>JAHHFK020000533.1:580000-789449 GCA_024533555.2 Aedes koreicus
AAGTTGCTGCCTTGAGGTATATTAGTAAAGTAGCTAGATTGAGCTGAGACGGTCTTCACACAGAGTATCCTGTTCGTTAGGTAAGATTTAAACCAACGAACTAAGTTATTTGATCAAAGTTATGCTTAAGACATCTTTAGACAATTTTAGTTCAATTCACATAAATAAAGCCCTTTCCTTAAAATACATTATCTGGACAGTTTTGCACCCAGTAACACTCAAAAGAAAGTTTCAAGTCCTGATGGCTTTCACTTCGAAATCCTGTATTGAATGATTGGTTGATAACGGAATAAGGAGGACCACTGAAGCATATTTTTCAACCGTACACGGAAAAAAAATCCGTGCCCAAATCCGTGAACTTCAAGAATTCGAGAACAAGCATAAATACACCGTGAACTGAATCACGTAATCATGAACTAAATCTAGTTTAAAGGTAAAATTCCCGAAAACGAGGAATATAGTTCACGGTCCGTTTTCATTTTCGGGAACGCCTCTATTTCTGTGTAGATGCTCTTTGCCTTCCCGGAACGAACGCCAGTAATCTATCTCAATTTGTTCCAAATAGATTGACGTTTGGACCGGACTGTTTGGCATAAAGTAAAACAAACAATGCTCAATTTCCTTGCACCATCTGATCCGATAAAGCGTGCGAAAGCAAAAATGTGTCAAAAAGATTGATAAGGGTTCTCAATTTAGTGTGCATGAACGCTTTCAAATGAATTTTTCCAACATTTCACTTTTCGGGGAAGGTCATTTGATCCGATCATTTCCATATCGATCAATATTTTGCTTCTAACCTGACATGATTCTATTTGGTCATCGAAGGATGCTAACTTTTTAAACTTTTTTTTCAACTCAGTAGTCTGACAGTCATCTGGTTGCGATGCGATGAACTCCATCAACTTCTACACCAAGAAGCTATTTACCATTCATTCGAGCAGCTGTAGGTGCAGATAACTAGCCAACGATAGTCTTATCTTCAGCCGTAAACTTTAATGGTGCTTCTGCTCTTGCCGCGTTGGCTTTTGGCAGGCAAGTCAATTATATTGAATCTCAAAGTGCTTCTCAGTGGTGGCGCGTCTGGCTTTTCTTACGTAACTAGCTGCGGCAGGGCATCATTCCGAGCGATTGAAAGTCGAACTTTCAATAGATGAATAATGTGCAGCAGCGCCGTGCTATAAACTTGCTGCATCTGCTTTGGCGTTGCAGCGTAAAGTGAATAGTTGCTGGATCTCGTTTGATGGAGTGCATGATTTATGGAGCGAGTTGGATAGACTGCTGGGCAAGGTGAGGGAATTACAATGTTTATGAATATTTGCAATGCCTGCGGCTGCTGAAACCAGCAGATGGCGCATAATCGCAGAATTTATTTGTATCGTTTTTTAGGCTATTTAACAAGGTACATTATTCCTTGTAAGAATCAACCCAAAAAAGAGCAATGTTTCCTTTGATGCAATCAGGCTCTATGCTGCTACAAGTTGAATCTATTTAAACCTATTTCCATGAACAGAACTCTCCTTTTTTCCCAAACAACGTGCACCAGACGAGATAACAAACGCAGTGTTTTATGGCATCATTCAATTTAAATCGAAACAATTTTGCACACATCAATATCTTCTCCAATAGCACAAGGACGGTTAACTGCCGGAACTGCTGCAGTTTGCTGGGAGCTTTGTTGTGGGAGGATCAACCAGCAGGCACCCAAGAAGAGTGCGAATTACGCAAAGTACAATAGTCCATAGTACGAACGGGGGTAAGAAGAGGCAGGCAGGATGAGGCAAGGTGGCAGACGGTGATGATGTCTGATGCCTGAGCTGCTTGCAAACCATCATCGAATGCATCGTTGCAGTTTGCAGCAACAACAATGCCAGCTTGGATGTACGTGAAGTAATCTAAGTTCGATTTTGCTTGCGTTTGGGGTGTTGCAAAGAGTGCATACAAATCGTCGGTCTTTCGTCGGACCCAGTAGGGGGCGCCGCAGTCGGGTTGATGCCGGAACGAGAGATAATATCGTATTGAAAGGCTTAATCGATGGAATAAATTATTCTGCTTATCTATTTGTCGATGCCGACAGCGTGTGCCCAACAAGGCTCGTCAGACGGGACGACGGGACCAGCAGCCGACCGACGTCTCTCAACGTGGAAGGAATGCAACTTGCGAAAGATATGCAACGTAACAGCTTGAAGCTGGGTGCCGATTTAATGGGCGATTGATTTTGTCTGTGCTTTTGCGATAAGATTTCCGGGAATAATTCGATAAATTATTCAATCAAAATGTGAACCATGGAATTCTGCCTATTCTTCGCTCTGCGTTGAAGTACAGTAACCCTCCGAAAAATGTGGTGGAAATCGTTTTTGAAATATACGATTGACCCTTATTTATGTCAAAACATTGGATTTAAGAGTTAATTTGGGAATCAAACGGTAAAACAGATCAATTGGATGCAGAATCTGATATTATACGCTGATGATTGATTCGTTATTTAGAAGACATCTCAATCTTACTTTATTCAAAGTTCGTTTTGCTTCTGACACAGCTAACTTGCTGGAGGAAATTATTATGAAATTCATTTTAATAGAAATACATCAGTAACACATCTTTGGATATTCAGGATGGCATACAATACAATTTGTTCAAGTTCGACTTGAAGAAATTCTAGCTAAAAATCTTACACTTGGCAAGCGACCACATGTGTAAATGCATAGACATTGAGAAAATTTCCCTTCAACCCACAGCTGTTCTGCTACAAATGGAACGATACACTTTCCTTCACTTCCCGGAACCAACTCAAACAGTTCAATCAAACCGAGCTGCACTTCCGTCCTTATTGTTATTGTGCTATCAGTTCAACTGCGCCGGCTGATGATTGACTAGTTCTGATGGACGACCAGCAGTGATGGATTGGTAGTGTAAATACATAGTCGGAAGCCGGTTGGATTTACACAGCTGCATTAGGCGCAGTCATATTTAATTCAGTTCCGGACTGATGGTAGGTTTCGATTGTAACGATACTGATGATTGGGTGTGTATCATTCAAATGGATGTTTGCTTCACCATTAACCTGGATTTCCTTGGCCGTGTCAGCTTCTTGTTTGTGGCTGTGACGTTTTGATCGTTCAAAATCCGGAAAGAAGGTGTGATGATTGGTTGAGATGTAGAATTAATTTATGATTTCGGTGCAATAAAAACAATCGCTGACGATGTATGTGAAGATAAACAACCACAGCGTCGCCTCAAGGATGTGGGATCAAAATTGAATGTGTCATTGAAATAACAGCTTGTTTTATTCGAAGAACGAATACTTTGAATACTAATGTAGCTAAATGAAATAATGTGTCAGCTTCTGCACAAAGACCCACTCTCGAGGGACACCGAGTGTTGTGGGAGAAGTCATCCAAAATCTCCAAAAATAAACCAATCGATATCAGTGGTAAGCTTAAACTAAGACAAAAATTTACTATCACGATATGTAGCATAGCTTTGCAAAAAACTTACATATTTTGGTGAGGATAATACCATAAAAATGTTCCCATAATGTTATGGAAATACCCAATTGAGGTGAGACAATACCAAAATAGTACCTCTCAAGTATTCCCAGGTATCCGAAATAACATGTTTTGTTATTCGAGAGATGTTTTGCTAGCAATTCTTAGGTATTTTGCTTAGGTATTTTACTTGTTATACTGTAATCTTAAAAACCAAGGCCAGATATCAAGATCATAATTAGGTAGTCATGTGCTATTTTCTTTTGTTCGGGTTTGCAAGCCTTAAGGAGAGGGTTATGATAACTTACTCTTAAGTTTACTAACTTGAGCTGATTTCTGCTTTCTGCTCCGTCCCAGATCAGAATAGATCAATCTGGATTCAAGGAATAAATATTACATTTAGGTTTTCAACTCACAATCATTGATCGTACCATGATCATACCTTTGCCGAATAAATTACTCTAATGTCAATAATATTACAATTTTCACTTCTAAAAGCTAGTTTAACAGCTAGTTTAACGATTTATTTTTACAATTTTAAGCCTAATTTAAGAAATTCACTTAAAGAAGATTCAATTTTAACTAAGGATAAATATTGCATGAATCCTGATGAGTGTGAGCTTTTTAGTGGAATGCCTGTAACAACAAAATGAAAAGAAAAATTAGTAATTTCCATTTAATTCCAACTACCTTTATGCTTATCTTGACAGATACGCGTATTTCGTCTATAATGTGCAGCATCGTGGACTAATACTCGACTGAAAGAAAACCGTCGCCACCTGCCGTATATATACTATGGTACAAATACAAATACTTGTACCTACAGCTAACATTTTTGCCTAACCAATCCTGAGTCAAAAACAAAAATTATACTTAATATCTACCTCATCTTTTCCTTATATCTAACCTAGCTATTCTGTAGCAGCGGGTGTCCCGCTGCGTTTTCCGAGCAGGAGACAACAACATATGAATACCTCATTTTGATCTTAATAACTTTCCTTGGTATTAAAAAGCTCAGATTAAGAGGTAAAATACCTAAACAAAATACCTAAGAATGGCAGGCAAAATATTCACTCACTCCAAGCCATCCCATCACAGGCGCACACTTTCAATCTGTCTACCCAGGTAACCAATAAGCAGTTCCAAAGCGTCTTTACAGCAACCTATCAAGCAGTTAAGTCACCTTAAATGCAATATAAATGCCACTTTTGGCCCAATATACGACTGCTTTACTGCAATGCTATGATAATGCTTCATTAATGCTATTTTGCATTCGAAATGCTTATTACAGGCTACAAGCATTTCAATAGCATTTGAAATGCAACTTTACAACAGATAGCATTCAAAATGCTGATATAATGCTAATATAATGCTTGTAGCATCTGAAATGCGGATTTAGGGTTGATTTACAGCATATGCTAACGTTTATTGGTTACCTGGGTATTTACCAGCGAATAACAGAGCACTTTGCTTTATCTGCGATGAGTTATGGTTGTACCCTCTGTGAAGGTACAAATCTCACGCTCTGGCGTAATATTAGTGCGAAATGCCATCTCTGGTGCCCTTGCCAGTGTTTCACCCCCGTGTTTTAATAGCTCGCTTGGTAACTTGGTATCTGAGCTCTTTAATACCAAGGCCAGTTATCAAGATCAAAATTAGGTATTCATATGCTTTTGTGTTCTGCTCGGGTAGCTGTTGCACGTATTCCTGGGCAATTCCAGTTTCTTGTAGTAACTATATGTTAGGTCACGGTTAGGTTGTACACCGTCGAGAGCACATACATACTGTAATTAGGTAGTGGTCCGAGTCTATATTCGCTCTACGGAAGGCGCGAACTTTGAAGACTTTCGGAGACGAATTTACCATCGATTAGAACATGGTCGATAAGATTCTCTGTTCGTTGGTCAGGTGATTGCCAAGTGGCTTTGTGGGGAAAGAAAGTACTTTGGACTACTAAACCATGGGAGGCCGCAACATTCATGCATCGTTCCTTGTTATCGTTCGACGCGGTATGCTGAATGTTCGGCGCAATCACCGGTCTGTACATTGCCTCCCGGTCTACCTGAGTGTTCATGTCGCCAATGACGACTTTAAAGTCTCGCAACGGGCAGCCATTACACACTTGCTCGAGCTGTGCGTGGAACGCTTCTTTTTCGACATCGGGTCACTCTTCGTGTGAGCAGTGAACGTTAATAAAGCTGAAGAAAAACCCTTGACCTCCACCTTGCACATTCTCACATTGATCGAAAACCATCCAATCATGCGTTGACGCATTTTGCTCAGCACTACAAAGCCGGTGCCCAGCTCGTTGGTTATGCCACGGTTCTGGTAAGAAGTAGCCGCTCAATGCCCACTTTTCCATACCTTCTGTCCTGTCCAGCAGAGTTCCTGCAGTGCTACGACTTCGAAGTTGTGGGGTTTAAGCTCGCCGTAGAGTATCCTATCGCAACCCGGGAAGCAGACCGATTTTCAGTTTCATGTTTCGAGTTTCCAATCTTAGTCCTTACTTAATCACCTAGGTCTCTGCTGATTGTTCCGGTTCGTATTTAATTCTGTTTTATTTGTAACTATTGATTTTCAAGGATGACTTGTTGGGCCTTCCCCAACACCCAGTCTCACCGGAGGACCATCATGCACAGCACTGTTTAGAATCCCACACTGGCACGAGGACTATGATCAGCTGCTCCTTACATGGAGAACAGACGCTGTTTTAAGCCGCCTCTGACATGGAGAACGCTCAGATAGACTGCACCCTCTGAAGAGAGAAGCCCCTCTTTCCTGTCAGCATATGGCCAAGGTCCCACCAGGGTTAATTACTCGATCTATCCTATGGCTACTCATACCCCAGTTGGCATCATAGGGAGGTAGGGGTAGGAGTTGCTTGACAAGAAGCTAGGGACAACAGTAGGATCTATTTTATACCTGCATGTAAACGGTGCTTCGATCAAAATTTGGTCGACTTAAACTTGACGCATTTCCTTTCATCGTGCATTAAAAAATTTTGCACACCCCTCATTTTGAAGATGTGGCATCATGCCTCTATTTTGATTTTGAGATTAGCACTTCAGTTATCAAAATGTCGTCGAAGGAAGAGAAGCAACGCATCAAAATTTTGTACGTGATGCGAAAATCCAAACTACTCTCACGCCAAGTTGGCGCAATTGTTGAATGTGGCTAAACCAACTATTACTAACGTATTAAAAGTGTTCGGTGAACGTTTGTCGACAGCCAAAATAGCTGGATCGGGGGGAAATCGAAAGCCGGAAACCACAGCGACAACAAAAAGAGTTGCCCGCCGTTTCGAGCGGAACCCCAACCTCTCCGTCCGAGATGTCGCAAAGAAGCTGGGAGAGGCGCCTTCAACCATGGATGGAGCTAAAAAACGAGCTGGACTGTCGACTTACAAGAAAGTGGTGACTCCAAATCGCGACGATAAACAAAACACGTCGGCCAAAGTACGATCGCGAAAGTTGTACACGACGATGCTGACCAAGTTTGATTGCGTGGTACAGGACGATGAAACTTACGTCAAGGCAGACCTTAAACAGCTTTCTTGCCAGGAATTTTATACGGCAACTGGACGGGGAAAGGTGTACCTTTACCTTGGTCCTTGTTTAGTAGATTTATGTTCTGTTGTTTGTTGATTTCTAAGCTTTATACGACATATTTCCAGGGGAGGGATTCCGTAAGATTGTGATATCATTTGTCGTTATGTCGTGATTCTCCGTAAAGATGTGTTCTGCAACTGTCGATTTGAAGTTAGTGAAAGTCCTTGGCTCGGGGGGCGCGGGGGGGGTTACCTTGGTTCTTTGTTTAGTAGATTTATGTTCTGTTGTTTGTTGATTTGTTTCTAAGCTGAATTTCTACTCACGCATATTCGAATCCAATGAAACTTTGTGGGTGTGTAGAGCTATGTCTTTTCAAGCAACTTATCATACTTTGTTTTTTTTTTTCAAAAAAAAATATTGACTACCATTTGAAAAGGGCAAATTGTTGGATTTTTTTTTTATAAAAAGACAAGACTTACACAGACGTGTTGTCGTTTTAAGATAATCGTCTGAACTTTTATGAAAAAAAAAAAAAATCGATTCTTACACGCTTAAAATATATTTTAAAAATTAAAAGGGGGATTTGTTCTGTAAAAAGGCGGAATTCTTAAAAAAGAGGGATATTTAGACATCTTTTAGCAAAACGCTGTTCCAAATGGATTGCAATTAATTGGTAAAGGTTTTGTCCTTCAACAGAACAATGATCCAAGGCACTTCGCCAAATTGTGTCGAGGGTTCGTTCAAGACTTGAACCAAAATGGAACGTTATCCGACATGGTTTGGCCATTGCAATCACGGGATCTAAATCCAATCGAACTGCTATGGGATGAACTGGACCGGAACACGAGAAAAAAGCGCCCCCAGAACCATAAACACTTGTGGAATTGACAACAAACAGCTTGAAAGGAAATCACGGACGATACATTGCGAAAACTCATCGAACGAATGCCGAGAATATGTACGGCTGTTATTAGAGCAAACGGCGGGTATTTCGAGGAATCGAAAATTCAATTGATAACTACAACAAACTTCAAATTCTTGTTCAAATCAACAGCACATTTTGCTACATAAAATGTCTTACCTTTGAGTTTGATATTTTTCTTTGTTGTTTGAAATAGACAACTCTCATAGAACAAAACTAATTCTTTTGCCACTCACCTTCTTCACCATCTGGATGTCAACAACTTGACTCTTTTGAACAACTTTGTCTCTTCTGAATAGCTTTGCTGAAGACTTGAACTTTCCATCTTATCAGAATCACGAGATAGAACAAGTTAAAAAATGCTAAATTTTCCATGCTCATTAGCGCCACGTAGCGGTAAAATTCCAAAAAAAAAAAACGGTCCACCATTCAAATGCCATTGAGCATTTCCAGCCAGAATAGCAAAACGGTTGGACCCTACTCTCTCCGATCTGAATGAAATTTTGTCCATATGTTGGTTTTTACCCAAAATTACGTGTTCTATAAAAAAATCCAAATTATCCTGGACTAATTTTCTATTAGAGCGTATTTAAAATGTGGATTTTATTTTTTCAAAATTTTTTTTTCTCAAACGGCTCATCTGATCAAAATGTCGTCTTAGGAAAACATGTGTTCTTTAAGAAAAAAATACACAAGCTAAAATTCATGCTTAAAAAACATAAAACGTTAATTTCCTCAGAGGACCCCCCTTGGATCCTCCCAATTTTTTTTTTTAAAGCTTAAGTTATGTCCTTAAAGCTGGTAAAGAGTTTCAGATGGTCATTACTTTATATTTTTTATTTTTTGTTTTTAAATATTTACTGCATTGAAACGCATATCAGTCGGATCTTTGCTTGCTTTCCTATTCATATGGGACTGATATGCGTTTCACGGCAGTTTACCAATTTATTGAAAATGTTAAAAATGATTTTTTTTTATTAAATCATACCAAAAATGGACTTTGTGCATTATTTTTAATTAAAAAGTACTTGAATACTTTTTTCGTAAGCCTAGCCGTTCTCAAGGTATTGCGAATTTTAAATACAGAAATTTATATTTTTGCAGTTTTTTGGCCCTTTTTGATGGTTAGTCGTGATGTCCACAACAAAATATATTTTTAATAATAGATTATTGAAGAACAAGCAAGTTTTTCTCAGGCACGGTGGCAGTCACACTTACCAGTTTCTGTTTGGACGCGATGGAAAAGAATCAAGTTGATGCTTTTAGATATGTGTGTGTTTCGGATAATTTTGTTTATGGAGAGAAGAGGCAGTATTTCATACAATATTGTTGTTCATTAAATTTATTACATTTTAGATCAGTTGAATACATTAAGTATTTTGAATTCATCATTAGAATTAGAGAATACTTTGGTTATTTGAAACTGGAATGTAAGAATGATATTTTTGAGTTCCTAGAATTGGTTTTGCTTTGTTATAAATCGGATCGAATTCCTTTTCGGCCTCTTTGTATTCATCCGTATTGTAACAATTTATGCACGCGCGAAGATCTGCAAAAATCTGTTCTAAATTGTGCATCGTACAAAATTTGTTCCATATAGATAGTGCGATCACATAAAATGCGATATAATTTTTAAGCTGTTGATCATAAGTTTCACATTTTCGTGAATCGTACAAACGCAAACGTTATGAGATCCTGATTTACTAAGAAGTTTACCATGTTTTGGCCGTAAGCCTGCAAATAAGCTAAAGTTTAGTTCAACATCTTTATGGGTTTCATTAAAATGCAAGTATGACTCTTTAAGTGACATCGTCATGGTTTTTGTGTTACCTGGCGTACACCACTCGTCACTACAGAGACATAATCTCTTTGGCTCGACATAACTCTGCTGATATCGTCATCTTCGTAGAATTGAACAACTTTACGTACTAAATCTGCATTCAGTCCATAATTTGAAACGGGGTTTACATACTATTCCATCTTTGGCGACTAAATCCTTTATCTGCAAGAAAAGAAATAATAAATTAGTTTTTTGATTATTTTCTCCAACATGACATGAAATAATATTCAAAGATGTTCATAAACCTTACCTGTGTTGCAGTATATCTGCTGACTTTGAATTCATCCACGATTCTTTGCGTAGTACAAGAGTTTGGCAATATGGACAAAATTTGAAATTGTTGATCGCGAGCACATTCAGGATCGGCATTTTTTTCCTTTAACTGGCTCATTATTACCTCGTAGTCCTTAGCCGTTGGCGTTAAGATTTGTTTGGTCCTCATCTTCCAAAACGTCAAATATATGACGCTCAACTCCATCCATAATTTCCTTGGTTTTTTGCTGGGGGTAGGAAGCACTTCTCATTTTCTTCGTTGAAATTGGCGATACATGAATTCCCATGATGCCATTGTTGAATGTCTCGATGTTAAATGACAAACTTATTTTATTAACAATAGACTCCGCTGAAGTCGATGAAGCTAGAGACGTAACGGATGGGATGGTATTGACTATGGATTCACTTTCCATAGCTACAGGTTTCGTTGATTGCACACCACTGGTAGAAGGCACTTCCTCATCATTCGAAGGTGGTGGTTTTTGTTGGGGACGATAAACTAGTGGACTAGTGTCAAGATTCTAGTCTATAAACCACACTTCTTCGATTTGGGTAAAGGCTTACAAAACTTGAAAGTATTATCCATGTTTGACAATAAACTTACTCGTTTAACTTGAAAAGCTTTGAAAGATAAACTAAATTGATGATGTGAAGAATTTCCCAATATATAGCAATTTCTTGACGTTGTACCTATCTTCATTTCAAATGTATGGAAGACTCCATTGTATTGAAATGTACCTATAAGACATTTGTTCCATACACGGCTATAAATAAAACTTTACCTGACTGTCTTCTCAACGAGAGGCTTAAAAATCCAGATATTTTAAGCGTTTTTGCAAAAAAAAAGAAGTTTGAAGTTATGACTTTGATCATTTACTTCAGATAACATCAGTTTGTATCGCTTCCGTTGCGTCTAAACAGAAACGGGTAAAGCTGACAGCCTCGATGTCTGAGAAAGATTTGGTTCTTATTCAATAATCTATCCTGTAATATGTAATCATGTTTTGTGGACATCACGACTAACATTTGAAAATGGCTGAAAATATTGTTACAACAAAATTTCCTTTTAATAAAATTCGCAATAACTTCAGAACGGCTGGGCTTACGAAAATATGCTTCTTTATCCTTTTTTATCAAAATAAATATGTTGAGTCTATTTTTGGTAAAGCTGTATTAGAAAATACGCGATTTCACAAAATTCCAAAAATTCATAAAAATTTAAAAACAAAAATTCTAAAAATTAACGAAGTGACCGTCTTAAACTCTTCACCAGATTTTAGGATAAAACTTCAAGTTTGTTCAAAATTTTTTTTAGAAAAATCGAAGGGGAGGAGGTGCTCGGAAAAAATCAATGATTTATATTTTTTAGCATGAATTAACATTTTTTTTATTTTCAGTGTATTTTTTTTTCTTGAAGAACAGTTAATGACCTATAACTTCTTCTCAGACGATATTTTGATCAGAATAATCGTTTACATGTTATGATTTTTTGAAAAAATGAAATTCACATATAACATAAGCCTTTATAGAAAATTATTCCAGGAAATTTTAGGATTTTTTTTATGAAAAATGTTTTCATCGGTAGAAATTTACATATGGACAAAATTTCATTAAAATCGGAAACAGTCGAGACAAAATCAATATATTTTTTAGCGTTTCTGGCTGGAAATGCTCCATTGACCTTCTGAACAACTTTGCCGAAGACTAGAACTTTCCATCTTATCAGAATCACGAGACAGAACAAGTTGAAAATGCTAAATTTTCCATGCTCACTAGCGCCACTTAGCGGTGAAATTCCAAACAAAACTGTTTATCTTTCAAATGCCATTGACCTTCTGAACAAGTTTGCCGGAGACCTGAACTTTCCATCTTATCAGAATTACGAGATAGAACAAGATGAAAATGCTCAATTTTTCATGCTCACTAGCGTCACGTAGCGGTGAAATTTTTAACAAAACGGTCCACCTTTTGAATGCTATTGACTTTCTGAACAACTTTGCCGAAGACTAGAACTTTCCATCTTATCAGAATCGCGAGATAGAACAAGTTGAAAGTACTAAATTTTCCATGCTCACTAGTGCCACGTAGCGGTGGAATTCCAAACAAAACGGTCCACCTTGCGAATGCCATTGACCCTCTGAACAAGTTTGCCGGAGACTAGAACTTTCCATCTTATCAGAATTACGAGATAGAGCAAGATGAAAATGCTCAATTCTACATGCTCACTAGCGCCAAATAGTAGTGAAATTCCAAACAAAATGGTCCACCTTTCAAATGCCATTGACCTTCTGAACAATTTTGCCGAAGACTAGAACTTTCCATCTTATCAGAATCACGAGATAGAGCAAGATGAAAATGCTCAATTTTACATGCTCACTAGCGCCATGTAGCGGTGAAATTCTAAACAAAATGTTCCATTTTTTGAATGTGATTGACCTTTTGAACAACTTTTCTGAAGACCGCACCTTTGCAGATATTAAGGGTCTCGAGATATAGCATCATGAATGTACCTGTATTTAGGTGATGCTAAACTTTTCAAGGTCATGCAATATTCAACTGAGAGTCGCAATACTTTTCCAAGCGAGTCCGTACTTATGACTGGTAGTGTACATCTTCTTTCCCATTACATACGACTTATGGTTTCCGCGATACTTCCCGATTTGTAGAGTTTGACTTGGGCAGCATCCAACTCTTGAAATCCGGAATGAACACTCATTGCCTTACGGTGACTCAGGTGTACATAGTAGAAATTGAGAGCAGAGGAAAAAGAATAAATGAAACCGTGATTAATTGATTGACATTGAATAGAACTTGAGTTAAATTGAAATGGAATCAAAATTACACCGAAATTGAAATGGAACCGAAATGGAATCGAAATGGAATTGAAATGGATTCCAAACGGATTCGAAACGGGACCGAAATAGGAATTGTAATGGAATTGAAATGGAATCGAAATGAAACCAAAGCGGAACCGAAACGGATCCGAAATAGATCCGAAACGGAGCCGAAACGGAGTCGAAACGGAACCGATATGGAACTGAACTGAAATTGAAATGAAACTACCGTTATAAAAACGACCCACCTCCCCCTCCTACCCTTTATAGTAAGTCAAATATTAGACCCTCCACATCGACCTCCAAATGATCAATTTTTGTCTTCGTTAGTCTTAAGTTACACTTTTCTGCTTACTACTCAATTTCACCGCCTGGAATTACAAGAAACTCCAAAAACAATGAATTAGAGCTAGAGGTTCCATTTCCCGACCAATTTGCTTGTCCCGGGATTCAGGATAAAATGTGTTGCTTGTCCCGGGAAATCCCGGGATCCCGGGAAATTTTTCAATGTGCTTAGGTTAGTGGTTATATGGTTATATGGTTAGTGGTTATATGGTTATATGGTTAGGAATATGTTTTATTCATCAATAAAAAAATCAATGGATCAAATCAAGTAACTGGTCTTATTAATTTGAATTCGTTCTCTGAAAATACGACTTTAAGAAGCAAATGTTAGTAATGCTTTCATCGGACAGTGAGGTTCGCTTTTTAGAACAGATATTTCCGGAGTTCGAAAAGATGCGCTCGCTATCGGTTGACGTCGGTTTGATTGATTTTAAGCCGCCGAAAATGATTTCAAGATTTGGGCTCAACTTACCATGTAGCTCAAAAAGTGACAGCTCTTTCGCAATTACTTTTGAAAAATCAATAATTGCCGAATCAGCCTGGGACGGGTTGGCATATTCCTTTATAGCCGATTTCAGTTCTTCACGCATGCTCGATGGTGTCGATCCTGAATCGTCATGCATACAGGACAATCCAGCATTCAACTCGGCAGCGTCATCATCGGTCTGTCTGTGGCAGTCTTGCAACAATCGATCTCCCAGTTCCTTGATGAACTTAATCATATGCGTTTTCGATGAGCTTTCCAGTTCTGCTGGCACTTGCGTTGACAACGGAAGACCTTGAAGGAACTTCAGCGCTGTTATTATTTCCTTTTGGCACCGTTCGTTGATTCTTTTCGTGATTGCATCGAAGAGGTCGTTTCCAACTTTGGAGTTACTTTTCTTAACCTTCGAATAAAAGCAACTCAAGTGGCCTTCCGCAGACAGCAATGTAGCATCTCGTCTTCCCAATGCTTCCGAAGCGAGTCTGATTGGCTGAAAAGTTTCCTGAAGGTTTTTTGCAACCCCGAAATCACTGTCCAACATAAGACCTGAAAGGCCTATTTCGGAAAGTGTCTCTTTGATGCAATCAAAACCGTAAATGAAGTGCTCCAGCATCGTTTCACGACTCTTCGAATACGTTTCAGAGACTCTCCAAATCGCGTGGTGTACAAGTCTATAATTGAAATAAATTAGCTGTTCTCTTTAATATGAACATGAACATTTCAATATATTTACCCAAAGAACCAACTTCATCATCGTAGTTATCACTATCCGAATCGTCGCTATCTGAATCCTCATTTTCAATTGGTACCGGTGGCTGATCCTTGTACAGGACATCGCAAACCCCCAAGTGAATCGCATGGTTGTAACACTGCTAATGAAGGTAATCCGACAATCTTCCAAACTTCGTCATCACTTGAGCTCCGTCAGTCGTTGATGCTACAATGTTTCCATCCTTAATACCGAATTTTCGGACCATATCTTTGACCATTTCCAAAAC
This sequence comes from Aedes koreicus, assembly GCA_024533555.2. Taxonomy (NCBI): domain Eukaryota; kingdom Metazoa; phylum Arthropoda; class Insecta; order Diptera; family Culicidae; genus Aedes; species Aedes koreicus. Next base: position 594,730 of record JAHHFK020000533.1, read on the forward strand.
CTTTTCAGCAGGTAGTGATCCACGAATTTTGCCGAGACCCAGGTTGTAGAATGATCCGTCAGCAAAATGGGCATTCACGTTTAAGTAGCGCTTGTTGCTTAGACTTGTCCACTCGTCCAAAGTGAGACTAACCAGTTCACCGCTATCGATACGCTTCACTATTTCATCCCGCGTTTGCTGCTGAGCGTATCCATAGTATTCGGCGACCAGCTTAATGCGGATGTATTCGACGTTGGCAGAGAATATCCACGATCTGCGATCGATTGTCTGATGAACTTGCTGTTGGTGATTGCATTGACCGAAAATCCGTCGTCTGCTGCCAGCCGAGCTACAATTTCCGCCAGTGACTGACGTTTAACGAACTTGATTATCGATACTTGTTTCACTGGGACATTCGGTGTAGATGATTTAATTTTCGCAGCAGACTCACTAGGATTTGTGGGGGGTTTGGAGTCCATGTCGTGTTTGTTCTTCATGTGCCGGAACAACCCACTGGTCGAAGAGCCCTTGCACGACGAAATTTGCTCGCACTTCCGACATCGTGCTTTTTCTTTGTCATCCGCAATTCTATAGAAGTGTTTCCAAATTTCAGCCATGCCTTTTAAATAATTGGATGTAAGGCTACATTAGCACAAATTTTGTATTACTACTTACTTTGGTGTAACGGCAATTCGAAATTATTCAGTGAACACAGAAGCAGTAATCAGCGAATGAAAACAATGTTTTGAATGTAAATGACAGCTCGCGTCGTATTGGCGCGCGCGTGTGTGTGTTAAATGTATAGGCAAAAATGCGGATGCCTACTGAACCAACACAAAAGGAATGATTCATTTTCATGAATGATGTATAACATCGATGTAGGTACAGTAAATATGTATGTTGGCGTTGTATGGGTTATATTGAATGCGCGTAAACGGTACACTGAAATTTATTGGGAAGTATCAAAGCGAAAAAATATTTAAGAAATGTGTGTCCCGGGAATCCCGGGATTTTCGAGACGATGAAAAATATTATCCCGGGATTCGGGAAATCCCAAATTTTTCAAGATCCCGGGATTTTTTGTCCCGGGATATCCCGGGTTGGAACCTCTAATTAGAGCGTGCCTTGGTTGATTTTTCGTGATCAAACTTTGTTATAATGGAACAAAAGAACGAAAAAAATCTTGCTCGCTAAGCGGGCCCTCCGCGTCCTATCTGTGGCTTTTCTGTGGCTATGTGCTTCATTTTGAACTGTCAGATATTTACCATGATCAAAAAATTCACACTCTTCGAAAATTTTGCAATTACTTCCACTTATTATAGGTAACAGGTACTTTGGTTTTTCATTCCATAATACAAATGAAAAGTGTACTTTTAGTCGTTTGAATTGAATTGAAAGTAAGAAGTCTAAGAAAGAATTGCGGCATAACCCGCCAGTATCACACCTAATGTTAGTGCCTTCATATAAACGTTCTACGACGTGGCAGTGAAAACATGAGTCGCATGAGATAAGCCCTCTCACCGTCGACAAGGTGAAAAATTTGACCCACGAGAAGCATTATGTCGATGCTTTATTGCGCACTATTTTGTTATCTGGCATGGCGCGTTTCATATTATTTCGGTTATCTATTGTTCGTCGGCGCGAGCTTACTAACGATTATGATCTCAATACTTATCAAGGTGAATCTTGATCCATCGAGCCCTACCCTACTAATATTTAAAAAAAAAAACCATAAACAGCAAAGGTCATACTAACATCCCTTCCCTATTCCCACCTGATTGCCGGTATTGATTATTAAAAAAATTAAAACTTTGAAACGTGTGCAGTGAGCATGGTCAATTACTCCCAGCCCCATTCAGTTGATTCATTGGGCAAGTTCACTGATTCTGATCAATCACGTATCAGCAACCATTGATACATGCAATCTGATCAAGATAAGCTAGCTAAACTTTCACAAACATCTCTTCTCACTTTTAAAATAACACTCTTTAGATTTAATTTTCGAGTGGTGCATTCAAATTTGCCGGAAGTTTCTTAAATTCTCTTTCATTTATTTGGGTAGTATTTTTAAAAAAGCTAGAAACAATCCCAAGTGTTGAAGCTGGCAGTTGCTTCCTTCCTGTGGTTCGCCTGCTTGTTTACTTTAAAACTTGTTTCCACCCAACTGTTCGAAACCTCACCACCGAGAAAAGTCACTGCGTCCTATCACACAGAGTCACTAAAACACTCCATTCTCACTCCGGTGGCCGCAAGACGAAAGCATAACAAAATTAGAAACCATTCTATCGCGTTTAGTGGAAGACATTTCCGACGTATTTTTTTTTATCGTCGAACAACTTGACTTCCGATTGCCCCGATAGCTTCGATTTGTGACCAGTCTTTTGCCAAGGGTGCGAGTCTTACTCCGCATTTCGGTCACCGACGACGGTCATTGGCTTGCGTCGTGCGATTTTCCATTAAGATAAATGTGCTACGATGAGTCATCGCTTAAAATGATGGGTTTCTCTGATTAGATAGAATCAGCTTCAACATTTTTCTTCTGTTTCGCTCACTATACGAAATTGAATATCCTAATGAATCCTTAGAATGTTTCAACCAGACCAGATCATCTGCGTTCCGCAAATGTAAAGAAGGAATGAAATAAAAAAAAAGTTAATAATTCACCCGAAGACGAAATAATCCATCCCAGGGATCTAGCAAGCTCGACAGATACAAATTCCTCCATCTTACCAGAACAGCAGGAATAGCAGCGTGACTCGATTGTAGCTCATTTATCTCACCATCATTGCACCCCTACTAACGTTGGTTGGATGGAAGAGAGGGAAGCACTCCGCAACGAGGCGGCCTTGGTCCTGTCAGTTCCTATTTGAATCCACCTTCTATCCTCGGCTCAACATGCCAGGAGCCGGCAGAGGAAACAAATGAAAAATCTATTTTCACCTTCTCTTTACTTTCGCTACAACTAGCATGAACTAGCTCCACCATCAAAGGCTTGGACGACGACAACGGGGACAACGCCGGCAATGAAGATGCATCTGGGAGCGGATAAAGGTCTTTAATAAAACATAAAACTAGGAAAGATAGCATAATTTATTGCAGGAAATTTATCTCGCCCCCAAAGTTCGCTCACCGAGAGCTTTTTTCCTCGTTTCAGGATAGCTGTAATCCAGCTTCATTTAACCTCTTTTCCCGCCGGATAGGATACATTAGAGGGGTGTGTCGTTTTTGGGTAGTTTTTTTTTTTATCCTCTTCTGTTGGACTAAAACTGTTCGCTAAATAGAGCGAGAAAATCCCGGAATGCAGTCAGGCTGCTGCAGGGTAGTCCTTTGTGCAGCTTCCGGTCGTCGGAGTGGCAGCATGCTGTGACCACATCCCAATTAATCTTGCACCCGACCATTTGCATAGTGCTCCTCCATCGGAGGCGTTCTTTTTTGCCGCATGTTCTGAACTCGACCAGTTCACAAGCTCAAATCCACTATTTCAACTTCATTTGATCGTAGCTTATGGGCACACTAATGGTAGTAGTGCTGGTACAACAAGTTCGGCTGGTAACCAGAAATGTTCGACAAGAAGCGATGGAAGCCCATTTTCCGAAACGAGGGTTTTTAATAAATGAATTGCCAATCAATTTGTTTGGCTGGGCCCCAGATGCCCGTCAACCAGCAAACGGGCGAACAGAACGGGTCGCTGAGCATTTATTGCCAGCCTGACTATGCTTTGCAGGGAGGATGGGATGAGATAGGAAAATCGGTAGTGCACCAGATGGGTGACGAGTTTGATTGTTCGCGAAAAATTACAAAGCCCCTCTGCTCAATCTGCGGGTTAGGCGATGGGTTGAATGAGTTGGGATCAGGTGATCTGAACTGAAATTTCGATTGCGTTAGCTACGCTATAAATTAACAACAGTCAGGTCTCCTATAGGACGGCGTGTGGTACCATCCACCCACCCTGATTTCTCGGCTGTCCTGCAGCCAATTGAGCTGTTTTTTTTGTGTGTTTAAGGTTTGTATCTGTGATAATCTGGACACATTAAAAACACTGAAACTTTTGAAATATTTCGCACGTGCAGAACTGGGTGTCGTACTTAAAAAAACTATGGTCAGTTTTAGCATTTCATAAGCAGGGTTCGAAAGGGCGACGAATGAAAAATGTGAACAAATTGATTTTGTACACTCGTAATGAAAATCCTGACCTTTAGATACGTCAACTCGCGAAATAGTTGGGTGTGCCCAAATACACAGTCTACTGTGTATTGGAATCATTTTCTGAACGTTTGATTATCGAATGGAAACCAAGAAGTGATATAGGACTTGCAGATCTTAATAGGGACAGAAAATCAAAAAGATGCTGGACAGGAACCCAAAACTCTCTATTCGAAAAATAGGAACATGCATTCATCCAAAAGTCAAGACTGCGTTCCGGATTGAAATCGAAGTCCGAAAAGTCAATGATAAACAGAACTGGACAGCAACATCTCGTGCTCGAACACGGTACATATTGCGATTATTTGACGAAATATGCATGTGTCATTTTGGACGATGACACTTACGTCTTGGAAGATTTTAACCTTCTTTAGGTGTCGGGGTCAATATGACCCGGAATGGATTTTAAAAAAGCAAAAACTTTTTAGAATAAGCATCTCGACGTTTGAATTTTCTAGACTTTTTCTAAATTATAGGAATTTACGTTTCTACATCAAACCACATTTTTTATGACGTTTCTGAAGGGGTGCTAAAAAGAAAGTTACGAATAAGGTATTTCGGATCATATTGACCCAGATTTCAAACTCACATTGTGGAAACTATTTAAGCCAAATTTTTAAGTTCTTATAGTCAAAATGCTTATTAGAGTCCCAATTTCAGGTTTTTGTTGAGTACCTGCCCCTTTTGGCCACAAGGATTCTGTGCCGAAAGAGGGCATATTTTGCCACGATCCGTGAGGCGGTGACAGATACAAATTTTCATCGGAACATGCAATTTGACGGCTAAAATTTCATGATTCTTCATGAATAGTCTACTTCTAGCCTTGAAATGGACCAATTACCATATTGGCCATTCCGGGACAATTCGGATGCCCCGGGGGAACCATTTAGGTGGGACGAATGCCTTTCGACGGCTCAAACTTTATGATTTCTTATAAGAAGTCTACTTCTAGCCTTGAAATGGCTTAATGATCATATTGGCCATTCCAGGACGATATGGATGTCCCGGGGAAACCGTTTAGGAGGGGAACAAATACAAATTTTCGCCGAAACATGCCTTTCGACGGCTCAAACTTCATATTTTTTTTATGAGTAGTCTACTTCTAGCCTAGAAATGTACCAATGAATATGTTGGCCAGTCCGGGACAATCCGGATGCCCCGGGAGAACCGTTTAAAAGTAGACAAATACAGGTTTTAGCCGAACCATTTGTATAAGTAGTCTACTTCTAGTTTTAAAATGGACCAATGACCATATTGGCCATTCCGGGACAATCCGGATGCCCCGGGGGAACCATTTAAATGGAGACAAATACATGTTTTCGCCGAAACATGTCTTTCGACGGCTCAAACTTCATGATTTTGTATAAGTAGTCTACTTCTAGCCTTAAAATGGATCAATGATAATATATGTTATTCCAGGACGATCTGAATGCCCCGGGAGAACCGTTTAGGAGAGAACAAATAGAAATTTTCGCCGAAACATGCCTTTCGACAGCTCAAACTTCATGATTTTTTATAGGTAGTCTACTTCTGGCCTAGAAATGGACCAATGACCATTTCTCTTAGTTCAAGCAATAAATTACTGTCCACTGATAGAGCCTCTCATGTTGATGGGAAATTATCTGCTTCTGATAAATTTTGTCATAGATCGTTGCTCCGCGTATTGGGAGAATACAACAAACAACAATCAAAGTGTAAGAAAACTATGTCAACTGGATCAGTTTTTCTTTGATATTGGTAATTCACGAATTCTATTACCGTCCTGTTTACCGAATTTGCTAGATTTCGGTTATTTTGGTTATTTTCAGCAAAACTGATCCAATTGACAGGACTTTCTGTATTTACTATGTTTGCTCATTTATAAGTACGTTTTAGAATATTTCAATGTGATTTGAGAACAACAATAGAATATCAATCAAATTTACTAGTAATCAGCCCTAGGTGCCACAAGGTTCTCATCTTGGCTCATCATTACTGTTTATTATACTTTGATTTTTAATCATCTGATTCTTGTCAGCAACCGTTATTACTCAGCCGCACAAGACCAAAATTATGTTCATGAATAGTTTCACATAGACACTAGCCATATAAAAAAATCAAATCATTCGATTTCAAAACGGTTGAGCAACAGCGATTGGGGACAGGAATTAGCCCACTACCGAGTTGGCCCCGCTGATGACGTGAATGATGAAGTTGTAGCCAAGGCTTCACGTTTTTACAGCATATTTACATTTTTGCGTTCACTTCACAAATATAGCCACTAAAACGGTTCAAAGAAAAGTTGGCATCTTCAGCCTCACTTTACCTTACAATTGTTTACTACGATTTTTTCGCCAAATTTACGATTCTTCCTGCTATTTTCTACTGTTTGGATCAGGTTCATCAGTTTAGCATATACAATTAACGTTTTAATTATGGTTCATTTTCCGAAGATCGACATGATCAAAACAAAAGATGATCTTTCCGATTTTTTTAGCGTCATAGGATCAATTTAAAAAATCGAAAACCGACATCAAAAGGATCGATCTCGTTAAGGTCCAATCCAGGATCACCCAATCCTAGTTTGTATGTAAAAAAAAGCAACTGTCATTAATCCATTTCAAGGCTAGAAGTAGACTACTCAACAAAAATCATGAAGTCTGAGCCGTCAAAAGGCATGTTTCGGCGAAAATCTATATATGTCCCTTCCCAAATGATCTCCCCCAGGATATCCGGATTGTCCCAAAATGGCCAATATATTCATTGCCCCATTTCGAGGCTAGAAGTAGACTACTTATAAGAAATCATGAAGTTTGAGTCGTCAAAAAGCATGTTTCGGTGAAATTCAGAATTTGTCCCCTCCTAAATGGTTCCCCCCGGGTATCAGGATTGTTCCAGAATGACCATTATGATAATTGGTCCATTTCAAGACTAGAAATAGACTTTTCATGAAAAATCATGAAGTTTGAGCCGTCGAAAAGCTTTTTCCGAAGAAAATTTGTGTCTGTCGTTGCCTCACTGATCGTAGCATAACATGCTTTTTCCGGCACAGATTCCTTAAAGTCAATCGGGTTGAGGTATTAGGGAAGAAATCGTTTACAACAATCATTCCAGAGACCATGGAACATCCGAGATCTAGTAAGTGATAGCTCTACTGCAAATCCAGCAACCCATTTCAGAATGTCTGTGAGTCACGCCCATTCCGAGGTAACTTTCACATACAATAAGCCCCGCATGATAACATTACCGATATCATTTGGATAAGGGCCTGTGTATAAATAATTTCCACAACTTTTTTGAAATTTGTTGAAATCCGGTATATGACCCAAAGCACCTTATTTGTACACAAAATTGCACCTTTAATGTCCAAGGTTAAGCTTGACTTAATCAAGACTGGCTGAATTTAATATTCCCACGAATGTACCAACTCTGGACAAATGCACCACATCAAGTACCGAACAAGTCTTGCATGGCAATTTGACGCGTGAGCAGAAAAATTTTTCAAATCTTTCATCAGTTCCAGTGCCGGTAACCAATAAAAACTACCAGAAGGACTGCCTGTAAAAACGGTTGCTGCCATTCGTTAAAGGGTGTATCTTGGTAATTATTGTGACAGTTCAGATAAATTGGTAAATCGGCTATAATTATCAAAATGAAACCAACTTTTTACAGTAGTTTTAGTATATGTATGTATATGTGTGTGTCTATATGTATGTAATAATTCAGCAGCAGACGACGTCAGTCTAAATTTCAGGATTAATAGGACGTAGAGTAAAAAATGTGCTTCGAAACCACTGAAGTACTGCTTGCCATACCAGTACGTTGCTAGATCTCTATGAATAAAGGGAGAATTGAGTAAGGTGAAAGGGAGATGTTCTCGTTCTTCTTTGAGGGGGGGGAGAGGGGGAGGAAAAGAGGGAGGGGCAAAATAGTAATTATCCGCCTTTGTCTGAAACATATCTGAGCAGTATTTTGCGGTATGATGTGAGCGTCCCTCGAATAAATTTTACGCTTCATGATGTCCTGCTAAATTTGAAATCCATCAATGGTACAAAGGAACCTGGACCCGACCAGGTTTTACATCAAACATTGTGCGAGCTCGCTAGCTTAGACTGCAAGCACTTTTCCACCAGCATTAATCACACCAACTCATAAATCTGACTCACTCAACGATGTGGAAAATTACTATGGAATCCCCATTCTCTGGTTCTTGCCAAAGGTCTTCAAAAGGTTGGTGCACGATGTACATACCGTACAAGTCTACACAATATATTAACTCTGCCGATCAACACGGTTTCGTGAAAAACGCTTGACAACAACCAACTTGTTAAGTTATGTATCAACTTTGGTGAATAAACTGGAAAAACGACAGCAAGTGGGCGCTGTGTAAATATGTTGACTTTGTGCAGGCCTTTTAGAAGATGCTACAAAAGTGAAAATTGGTGAGTTCTGCTCTGCTCCTTTTCAGATACGCTCTAGAGTGCCTCAATACAGCATTTTAGGACCTTTGCTGTTTGTTCTGTCAGCAATTTGTTCTGTGTTTGTTCTATGGTTGATCAATGACCGAACTATGCGAACCATATAAAATAGATCCCTTGCCTCTTGTTCAGTAGCTCTTATCTCTATCTCTCCGTGGTGCCGACTGAGGTACAAGTTACCATAGGAAATATCGGGTAACCAACCCCGGTGGGAACTTGGGCATATGCAGATAGGGAAGGGGGACGGCTCTCTTTGAAGGGTGCAGTCTATCTGAGCGTCTGTTCTCCATGTCAGAGGCGGCTTAAAATAGCGCCTGTTCTCCATGTTAGGAGCAGCTAATCATTGTCCTAGTGCAATCGAGGGACTCTAAACAGTGCTCTCCTCCGGTGAGCCCTGGGCTCAAAAAGCCGCTTTAAAAACTCAAAGTTACAAATAATACAGAAATTAATACGGACTGGAACAATCGGCATAGATGAAATAAAGACTACGATTGAGAACTTGGAACATGGAGATGCAAATCGCTCAGCTACCCAGGCTGCGAAAGGATAATCTATGAAGAGCTGCAACCAGGCAACTTCGAAGACTTAGCACTGCTGAAGCTTTGCTGGACAGGACAGAAGGTATGGAAAAGCGGGCATCGAGCGGCTACTTCTTACCAGAACTGTGGCATCACCAACGAGCCTGGCACCGGCTTTGTAGTGCTGGGGTGTAATTGGATGGTTTCCGATTAATGAGAGAATGTGCAAACTGAGGATCAAGGGTCATTTCTTCAACTACAGCATCATCAACGTACATGACGCAAAGGGAGACCAGATGACGAAGTAGAAGCGTTCTACGCGAAGCTAGAGCTAGTGTATGATGGTTATCGTGATGGGACGTTACAGGCGTCATTTGCGATATTAACGCACAGGTAGGGTGGGAGGCAATGTACAGACCGGTAATTGGGCTGAACAGCCTGCATGCAACATCGCACTTTAACGGCCAACAATGCGTGAACTTTGCGGCCTCCTTTGGTTTAGTAGTCCAATGTTTGTTGTTTCCCGCAAGGTTATCTACATAGCCACTTGGAGATCACCTGACCATCGAACACAGAATCACATTGACCATGTTCTAATCGACGGTAAATTCTTCTCCGATATCATCAACGTTCGCACCTACCGCAGAGTGAATATATACTCGGACCACTACCTAGTTACAGTATGATGGCCCTCAAATTAAAATTGAGCTACTACGAGAAACTGGAGTTGCTCATGAATACGTGCAACAGCAGGAAGCAGCCCTACTAACGGAAGATCAGCTTAGCGCACTTTTGAAGATGACTGAAAAAGACCTTAATACAGTATACGTATTCGTTAATACGAACACCACTGTATGAATACTAATGTAATCGTGCAATGATAGAGAACTCGTTACTTTTATTCTGTAAAATGGCGTCAAATCAGAAACGCGTGCCCGAACTAATTTTGCACAAAAAGGTGGAAAATCCGGATATATCACACGGCGACGTTGCAAAGCCGTTGAATATCGCAAAACCGACGATTACTCAAGTGTTTATAACGTTTCAGCAGCGATAAACGTTAAAGCGATGGTCGGAAACGGAGGTCAACCAGGATTCTCGATTCGTCGCGGAAAGGAAGGCAGTGGTAAACGAATTTAAGAAAAAACCGAATATTTCAGTCCGAGATTTGGCCAAAAAAGTGAAGGTGGTGAGTGGTGGAAAAAGTGTTCCGTACTGTGTGAAGGATCACAAGCGAGTGGTTGCTGTCTTTAAACGCAAACCCAACTGTTCCGTTCCATCGCAAAAATGCTGAACTTGACCAATAGTTTTCTGCAGAAAACCAAGAAACGAGCCGGGCTCCGTTCATTCAAAGTTCAGAAAGCTCCAAACCGCAATGAAAAACAGAATAGTACAGCTAAAACACGTGCGCATAAGCTGTACACACAAATGTTGAAGAAACCACACTGCTGCATCATGGACGATGAAACACATGTAAAAGCGGATTTAAAATTTGTTTTCGGCCACCAGTATGTGACTGCGAAAGTCAAGTTCGATGTTCCAGAGTCTTTCGGGAAACAGCAAGAGTTAAAGTTCCCCAAGAAATTCATGATTTGGTAGGGGATTTGTTCGTGTGGTAAATGGAGCAAGCCTTTCATGACAACTTCAACTGTAAATGGTCAAGTATACATGAATGAATGCCTGAAAAAACGACTGCTTCCGTTTCTCAAAACACACAACGTTCCTACAATTTTTTGGCCGGACCTAGCCTCTTGTCACTACTTCCAAGGATGTTCTGGAGTGGTACAAGACGAATGGTGTCAATTTCGTGCCGAAGGATCTTAATCCCCCAAACTCTCCAGAGTTGCGGTCAATTGAAAAATATTGGGCTATAATGAAGCACAAACTTCGTAAACATCCTAAAGCTGTCACTACAGAAATGTCGGTTCAAGCGTTGTTCAAAATCGTATGCGTGGTATTAAGAAGAAAGTTCGGGTTTTTGGATTTGGTAAAGAAATACAGTGAAATTGAAATACCTAAACCAAGATTATACATTGTATTTTATTCCCTGAATATTTCATGACAATCGGTTGAGAGACTTGTTTTTGAGGACGAGTTTAAAGTGATGCAATTTATCTGTGGACACCCTTTAATTACAGCTGATCTGGCAATAATGAAGTAGCATTCTCGGGAGGTCAATCATGCTCATGCTCTTTTTTCATCAGAGTTCTGTGGGTCATAAATGCGTTGATTATAGAACGACTTTCAATTTTTCATGGATCATTTCTTCTATTTCTAAGGTGCAAACTTAAAACTGCCATTTTCAAATGGTATCCTTGCACTTTTCGCCTTCTCGCCTGGCTTAAAATCGACTCCAGCGCCCAGAGGTTTTCAGTGAGCACTTTTTTTCATCAGATTCTCAACCAAATTATGATGGATCTTGCACTACTCCGCGCCAACCCCCACCATAAGACAAGACATAAGATTTAATGGTTCAACTGCAGCAGCAGAGGCGCATCATCATCAGCAGCGCAACGTTGCTAACCAGCCAGTTAGTCGTTCAGCAAACCAAGAGCGGCAAAACAGTAAAGAACTGTGTGCCAAGCCAAACTACACGGTCCTTATCATGTTTGCCGTCATCCGCAAACAAATAGCTCTATACTTTACGGTCAGCTTTTATTAATATTTAGGTATATCAGGCGAAGTGTCGCTGCTGCTGCCGTCATTCTCTCGGTTCTTGCGTGGCAGCGCGGCGGTAGATTGGGTCGTTGTTGGATGAACCAGAATGCATCATAAAGCGAAGCAAACCGTCCGGTCTTGTGGCAAAAGCGCTAAATGAGAGGAAAGATGCTTGCTGTATAAATCTTGGTACGTGAACTACTTCATCTTAAGGTTCAGGGTTCGATCGACTCCGAAGAGCATAATGGTGCAGTCAAGTCGATCGGAGCTAATCTCCCTATAGAGTAGTCGGCGGCAAGATGGATGCATAACAGAACCAATCCCGACCGAACATGGAACACGGTTTATTATTATACACATTTTACCACTATCGCCATCGTTTATTGATAGTATAATTTTCTTCCGACCAACAAAAGGCGGCGTGCGGCGGGTGGTAGGGACACTCTGCATGTCGTTGTCGTCGTTTAAACGCTGCACACATTTCACTCTAGCGAGCGGTCGGTCGTTGGCATGGGGGAGCAGCATTGAGCGCGGGTGGCATGACACGAAGAAGACAAGGAGAACCGTTCGGACAAAGTGGCTTTTGACAGAGTATGCTCGTCCACTCGATTGCCGGTCCGTATACACGGATTGGGAAGTTGTTCTTTTTCCTGGCGATCGACTCGAACGATAACAGACCGGCAACGGAACAATGTGCGGTTATTAGCTTCGTGCCTTTTCTTCGCTTCGCTCCGCTCCTCGTACCTTTACCGGCTTTATGGTACAAGGTCGAATTCCTTGTTTTATTTGAAAATAGTTCTTGGAGTGTTGGCAAACATGGTTAAGGACTTGGCTTGGTAGCGCTCGCTACGCTAGGGCAAGTTGTTGATAAATATTGTGTTGTGTGTTTGATTAAGGTAAAGACATAAGTTAGCCTTCACGTGGAACTTCGAGAGCACAAATCTCATCTCTCACATAACATATATTAATTAAATGTGTACTACTTGATTAGTACGTTACAGCAAACAGAGAGTAGCAATTTGCTTATTGCGTATTATGTAGGGATGAGATTTTGATTTTATTTTTATTTAGGTATATATTATATTTCGTCAACCGACGTAGACCAGTACATTTACATATACATATTCTTATTATTTTGATTATAAATGGACTTAATTTGATTTAGAGGGCCATGTTTGGAAAAGTTTGTACAATAATTTTGGTTCCGTAGTTGCCGTGAAGGTATATAGAAGCTTAAGTTTGATAAAATTTCAGCTGAATCAATTCACTGTGAAACTATGTCGTTAACAAAAAAAAAATCTTTGCAAATTCACGACGCTGTAAGAATGTTTGAATATTGATAAGCATGCAGTGCGCTTCGTAAGATGAAAGAGGATACATTGTCCGTCCTAGTTTCCGAAGAGAATATAATAAAAATTGCTTCTGTACTAATTCTATTCGGTTAATTTTCGTGCTATGAAATGGAGACCAGACAATGCTACAGTATTCCAGAATGGACCTAACATAAGCTACAGGGGATAGACAAAATGATCGGGACTAGCAAATTTCTGATGTTTTGATCACTTCAAATTTGTGCTCTAACTTCATGAAATATTATTCGATTTAATTTAATCAAAAATAATTCGACTGGAAAATTCATGTTGATTTATATCTTTTTTTACAATTTTTTTGGTATACATAATTGGGTTACCGGAAAGGCTATCTCACATTTTGAATTTGTGATGAGATTTTGTACAGGATGTTGTCAAACAATTTTTTTTTAGTTAACATACGTGAAGACAAAATAGCTTCGTTTTGAGCTGACCAAGGATGTTCCCAACCAGGGAGATCGAGAAAATTTTCAAACCGATAAAATCCTGGACTGACCCTAGTCAAACTTTTACTTTCAACCACAACCGAATTGACCAGGAATTCCCCGACAATCAGCCAAACAACCCACTACTTTTTCATGGTATCTTCCCAAGCACCAAAGGCCATTGTTTAATAAATAAAAAAAAATCATTTATACCTGTATACCGGTATACATGACTTTTTTGTAGACTACTTTTTTTATTTTATTTTTTTAACTACAACAACATGAAACAAATTTTCATCATCATCACCGTGACGACGAACAAAAATGTTTGTAGTGCTGATAAAGTGAGAAAAAAAAGTATGGAAAAAGAAAATTGCCAACTCATTGTAATCCGTTCGAAATAACTAAGTCAAACTATAATTTAAAAAAAAAAGCAACATAACCGTACAAGAAATAATCCACACAAAACTATCCGTTTTATAACAGCTAAAACATCGCCAGTTACAATCTTCATAATTGATTTAAAATTTCGCTTACTGTTTAGCATACAGTTTTAACGTGTGAAATATATCGTCTTTTAAATTCTGAAAGTGTTGGCGCACGTTTAATTTGTCTTGGCATCGAATTGAAAACATATATTCCTCTAAATTATAAGGATTTTTGCGGAGCACATGCCAAGAAATTCGATGTTCTTATTTCATCCGCGTTCCTAGTATTATATGTTTCTATGAATATCACTTCCTCTTTCAATTCGATTCTCTGTAGCCTCAGTATTTGTGTTTGATTGGCCAAAATATAAAATGGAAGGGCAAAAGTCCAAATGAGGAGAGATGATTGATTTGTAAAGCTGTATTTTACAGCAAGTAGTTAAATCATTTTTCAATCGGTATAGAGTTCCATACTTTTTGGCAGTTTTCAATGTGAGCGTTGAACTTTAGCTTGTCATCAATAATCACGCCAAGATATATTATTTATTATTCTAAATATATTTAGAATTTCAGTTGAATTATGTTCAAGCGTAGAAATTTTTGATAATACGTCGGTTATAGAAATACTTAAAATGTCTTCTGCTTTCTTATCGAAAGGGGTCGTTAAAATCGAAAACTTTCTATGCTTTATGGATGCATCACCAGACGAATCCGGGTCGTCAGTCAGTATACAGGGTGCGGCAGAAAATAATGCGAAAATTTGTTCTATATCTTTCAAATCCCATTTTCAACTAATTCAAGCAATAATATCAACGTTTTCAAGTGCAGTTATCTTTATAAAGTCCTTTTAAACAAACTTATTCAATGTGTCCTCCATTTTTATTAATAATATTCTCGAGCCGACGCCGGAAGCCACAGCATGCCTTTCGGACGTAGTCCTCCGACATTGACTGCCATGTGCGTTTCACACTAGGGTGTGATGTTTTGCAGGCTCGAGCTTCAACATATGCCCAAATCGAATAATCCAACGGATTGAGATCTGGACTGCTAGGAGGCCACAAATCCTTCGGCCAAACTTCGTGTTATCGTTCAACCATTGTTGGGTTCGATTGGACGTGTGACACGGCGCTCCATCCTGCTGTAGGACAACGTTTTGCTCCTCGGAGAAGTTGGCCTTCACCCAGGGAAGCACTTGGTCCTTTAAAATACCGATATACACTTCGATATTGATTTTAACTCCAGCATCAATGAAAGCAGGCGGCATTTTCAAACCGTTGGACGCCACCAAGCCAAACATCATGACACCAGCCGGATGTTTGGTTTGAAATTTGAATTTCACTTTTTCCGGAACGTTCTTCATTTTCTGGGGTGAAATGAACCGGTCCGTGCGGCTGTTGGCCACAGCATCGATGCTGGAAAGCTTTTCGTCGGAGAACAGGATTATCATTTTTTTCCTACTTCAACAAGGAAACCAATCTCTTGGAACAAGTCACTCGTAGTTCCTTGACCCGGTCCGTAATCAAGTGGCGTTTCACTCTGGCTCTGGAAGATGCATGCAGGCCTTCTTTGATGATTCTCCGCATGGATTTCTCCGAAATATTGGCTTCCTTTGCAAGTTTTCTTATGGAACGCACTGGGTTGCGAGCAATTTTTGCACGGACCGATTTGATCATGTTTGGCGTGCGTGCGAAGCGCGGACGTCCGGCCATCCTGCAGGGACTTTTTTATGCGGTAAACTGTTGCCAAATGGCACTCTACCACCTTGGCAATCCCTTTCGGCTTCTTCTGGGCGAGCAACAAACTGGTGATCACTTCTTTCGCGAACATTTCGACGAATTTGCAATAAAACAAATAGAATGTTTGGATGCAGCACTTGAAAGTAAACATAAACAAATACACTTTCGACAGAAATAATTCACTAGCTACACGAATGAACCCATTCAAGTTTGAATATTTTCGCATTATTTTCTGCCGCTCCCTGTAGACTTGTTTTGGTTCGCTCATAGCCACGTGCGATTCGCGTTGTTTTTATTTACATATGTTTTTGTTTTGTTTGTGCATCCGTGTTACTATATTCAATATGAGCTGCGAAATTTGCACAATTGATTCCACCGTCGACATTTTCCAGACTAGAAGTAGACTTTTCATGAAAAATCATGAAGTGTGAGCCGTCGTAAAGCATATTCCGATGAAAATTTGTGGCTGTCGCCGCCTCACCGATCGTGGCATAACATGCCTTTTTCCAGCACAGATTCCTTATTGTCAATCGGGTTGAAAAGGGCAGAAACTAAAAATTGAGACTTTAATAAGCATTTTGACGGCAAAAACTTCAAATTTGGTTATACAAATTTTCCACAATTTGAATATGAAAACCGGGTCAATATGATCCGAAGCACCTTATTCGTCACAAAATGTTAACAACCAAGAAAGGTTAAACAAGTCAAACAAAAAATAACGAATGCACGACACGGATTTTTCAAGGGTCGTTCCACCGCTACAAACCTGCTTAAATTTGTTGATTTCTCATTGAAAGCAATGGATAATTACATAAAATGGTAATTACATAGAAGCTCTTTATACAGACTTCAGCAAAGCGTTTGATAAACTTGACATTTCGATGTTGATTTTTAAGCTTGAAAAAAATAGGTATTGAGCTAAGACTCCTCAATTGGATTATGTCGAATTTTACTCATCCCCACCAAATATTTCGTTTCAATGATAAAAAATAAAATTCTTTTAAAGTCATCGGGGGTGTTTTTCTCACCTTTCTCCCTTGGTTTTCTTTTTTTTTTTTTTTTTATTTATATTTTTTTTATTTTTTAAAAAAATAAAGTTCTTATAAAGACTGTTCCAGAAAGTATAAACACACTTTCAAAATAACAAAAGAGTCATGTTTTTTAAGTTTTAATAATTTTATTTGGCAAATAATATTTGTATTTGTGGTCTATATGATATTTTACTCTCGTTTTATCAAAATATTTAATCATAGCCAAGACTCCTATCTTTTCCTCGAACATGACCCATAAGCTTCTGCACAGTGGTACTTCCCACCATTTTGACCACTTTTGGCCAATCTTTTTTAAATTTTTGGATGTCGTCCGCTGGTTTTATGAATTTTCGAAGCATTGCTTTGGTTAAAGCCCAAAAAGTCTCGATTGGCCGTGCCTCCGGGCAGTTCGGTGGATTCATGTCTTTCGGCACGAAACATACTTTTTGACTTTTGTACCATTCTAAAGTGTCCTTTGCGTAATGACATGATGCCAAATCAGGCCAAAACACTACTTGTCCTTCGTGCTGCCTGATCATCGGCAATAATCGCTTCTGGAGACATTCCTTAACGTATTTCTGAGTGTTCAGGTAAAAATTGCCTTCTCCGTTTCGGGAAAGTCTTTGTCTTCGCTTACAGTATAGAATTGTGGTCCGGGAAGCATTTTGTAATCTAGTTTCACATACGTTTCATCGTCCATTATTATACACCCAGAATTTCTACACAATAACGAATCGTAGAGTTTGCGGGCCCATGGGTTCACGGGCGCGGCCTGGGGTTCCTTTTGGGGTTTTTCTGCTTCCGGTATGTTTTTAGCCTAAGTCTTTCTTTGGCACGCATGACGTTACTCGACGAGGTCACAGGACCGGATTTCCGACCACTCTTCGGCGCATCTTCAAACGTACAATGTTCTCTATATTTTCGAACCGAAGATCGTACCGCTCCGACGCTTACACCCTCTTCCTTGGCCAATTTTCTCAAGGAGAGTCCGCTTACAGTGCACCATTTGTGCACGATACTTTTTCGTTGTTCCGGAGTAAGACCGCGCTTTTTGATAGGTAACACAAAACTGAGCACTTTTTTGATGCTATGTTATTAAGAAATGTGCAAACAAAAGAACGCAGCCAAAACACGTTGAAATATTTCATTATATTCAAAGCAACCGTTAAAATAAGGTGTGCTTATACTTTCTGGAATAGTCGTTATATGCTGACGATATGAAACTGTTTTTTGAAATAAGAAATGATGATGATATAAATGTATTTCAGAATGAAATTCAGAGCTTGTTAGAACTTAATGTAAAAGCAATAATCTTATAGCTTATAGTCGAAAACGAAGCACACCAAGTATTTCAGTACCTTTAGGAAATCAAAATATTGAAAAATGTTATAAAATAAGAGATTAAGGAATAATTTTCGAAACAATATTGACTTTTGTGGATCATTAATACACATTTATTCATGGGGGAAAGAAATTTCTTTTTTTTTTTAAAAAAATTGGGGGTGTTGTTTGGCCCCTTATAAAAAAGGCGGGGGGGGGAGAGCAATTAAAAGATTTTTTTACCACCGGGGGGTGGGGGGGCCTTCCCCTCTTCTTTGGGGGGTGGTTTTGTTTTTTGGAAGGGGGGGGTTGTGTTTGTCTTGTTTCTTGTTTTGGGATTATATTTTAATAATATTTTGTGAAATAAAGACTGTATTCGATGAAATTTGGACACACGCAATTGTTTGTAACTTTTTAGCGTGTGGGTAAAAATTATTGAAATTTTAACTGAATGTATTTCATTGTGTTGTGTCAATTGTGTAATGAATTTCGTGAAAAACGGTCGAGTGATTTCAGTGATGGCTTCGAATGAAGAAATAGTGCGCCAACAAATTTTGGGCACTCACTTCGAAAACCCAAACGCTTCTCATCGATGGATCGGAAAACAGCTCGCACATCGCACATTCAACCGTATCTCATGTGATCAAAACGTTCAAGAACCGTAAGACAACCAAGCGGAAAAATGGTAGTGGCAAAAAACGTGGCACATCAAATCCGGAGAAGGCCAGGATGGTATTGAACCAATTTAAGCGTTATCCCAACATTTCGATCAGGGATGTTGCGAAAAAGGCGAAAGTTTCAGTTTGTTTTGTGCAGAAAACAATGAAACATTCTGAATTACATGTGTACAAGGTCCAGAAGGCACGGAGACGGAGCGATAAACAGAACTCGGTGGCCAAAACTCGTGCAAGAAAACTGTACAGCTCACAAAACCGTTCTGCATTGTGATGGACGATGAGACCTACATTAAAGCTGACACCAAACAAATGCCAGGACAGGAACACTACGTCGCCACCTCTAAGTTGGCCGTTCCGGAGAGTGTACGGAAGAAGAAACTGTCGAAATTCGCCAAAAAATTCCTTGTCTGGCAAGCGATCTGTGGATGTGGCAAAATGAGTCAGCCCTTCATCACCTCTGGGACCGTCAACGGACAAATTTATAAGGACGAAGGCCTCCAAAAACGACTTCTGCCCTTCTTGAGATCTCACGATGGCCCGACACTGTTTTGGCAGGATTTGGCATCTTGCCACTATGCCCGGCCCGTCTTAGACTGGTACAAAGATAAAAATGTAGTTTTTGTACCAAAAGACGACAACCCTCCAAACACTCCGGAACTTCGCCCAATTGAAAAATGTTGGGCAATCATGAAGGCAAAGCTCGTTAAAACCAAAACTAATAGAAAATGAACTTGATCTAAAGAAAATGTGGTTAAAAGTAAGTAAACAAGTCGGTCCTATCATTGCCCAAAATTTGATGAAAGGGGTCAAGGCAAAGGTGCGGGCATTTGGGTTGGGAGAAGAGGTTCAGTAAACCAATGATGTCAAAACTTAACCATTTAGTATTACTTTATTTCCAGAAAGTTTGAAAAGAATCGGGCTCAAGGAAAAATGTTGATGACCTATTTTGTGTGTCCAAATTTCATCGAATACAGTCTTTACGTAGTCGAAATTCGTTCACTTTTGATCATCATCGTACAAATTATACTACATTCGGGCCATTAAATCAGATAATGAGTGCCTATAATCAACATAGTGAAATGATTGACCTTAGTATGCCTCGTACAAAACCGAAAAAGTATTTCAATACATTTTGTAATTATAGGATATAAGAACATTAATGTTGTATACGATTGATTGTTTGACGAAATAAAAATAAATTGTCTACCCCGTTGCTTTCCGAAGGCTGTGTGCTCTCGAAGTTTAACTTACCTGTATCTTCACCTTAAAATATGTAATTAATTGAATCTCGTGACCGATATGGCATAGAAATGAGCTTGTGTACTCAAAAGAGATATTTTAATGTTCTGTTATTGATAAATACTCAAAAGACATCTACCTTAATTTCGTAGGGAAATTTTAAACATATATATTTTGTACTACTATCTAACTAATTATTTGTTCTCTGTGTAATAACAGCTCATTTGACGACAACGAAGTAACAACCTTGATCGTTCAATTATGCTCAGGCTCATGCTTCTTCAGTTTTTTCAAAAGATCTGTATTAATCCAGTAGACCATCTTGGCGTCTATGCATTTCCGTTAATAAAAAAATCCATTCAACTCAAATTTAAATCAACCCTCAAAGTAAAGGTTCTTCTTTGCTTTCTGCATTTTTTTTCTATCGTGATGGCAATATTTGTCGAATACCACTACATCTGCAATTTTTTTCTCCCACAATCCGGCTAAAACTGCAGACGAATCACGTTGTCGGTCGAAGCAAAAACTTTATTAACGAACTTTTCATTTACTTTCCACTTCTCTTGCAGGGAAATACCGTTGCCAACCACCGGCTCTGTTCAAATTGGAACCCCGAGGAACAATTTTTCCTACCATCCATAACCGTGGCAACTCAGTCAAAGTCAGCAGGGATGAAAATTTCGATGAATAATGTGTACGCAGCAGTGTTCAACCTTTTTTGCTGAAGAAAACCGCCGTAATAAATAAATTATTCTCGGGATTCCCTGCCGGCGAAAATCAACCTCATTTAAAGCTGCATTCTACCCATTCCCCGCAAACAACGTGACCAAGAAAAGCAGCAACGGGCCAAACGGTTCCTGCGTCACAAAAGGTGAGTAATTTTTCTTCCTTGCTTGATGACCACCTTCTGGCAACCGGAGGGTTGAAAAATTGAATTTCAATGTGGCGTAACCCCTTCGGCAGCCTACTCACCAATGAGTTATACACGCATCTGTCGGCAGCCGAAGGTCGATGATAATCAAGTGGAAAACTGTTTGGTGTCTGGGAAAGTTTTTCTTTTCCTTTCGTATGAACTCCAACCGGAAAGTGGTGACTTTGCCGTAGATGATGCTTCGGGTCGGAAGATTGATTCGGAAACTAATTGCTTAATTAATTATTAAGCAACCGTCCGTCGTCGGTCGGCCGGTGGGTTGAAGGGAATGGTTCGACAAATGTTCGACTCGCAAGGGTGATAATTACTAGAGTTGTGATAATTGAAGGGGCATGGAAAGGTTAAGTGGTAAGTGGACAAATATTAAAAACAGTTTGTTGAAGACATGATAAATGTTGGGGTTTGAACTAGATAGGAAGCGGGGTGAAGGTAGGCAAAGGTAGCAATCTTACATTGATTGCATAGTGAATAAATAACATAGGGTAATGAGATGTACTGTCAACCTAACGGGTGAGTCATAAGTTGTGAGACTAAATGAAAACGCGTTTGGTAAGCAAGTTTTTTTTTTAAGTTCAATTCTTTATTGCATTTTCACAATTCCAAACAATATGCGTTTGCGGTGTGAAACAATTAGACTGACAGTGGCCCTTCATCTTCAATCCTTCTAAAGATTCGCGGAACCCTCGCCATCATGGTGTAGAACACCTTGATGATGATGATGATGATGATGATGATGATGATGATGATGATGGTCCCGCCCTTACCCTTACAAAGGTTTGAGCTAGACGATTTTATCTCTAAGATAGTTAATTTCGTAACAATTCAAACCAGTTATGCAAAAAAAAAACGAACTGATTTCATCTACAGATATAAATTTCTTCAAAAGTATCCATTTGCTTCACAGCGACATAATCGTGAAAAGCTTTGATGTTAACCACAAAAAATCGCAAGTATTCCCAGCGATCAGGACATTCTGTGGCAATTCAGATCACAGAATCCAGTAAAAGGACATTATCAAAAGACAAGCCAATATCCGATCCTGCCCGTTACAGAGCCAATGCAGTTCCAACACTAATGGAGCCGCCAGCTTAGTTTAGGGCTGGCCAAGAAGATCTCACCAGGGATGTCAAGAATGTTTCCAAACCGAAAAAATCCTGGACCGGCATTAGTCAAATTTTTACTTTCAACCACAAAAGATTTGACGAAGAATTCCCCGACATTCAGCCAGACAACTCGCTACTATTTCATAGTACCATCTAAAGCATCAAAGGCCAATTTTTTTTTAACGAATTCAAAAAAAAAGTCCATCATATCTGTATACCGCGCGCGAGGCTCAAACAATTGTAGACTACTTTCTTTATTTTTTTAAACTAACACAACATTATACAAATTTCCATCATCATCACTGTGACGAACAAAATAGTGAGTATTGTAGCATTGTAAACGTGAAAAAATAAAATTTAAAAAATAAAATAGCCAACTCATTTTAATCCGTTTGTAAAGAACTTCGTCAGATACATTCTTCATTTTTACAAAAAAAAAGCAACATAAATGTACAAGAAATGGTCTACACAAAATAATCCGTTTTATAATAATAAAACATCGTCAGGTACAATCTTCATAAATATTTGAAAAAAAAATTTCGCTTGCTGCTCAGAATACAGTTTTGTTTTAACGTGTGAAATACATAGTCTTTTAAATTCTGAAAGTGTTGGTGCACGTTTAATGTGTCTTGGCATCGAATTGAAAACATTTATTCCTTTAAAATATTATGAGTTTTGTGAAGCACATGTCAAGAAATTCGGTGTTCTTATTTCATCCGCTTTTCTAGTATTATATCTATGAAAATCACTTCCTCTTTCAATTCGATCACACAAATATCGAGGAAACAAACCATTAACTACTTTAAAAATGAACACCATAGTTAAATACACAATTCTTTGCTTCACTGATAGCCATTGTAAAGCATCTAACATAAAAGTCGAGGAAGTGAATCTGTTAAATCTTAAAATCAAGCGAATTATTTTATTCTGCAAACGCTGTAACCTCAATATTTGTGTTTGGTTGGCCAATAATAAAATGGAAGGGCAAAACTCTAAATGAGGGGAGATGATTGATTTGTATAGCTGTATTTTACTGCAAGTAGTTAAATCGTTTTTTAATCGGCATAGAATTCCATACTTCTTGGCAATTTTCTTGATCACATTGTCAATGTGAGCGTTGAACTTAAGCTTGTCATCAATAATCACGCCAAGATATTTAATCTCCCGAACGCGATCAATTGTCTCACCATCAATCGTAACTGAGACATTCTCATTTACTCGATTCTGTGAAATTACCATACATTTAGTTTTACTTATATTCAATTTCAATTGCTAACATTTCAACCATCTACTTAGAAAACGCGAATCTTCGTTCAAATGGGTAACGGCTTCATTTACATCTTTAGCTGCAATGAATAACACAGTGTCATCTGCAGACAGATTAATGTCACAAAGTCGTAAAACACGTCGCATGTCATTAATATACATAATAAACAAAACGGGCCCTAATACACTTCCCTGGGGCACACCAAGGTTATTCCCCACGGGACTGGAAACAGAATCATTAAAAACAGTCCTTTGAGTTCTGTCAGACAAATAGCTTTCAATCCATCTGTATGCAGCACTCGAAATTCCAAAGCGCTTTAATGCTTTCAACAACAAGGGCCTAGAATTTGTTTCAAAACCGCGTTTCAGATAAAAAAAAAACAGCAAACATTGTTTGTTTACTCTCTAAGTTATCTTTCCATTTTGCTAATACTAAATTTAACGCGGTTTCACAAGAACGGCCTTCCCGGTAGCCAGATTGTTTCGAAATCAACAAAGAATTACTATTGAGGTTCACTCTTTTGGCAGATTTGATAATACGGGATTTGAGTTGTTGAGCTGTGGTGGCTTCTGAACCATTTAAGTACACGGACTGGGCAGTATGGCCCAATCCGACTCAATTGGCCGCGCCTGAGGTACGTTTGGGGGATTCTCTTCCTTACGTACAAACGGTATGTTATGGGTGGTAAACCAATTCAGAGTGGCCTTTGCCTAATGGCACGATGCTAGGCCGGGCCAGAATACAATATCTTCATCCTTATGTGTAGGTTTCCGTAGACTTCCGAATTGACAGCCATACTCCTACCCATCTGTACGTTAAGGTTAAATATGCCAGTGGTCGAAATGGCCACCCACACCAATATCTTGGGCTCAAATTTGTTTTTTTCTGATGTAGAAGGAGATGTTCGCTCATCACCATGAGGCACCAAGAGTGGACAGTAATGTTTGCTAGAACGAAAAATAAAGTGTTTAAAGTTCTGTCAGTGTACGGCAGGTTAAAAATTGAATAGAAGCAGTGTTACTGATATTCTCCTCATTCGGTTCGAATGTGTTTGTCATCACCGAACACTTCCGAAATAAGGGAAGTTAAGCAAGCATTCGCGAACGAAAGGAGTGCTGTCGTTGATGGGTGGCTTTGTGACTGACTCGTGTGAGAGGAAGTTTTGTGCTATTCGCGCTATGTTACATTCCCTCTCATTCGTTCATCGTCGTTCTTCACTGTTTGCTATTCGAACGTGAGTAACTACGTCGACGAATGTTGTTTTAGATTCGCCGGGAGTAAATTTAGTAAAAAAAAAGTGGAAAACTCGAATTCGTTTTTGGTCTCTTGACGCTGTGCCGAAGAATGGTATTTTCGATTTGCCTCGAGTAAAGTGTGATGAAAAAACTTGTTGGCTTATCACTTTGGTTCCTTCTTTATGAATACGCTGATTATTAGTTGCTTTGGTCATCATCTGAGGAGTGATCCTATTAGCCCGGCTGGAAGTGGTTTACACCCCGCTCACATTACAACTTATATCACGTGAAATAGACTATATTGATATCAGCATCCTTACATCTAGTTTTCACTAGAAATTATGTGCATGGGATTTGAAATCAATATTCTCTAAATCACCACAGAGAAAAAACAGTCCCGGTTGAAACAACAAACTTGTTTGTTGATATCTAAACTAAAAAACAAAACTTGTTGTTTCAGAAGTCCGATTTGTTGTTTTAAACCACGGATTTTGTTTTGAAACAAACAGCCAGGTTGGTTGTTTCTACCTAACTTTATTACAACAATACTAAAGAAATTGTGGTGGTTCTAAACTAATATTTGTGTTGTTTCCAACTTGAAAGGGGATTATTATTACGAAAATACAGGTAGCGTTGACTGAGGGGAATAAATTAAAATTTTAGATTTATTCAACCCAAGCGGCGGTTAAACCAAACTGATATTTGCTTGGGCGAATATATAACTAAACATTTAGTTTGAAACAAACTATTTTGTTGGTTCATTTCATTTTCCGTCATCCGGTCCCGCTGCATGCTCTGGCGCTGTCACTCAACAACAGGTGAACATTTAATATTTTATTTAAACAACATGAAAATAATAGAAAGGCTCGCATTATCATTTGCAGATTTCTCTTTGACTAAAAGAAGTCTATCAATGTAAATGTGCACTTTTCTTATGTTTGTTTGCATTAATTTCAAATAATTGACATTACAAAAGAAATTTAGTTTATTCAAAACGGAAATGTTTGTTGTTTCAACCGTTTTCGTTTGTTTGTTTCAAACAGCAATTCAGTTTATATCATACTAAAATTTGTTTGAAAAAAATCATAAGCGTTGGTAGAATCAACAAAAAAATCTGTTTGTTTTCGTAGCTGTCATAAAGAAACAACCATCATAATGATAAATTCCAACGGACGATAGTTGAACTTTACTGCTAAAGTCTCGAAACAATTACTCAGAATTTTAATTTGTTTTATCCACCATAGGTAGTCAATTCAAACTAATACGATGTTTGTGTCCAATTCAAACTAGAATATGTTTGCCTTTATCAATCTCTTTTTATTTATATATATAGCCAAATGGATACTACTTTGTGATAAATAAACAAATGAGAAATCACGTTAGATCTAATTCAATTTAATCTTTAAACGACTGGCTGTGAAAGCCGGAAATTTGACCGCTGTCGTAATAGTGCCTCACTTTATCATATCAAGCTGAACAATGTAACAATGTCCTAAGTAACATTGGGAGACTCTCTTCGTCGACTTAAACCATGTTCAAGAATTTTCAAAACACACAGTGTGGAAATATAGAGTGTAATTAAGGATTGAATACGTAGAAAACATCAACAAATTGTTTAATAGACAAGCTTGACGAAGAGAATTTCTCAATGTTACTTTGGACCTAATGTGGTTCAGCTTGATATGTATAAATCAATAATGCATTTGTTTAAACAAACACACACTCACAGTATGGAGAATTTGCAGGGCCTGCTTCTCATCCATCCGCTGCTTTTCTTTTCTTTTTTCTAATAAAACGATTCGTTTGCTTCGTTCAGAAGACTTCACTGCGAATATTCGGAATAAATGTTCGCGCAGAAGAGAAGAAATGGTGAGTGTCACTTTGTTGGTTGGACATGGTGATAACTCAGTGAACGAAAGTAGGCACAAGAAGAAACGGTAAACGAGAAAAGACCGAGTGAGTCGTTGCTCAACAGTTTTCATGTAAGGTGAGAGTAGTTTTTTTCTGTGGCAGCAGGAAAACGGTGGTGAGTAGAAGAAAGAGCGAGACACCATTCGTTGTGATAATCAGCAACCATGAATAGAAGCATTGAAACTTGAACGAAAGGCTTGGATATAGCAGTACTCGAACCAAGGACGTTACTTTTGCCTTGCATCCCACTTTCTCTTCATATCTTTCATTCTAGCAAGCATTACTGTTGGCAGTGCCAGTTGTCACGAAACATTCGCTTTTTGGCCCACAGGTGCAAATCGCCTGCCAAAATAAGTATTTTTTTGGAAACTTTGACAATTGTTTCTGCTTAAACATATCTTGAACCTTTTTTCTTTCCAGTAGCCGTATAACAATCTTGACCTGGGAGGTGCTTGAAATCAGCCTTGACGTATATTTCATCGTCCATTACTACGCAATCAAACTTGGTCAACAAACTCGTGTACAACTTACGCGCTCTTCCTTTGACTGCTGTGTTTTGCTTATCCCCTCGATTTGGTGTCACTGTTACCTTATATTTTGACAGTCAGGCTCGTTTCTTTGCTCTTTGCACTGTTTTATGGGACGTTCCTAATTTGTTTCCGATATCTCTGATGGAAAGGTTGGAATTGCGTTTGAAAATGCTAGCCACTATTCTGCCGGTCGCTGTGGCTTCCTGATTTCGATTTCCTCCTTATCCCGGCTTCCTGGCAATCGTCAGACGTTTTCCGAACACTTTCATAACATAAGTCACGGTTGATTTGGCAATATTAAGTGATTTTGACAAGTTTACGGGAGAATAATTTGGATTTTGCGTATGCGCGTGCAAAATTTGAATACGCTTCTCTTTTTGCTTCGACGCCATTTTTACAACTGAATAAAAAAATGCAGAAACAAAATAGCCAACATTCCGTACGCATTCACTTAAAAAATGAATGGAGTTCGAGTTTTTTAAATGCACGATTAAAAAAACTACGTCATATTTGAGTCGACCAAGTTTTGGCCGTTCCATCCTATAACATTTCTAAAAATTGGACTAATTTTAGCGATTTTTAATGCATTTAATCTGCAATCTGGTGGTGAATCAAGCTACGCATTGCCAACCGTAGGAACCCTGTTTGAACAAAAAAATCAGAAGGGTTGTGTATAACACACGACCGGTTGACGTAGACTTCGTTAAACCGTTTGATTAGTACTCAGGTACTGTTCTAATGGGACCTTTGGTTAGCATAAGTAAGTGAGATAGTATGTAAGAACATTCACTTGATTCGCTTCTTAGTAACTATTTGGCTGCCCTGGAAAGGGACGTTTGATTTGAATGTTGGTATGATGAAAGGGCAACGGTTGTGCTGGCTGTAATGATTGTGTTGATATGACCGACTAGCTGAAAACCATTATCCTTTTCGCGTTATAGATTGTTCATGGTCTGTTTGGAAATTCTAAGTCAACACTTAATTATATTTTTGATAGCTGAAAGTCACGAAAATCTCCAACTGATTGAAGCAAAAATCTCGAAAATCTATTGAGAAATGATAAAGCGTTCAAACTATTTCAGTTATTTTCAAATTTTCATTTGACATCCACCCTTGCCGTAAAGCGTAGTCTGATAAAAAAGCATGGGTGTGGTCCAAATAGATCGTTAGACCAGCATTAGATAGTAATTATGTTAGAACGTTCTTTTGTAAACTCTTTAGAAAGCATTTGGTCAAGAATCAAAACGTTGCCCATGATAAAGAATTTCGGGATATTTACCGGAACGCAACATTTATATTACAAATATATATTTGTACAAATAAAATGGTAATCGTTAGACCTTTAGGTTGGTGCAAACATCTCAAAAAATAAATCAATTAAGGAACGATCGAATTACTAGCGTCCGGTGTTTCAATGTTTTGTGACGGCAGTCATTTGTATATTGTACACAATTCTCAAGGTATGCAACGAAGAGAAAACTAAAATTATTATAGCCACCACTGCAGTACACTGGCTTCCAATTGATTAGAACTTGTAATTTTAGATCAATTCAAATCATACAAACTCTCTTGAAACTGAATTCGTCGTCCTGAAAAGGACGGATTCGAAATGGTCCGCATTTGAGTTCATACCTTCTATGTCTTTTGATTAATCAGGTTATTTCACTCGTTGCACGTTGCGCCTTACCAAAAGATGGCTAGCAGCAAAATCACTCACACACACAAGCACCTTATTTCGCTCGTCATGGATGCACCCACCGATTGGCTACAAATAAATCACTGGCTTGGGCCTAGCAAACCTTTGCATAATTTATGGCAGCCTAGCAACGGTAGCCTATCCAACGGCCTGCTAGCAACAGCCTGCAGCGCAATCTCCAATGGTTGGTCGCCAGTGCACCTTCTATGGTACTTGCCACAGTCAGCTGCCACATCCATATTGACGCCTTGCCGCTCAGCACTGCCGAATGCACCCTTCAGGGTACATGCCATCGCCAGCTGCCAATCCATGATGGCTCGATGCCCCGCACAGCTCCAGTACTGCAACACGAATGAGAAAATTTGCGAAGGTGTATTACATCGTTCACTGTTGCATATGAGACCTCCCTTGCTCACATTTGAAATCTGTGATAGAAAACTACTGTTTATTTATTAAATTTAGCCTGCAAAACAGAAAAATAAGACATCACCTTTTATTTTCGTAATTTTCAAAAGTTTAAAATTGTTAACGGATATTGTTTGACAATTGAATTGATACACGGGAAAATTTCCTACCGATTGGTGTCAAAATCTTGAAAATCTATCAAGCATTTATTAAGATATTAGCGTTTAATTTATAACGATATTTCATGACTGTCGCTAATTTTTAGATTTTCAATGGACACCTTACCCTTGCCATAAGACGTTTCAATTTTTCATGACGGCAGCCATTTGTAAATTGTGCACAATGCTCAAGGTATACAACGAAGAAACAATTATAATTGTTTTAGCCACCGCTGTCTGCCAATTGGTTTCTATTGCTCGTGGCGGCAGCCATTTATAAATTATGCACAATGCTAAAGGAATGCAACAAAGAGAAATCTACAATTGTTTTAGCCACCGTTTTCTGCCAAGTGGTAAGATAAATTCAAGTTAAACAAACTCTTTCAACATTGGATTGGGCGTCCTGAAAAGGACGGATATTGAATAATCCGCATAAGAATTGAATACTTGTCGGTCTTTTCACAAAGCTGCCGTGCACGTTGCGCTATACGTAAAGATGGCTACCGAAAGAATAACACACACTCAGGCAACTTATATCGCTCCTCGTGGTGGCGCCCACCGGCTGGCAACAAATCATCACCAGCTTGGGCAACCGGCTGCCTAGCACACCACTGCAATTTAGTCGCTGCCTAGCAACGGTTGCCTAGCCAAGGGCTTGCTAGCAAAAGCTGCAGCGCAATCAGCTACCTGTCCACTGGTTGGTCGCCACTGCACCTTCTATGGTACGTGCCACCACCATGTGCCAAATCCAAATTGGCGCTTTGCCGCTCCGCACTAGAGGCTTCGTGCCATCGAGGTTGCTTCCAGATTTTATGCCATCGCCAGCTGCTTATCCTCGATGGTTCGTTGGTCTGCCCAGCAACAGTACTGCGACACTTATGCGTAAATTTGCGAAGGTGTACCCGTTTTATATCGTTCACTGTTGCATATGAGACCTCCCTTTCTTACATTTGAAATCTGTGATAGTAAAATTGAGTGCATTTAGTAAATTTACTCTGAAAAATCGGCATTATAAGACATCACCTCATATTTCGGTTGTTTTCAATAGCTTGAAATTATTGGCGGATATTGTTTGATAATTAAATTGATACGCGGGAAAATTTCTAAACGATTGATGTTAACATCTTGAAAATCTATCAAGCATTTATTAAGTTATTAGCGTTTAATTTGTAACGATATTTCGTGACGGTCGCTCGTTTTTAGATTTTCAATTGACACCCTACCCTTCCCGTAAGACGTAGTCTACGTCAAAAAAGTTGATAGCGTTATCAGTTGATTTTCTGCAGCCATGGCAAAATCAACTCTCAATGGTTAGTTTGGAATGCCAGCTCTAGCCCACAGCGAAGAAATTGTACATAGTTAAGCACTTCGTGTCCGCCGGATATAACCGACCCGGTATTTACAGCATCCTCTCCCTTCTGTGACCATAAAATACAGCAGAAGCTGAAGAGGAAAACCGAGAGCAAGGTGGCTTCATCGTTCCGTATCTTGGACCGAGAGATTGGTAACAAAATACCTGGTTAAGATGGACATTGTTATGCGGAAGCATCAGTCGAGGCCGGCCGAGCCTGAGCAGGTGAATTGGCTGAAGGTTTTGGTAAAAACCAGCGCATGGTGGTCAGAATGAATGACGAGACCTACTTGATGCTGGACTACAACGACTTTCTGGGCCCAGGTACTTTACGTAGCTCACCGTGAAGGTAAGCGTTGACATCAAACATATCACCCACACCAAGCTCCCGAAGGATGTCCTTCTGAGGCTGACGATCAGCGAGAAAGGAGTGTCGAAGCCGCCGTTCTTTCCTTTCAGGATTACGGGGAACGCAGAAATACAAAGTGCCTGCCTGAGGTTGCCGTGGCTTCATCAAGAAGTATCACGCGAAGGAGGATATTGTCTTTTGGTTGGATCTGGCTTCTGCTGATTATGCCAAGAGATCACAGAAAAAGAAGAATCGGCTGAATATAAACGTTGTACCAAAGACCGACAACCCACTCAACGCCCTTCAGCTGCGACAGGCATTTTTTAGGCGAACCTCAAACATTAATCATCCATCGCAAACAACCTTGAAATAATTTTGTTGCCAAAAGAGGAGCAGCAAGTCGTCAAGGCCATTAAAGAGCTGAAGAAAATGCTAATATGAACCTTTTCCTCGAACATGGCCAAGGTTTGGGCCAAATGTCGTAAGGCAGCCCATTAAAGCGGGCATCAAAGCGTTTTTGTAGATGGCATTTAAGGAAAATTTGTTCCATTGAACTATCGTTGGTAGTTTTTATTTTGCATCGCCATCCGAAATTATTCTTTTTTTATCGATATGTTATGTACCGAATATGTCATGAATTCAGCGAACATTGACAAAATTAGGTAAACTTCATGACGATCAATTTGTTTAGAAGCAATTGAGACAATATTCATCGATTATAAGTTGAACACTCGTAAGCCTGTCCACGTTAATTCTCGGACAGTTTTCTTCCAGTGTAAGTTTTGAATCATTTCACGGATCGCTGAACCGTTTCAATTATATAACAGTTGAAACTCTCCACTTTATTTTGTGGTGCAACATGTTAACATTCTATGCTGGATTTCTGACATCCTGTTGGCGACAAAGGATTGCCAACGAGACAAACATGAAGAAAGCCAGCTCTTGGCTAACATGGATTCTATCCAAAAGTAAGCATTGGCTGGAAGTTGAAGGTTGTTGCAAAGCTTATCATAAAGGTGGCTGAGATGCACAGCTGATGATGACTCCAGTTGTGTAATCAACTGCTTCTTTTCCTTGCGAAGAAGATCCTCCAGCGGAGCTACACCGTCTATGCTAAGCTAAGCTCCTACTTAAATCAATCCATCTTGGAACAGAAAGTGACTGGAGAGCGTTGCCGTTACGAAGAAACTCGTTCCAAAAGACTGGAAATTTCCTGGCAAAGTTTCATCCCAAGCTGTTTTTTGCTTCCAGAGCTGCTGAAAACAGATTTTTGCCTGGAAAATATCTGGACCAATAAGCCCCAATTGGTCGAATATGCGTGCGGTGTCTCAGAGAACAACTCGCTTATTGATAATTTGCTCGGCGCTCCATTGCGGTACGGTGAACTTGAAGTTGTCGTTGACGGGTTCCCATGTGAGCCCAAGTGTCTTGATAACTGTCTTAGAAGAGTTTAGATCTAGAGAAATGCGATCGTCTCGAAGTTCTGAAGTGATTGTTGACTGCAATTCAATTGCTATTCGAACTCGTGCTGAGCAACTTGAAGCCTGCTGAATTCGTCAACGATATTAGTTCAGTGGCAAGTGCCTTCTCTTCTCCGGAAAGCTTCATTTTATATTGCATGAACAGGTCGTAATAGTACTCTGCGCCTATGATAATGTCAATCGGATATGGTTTGTGGAACTTAGGATCCGCTTAGGCAATCTCGTTCGGAATTGCCGTTTCCTAAACGATGACTCGGCAACATAAGACTGGATAGTCTCAGAATACGGAGAACTGCAAAAAGACCGTGGAGCTATCATCGCTTCCATTTTCTTCGTTGAATTCACAACAGAACCTCCGATTTCTGCTACAGCAAGAAAGCTAAGAGTTGCGGTAAGCCTCAGATTTTGTGAAAGGCTTGTTGTGACAAACCAATATTCCGAACGTGAATCCAGAAGGGCACTAGCTGGTTAAGTATTTTCATATGTGTCTGATACACGCATTATTGCTGTTGTCGTGGGACTTGAGAACCACTGGCCATTAACATCAAAACAACACCAACCCGAAACGAGGGGTCAACATGCCACACTGTGGACAGCGAAACCAAAGGAAAACGAGAAACCAACAGCGGTTGTGGCTAACTAAAAATGGTATCACTAAATGTTTGAAAATGAAGGTCCCCGTCTACCTGAAGAGATTTCCAAAGAGCTTTTTATAGAACCGGATGCAGGTCCTCGTGACCAACAATGGTGCTCGTTAATGATTACTGCAGGAGTTCCACAAGAATGAAATTTCTGAGAGTTATGATCGTTTTCAGCCCATGATAGAAAACAGCAAATGCATTCAACGTTAGAGCAAGCATTGCGCCGAACAACGATGGTCCTAGCTGTAACAAGAAGTGACTTCTGGTTAGTCTATATTCGTCGATACTGAGGTATGGAAGACTAGCCTAGGTGAGAAGGCTGCAAACCAAACAAATTCGAGCAATATAAAACAGTACGTTCCGACTAATGACCACATAAGTCATTAGTGCGTACAGCTCCTTGCGTTAAAAGCGGATTGTGTCACCGCCGGATTGATTACTATCAACATAACAATGGCGGAGGATTATTCTATTCTAATACATATAGCACATAGAGCCTGTCCACGTTAAATTACGGACAGTTTTCTTTCAGTGTAGATTTTGAACTTTTCCCTGGATCGCTGAAACGTTTCACATATATGACAGTTGAAACTCTCCACTTTATTTCGTGGCACAACATGTTTACATTCAGTAAAATGGCGTCGAATCCAGTAGAAGTCCGCGAACAGCAGCAAAATCCAAATTTATCGGTACGCGATCTTGCCAAGAAACTAAAATTACCGAAAAGCACCGTGTTTTGTGTTTGCAATCATTTGACCAGCGCTTGACTGTGGATCGGAAGCTTGGAAGTGGAACAAATCGAAAAGTATGCTCCCGACAAATGGACAAGAAGGTGATAGCCATTATTGAGAATAATCTCAATCTTTCTGTGCAAAATGTGGCTCGCAAAGTTGAAAAGTCAAAATCATCCGTACAAAAACCAAGTTTTTGCAAACACTTTCTTGTATCATAATGGACGACGAAATAAACGTACTCGAAGACTTTTAACAGCTTCCGGGTCTGGCTTTTTATACCGCAATCCAAAGGAACGTCGTTGCCGAGCATTTCCGGACAAAGAAGGTGTCCAAATTCCCGAAGAAGTATTTTATTTGGCAGGCCATATGTAGTGCTCCGATATCTAATAATTTTCGTCTCTTCCGGCACTTTCAATTAGGATGTGTATGACAAAGAATGTCTGCAAAAGCTACCGTTGCTATCGTTTATCAGAAGCCTTTGCAGCTCTGTTTTAGGCTTATTTGGTCTCTTGTCACCATGCGAAATCCATCCTGGAATGGTATAACGTACAAGAGGTCAAATATGTTCCAAAAATAGCCAATCCACCAAACTGTCCAAAACTTCGCCCGATAGAAAAGTACTGGGCTCTAGTTAAGCTGAAACTCTTCAAAATTAAAAAGAAAGCAAAAGGTAACGATGATTTCAAGAGAAGATGGAGAATCGTCACGGCGGGAGTATCTGAGTATACCGTATGGAACCTAGTGGCGGGTGTACCACAGAAAGTTCGAGAATTTTTCAGAAAGAAGGATTAACATCCTGATCAACTATTTGAAATTTAGATATTGCTCTATTATTGCGAAATAAATAATCGATTTTGTTGAATTGTGCGTAAATTTTTGTTGCTGCTATAAATTGAACGTGAACAGACTTTATGAATCTGAGGTATGATGGATAATATTGTACGGATTCCACATAAACGTTATGTGAATGATCCATATACGGTTCAAAAGCTTTCACATGATCGATACATTATTGAAAATGCCATACATATTGACAATTTCCGTAAAACGAATCCATTCCATGAACTTTAAACTTATAGGAATGATCCATAGCAAATTTCTTTATTTCTTTTCATCAATCAGTAGTAGACCATTTGTTAAATTACATTTCATTCCTAACATCTATGTTCGTTTCACTTTTTTACATTTTATTATTGACTTGCTAGTCTCAAAAACATTTTTTTCCTCAGTGTTTTTCTGTCATTAGTAATACCAATCATTTCACTATATGTATTATAGCATGACATCATTCTATTTAATGGCCCGTTTTTGGCATAGGCTGTTCTATGATTGTTGGTGTAAAACAAGTTTCTATTTCTTCGACCGCGAATAGGAGCATAAAAGTTCATATTTTCTAGAATCACCGGAATGTATACTCCTTGCGAAAATCATTTACAAAGGCTAACATTGATTAGCATGCATCTCGAATCATAAGACGGCAATGGAAGGCTCGCCTATCCTAACTTCCGTAAAGCAAATAACAAAAACTGTTTTGTACTGATTCAATACGATTTACATGTGAATCGTGATATGGAGACCAGATTATGCTACAATATTCAAAGATGGGTCTAACATATGCAATGTACAATGTTTTGATTGTGTAGGGATCCTTGACCTTATCTTACCAATCAGACTAAGGCCGGTGTGGCCTCTGATGTACACAGAAGTTGTTTCCATTGTAATCGGTCCATGGCTGTACCTCGCCAGCCTCGCTGTCTGCGGAGGGTCCGCAGGTCGCCTTCTAGGGATCCTTGAAATGAAAACTAAACTAAACCTATGACTGCATCTTTCAACTTGCTTCTGGCCAATGGTTACTACTTCTTGCCTTATAAGGCCGTTTTCAGCGGTGTTCTATTATTTTGGTCTATTTTTATAACAGTTCCAAAAATATAGACCACCAAAAATAGATCAACTATTTTCCACTTTCGGCGGCATTGTTCCAAATTTCGTATGTTGACGTCAGTGTGCTTTTGTTTTGGAACTTCATCTGCTTTGTTTTGCCTTGGTTAAGTTTAGCATGTTCGACTCTTTTCGGTATTCTTCAAGTTTCCGCGAGTTTCACCAATCAACATTCTTTTTGTAAGATGAGCGATTGGTTCCTAACAGTGGTGAATGCCGCGGCAACTACGTGCAATTTTATAAAAGACGATGTGAATGATTTCCTTCTCTCTGAATCAGCCAACTATGATTAGTAAGTTCCATGGGATTTTCCTTTGTTAACGACATGGCTTTCTTATAAAGGTAATCTTACAAAATAAGAGGCCAAGATGGGGGTGTTTGATCCCTGCTTGCTTACCGGTCAAATTTCTATACAGACAAATTAAGATTGCCATGCACGCCGTGGGATAAGTCTGAGATAAAATGGACCGAAATAATCTACCCCAGTGGTCGAGTTCGGGCGGTATTCGGGGACGCGTACGGCTGGTACATCTCTTATAAACTGCTGAATGGGAGACAGTTTTGACCGAAAGCATTTTTGACTTGTTGTCCCGCACGAAGCAGAAGGTCGTGGTAATGTTTTAAAAGCCTTCGAATGAACAGCCTTCGTGCTGGCAGAACGACAGGATGCTTTGTTTCCATTCAATTGAATGCAACAGTCGTCTTTCGAGTCTGATCATCTGATGAAGAATGTAAAGGAAGGGATTGAACCATTGTAATCCTGACCGCTTTGGAATCATATCGTTTTTAGAAACGGCGTCCAGTTCCTCGACAAATATTTCCTGCGATACTAACATATGGATAGTGAAATCTGCACAAAAGTAAAAAGGCCATATATTTTTTATTTGTAAACAAAAGCAATCACTCTTTATTTTAGTTGTTCATATAAACAAACAAATTAATGCAGAAAAAATTTACACCAATTCGCTCAGCCTTGCGGCAGTTGGCAGGCACTTTGCTCATGGACGCCGCAAAACTTAATGTTTTCATATTTGCGAGCTCTTTTTTTATTTTTTGCTGAAGATGTTTGGTAATTTTTGGACGAAAGTTGTTTGAATATACTTTCCGCTTCAGATAGGCCCAACAAATTTCAATTGGGCGAAGTTGTGGCACGTTTGGAGGGTTTTCATCCTTCAGCACATAAGGGATCTTCATGCTTTCCATGGCTTCCAAAGATTTCTTCGCATAATGGCTCGATGCTAAATCCGGCCAGAACACTACTTTTCGTCCACGATATTTTTGAGAAATAAACTGTTTCACCTTAGGCAAGCAGTTTTCAATATAACGATTTGCGGTGATGGCAAACCCCGATTCAAAGACAACAGGTTTTGACATTCCAAGTGGGCTGATTGCCAACCAAAGCAATATTTTCCCTGGGAATTTCGTATGTTCAACAAACTTCACATCTTCTTTCACCTGTGCTTTGGAACTGTCGTAGAAGTATTTTCCTTGCCATTCATTTCCATCCAACGTGAAATAAGTCTCGTCATCCATGATGCAAAGTACATCGTTTTTCGCTTGAAAAACATTTCGGACAAGCTTTCTTAATCGTACTTTCTGAACAGCAGCTTGAGTTTCTTACACTTTCGTTTTCACTTTCCTTGACCGCTTCTTGATCCCAGCTTCATCCAAAACCTTTTTGACAGTTTGGTGGTGACAATTAAACTTTTTTCCAAGTTCTCTGTACGACTTTGCCACCCGACCTTCTGTCAACCGTATTAAATTTCGTTTCACTGAAGAATCTCTCAAACTTGACCAATTTCCGATCTTCCGAGTTGTTGTTTTTCGCATTTGGTAGGACGAAAGAATGCTGTATATGGTTCGACGACTTATTCCCATGTCCATAAAATGACGCACTACCTTCGATTTCGGCCAATCTGGATGAGCGTAGCAAACATTACAAATGAGTTTCCGGCGTTCTTCCTCCTGATTACTCATGTTTCGTCTTGTAATAGATTACCGACAACTTGAACACTAGGAACTGAAGTACGACAGAGCTGTTAAAAACTTGACATCGATCAGTTGTAGAATCGTTAGGGTTGTGATTGAAGCAGGGCTGTGAAAATGTGTGCAGATTTCACTATCCATACGTTAATCGAACCAAAGTATCTTCTGCCATTTGAAGTTCGCATGTTGAAAGAAATCTTGTGTAATGAATTTTGCATTGATCAACTGGATCAAGAAGCCTTGCCGAAAATCAGTGTATAACACACGACCAGTTTATGTAGACAAAGTTAAACCATTTGATGCATTGTCTGGTCTGGTCTGAAACGTAGGTGCTGTTCTAATGAGACGTTGGATCGGCATAGATAAGTAAGTATGTTAGAATATTCTATGATTTGCTCTTTACAAATATTTTGGCGGTGCTAGACTGCATTTAAATATTGATATGACGAAAGGGTAACGGCTGTGCTGGCAGTGGTGATTGTGTTGATATGATCGACTAGCTGGAGACCATTATCCTTATCGCGTCATAAATTGTTGAAAGTTTGTTTGGGAATTTAAAGTCAACTATTAATGACATTTTTGAACATTGACTTGACAGTTCCAACTGATTGAAGCATTAATCTCTAAAATTTATCGAGAAATGATAAAGTTATTAGCATTCAAAATGTTTCAAATATTCGTG
This sequence comes from Aedes koreicus, assembly GCA_024533555.2. NCBI lineage: Eukaryota > Metazoa > Arthropoda > Insecta > Diptera > Culicidae > Aedes > Aedes koreicus. The sequence goes on from JAHHFK020000533.1 coordinate 633,169, forward strand.
AAAGTCACTATTTTTTTTAAATTTTCATTTGACCTCTACCCTAGCCGATGGACGTAGTCTAGGTCAAAATAGCGTGGATGTTCGTAGACCATCATTAGAAAGTAAGTATGTGAGAAAATTCTATTTCTAACTCTATAGAAAGCATTTGGTGGCTCTGAAAAGGGCAGTGTGGTTTGAATGATGACACGGTCGAATTTGCTGCGATGGTTGAGAGGGTCCTGATCAGTATGACATGAAAGATAGTTGAGGACCTGTTCGAAATATGAATTTTATATACAAGTACGTGTTAGTTTTCTTTAAAGAATATGTAACTGTATTAAAATCATTATGTTAATTGGTCATCAAATTAAACGATAAGTTTTTTGCTGGAATTCAATAAACCCTAAATAACCTCTCCAAATGTTTGAAAGTCGACTTTAAACTCATGCTATTATTTAAAATAGCTTAAAGATTGATTCGCTCCGATTGCTGCTCTGATACTTTGCAGCCATATTCCGCGACATTTCAATTTCTCTTCCAAACACTTTCTCAAAAATATTTGATTCCTATTGCAAGGTATCCAACGCACTAAAATGAGCAGAAACACTTTCAAGCACTGATTGAATTTTGAAGAGAACATTATCAACATTGAACAACTTGTTATAATAAAACTATGTCTGTAATAGGGAAATCATAACATGCCAGCAGCCAGCGGGCTGCGATTGCAAGAGGCAAATAAACTTTAAACGATCCTGAGTTATCTTCTATACCAAAACATGAGTTTAAGAAATATTTGGTATTTATCGAAAAGAAATTGTGCGAAATTCAGGATCGGCCAAGATATACGAATTAGGTAGGTGTCATGCGCATACAATGAACAAACTCTCATAATAATTCAGTATAACACTCTTTCAAAATCAGAATAGTAGCCCTGAAGAGATCTTTTTGTGTGAAATACATCATATAATAATTATTGACATTCTGTCGAAATTTGGGAACCAGGGCGCTAAACACAGATGGTAGGCATAGTGAATGCAAATTTTTAACACTCAACGTTTTGTCTTATCTACATCATCTACATATATACCCATATCATCTTTAAACATATCAATATCATCATCAAATACATTTATATCATCTACATATATATCGAAATCCGGCGTCGGTGGTGTAGTTGTAAGCGTGACTGCTACTTGACACCCCAGTGGGTCTGGGTTCAATCCCAGTCGACGTCGGTGGTTTTTCTGAGGCGAAAAAATCTGGTCACGTTTTCCTTCGGAAGGGAAGAAGGCGGTGGGGCGGGGGTTTGGGGGGGGGTGCTCTGAAATCGACGTGTTTTGCTTTTGCTGCGTCGTTTTCGCGAAAAAAAAATCCAACAATATTTCATTATTCAACTTAAACAAAAAGTGAAATCATAAAATCTCCGTGTGTTTTATGTAGGACATAGTGAATGTAATCAATTTCCTCCCAAAAAGTGTAATGGAGTTATATCACCTTTGCTGTGTTTGTTAGTGCAAGAGTGGTAACCGTATCACCTTTGCTTATGGAAGTTTGTTAGTGCAAGTTTATTGCACCACTGGCCAAAATTGATGATTTTCAGCAGTTGAAGTTCGATATAGACTCGCCTCATAGAGGAGGATTTTGATCATTGGCATAGTGAAAAAGAAAAAATATATTTCTAATAAAAAGAAAACCATTGCAATGTAGACGGCCAATGGCTAGCCAAAAGCAACGAACGCAGCCAACATATTTTACAATACACAAATGAAATTTAACGAGGATAGGCTTAAGACTATAGAATTTTGAAATGTCAACTACCAAAACTGTAAACTAAAGATTTTAACTGTATATTGAAACTGAAAACAAAGTACGATTATTATTTTCCAACATAATATTTATTTATATCTTTTCTGATACACGTCAAATTTAACAACTATTGAACAATAAATAAGTAAAAAACGATCTTCTAACGCGTTTGACCGCCATTGGTGGTTGCACATTCTCAACTCGATCTCTTGGTTCCACCTTATTGCTCACTTTACAAATTTTTCCTAATGCAATCAAAGGCCTCAATCTTTCAATAGCTAACATATGTCGGTCATCTGAACTATTCAACTCCAGCTTCTGACGGTTGTCTCCCAAGTCGGCAATACATTCCATGAACTGATCAAATGAATCCTGGCATCTGTAACATTCCAAATACAGCTGGAACGGAAGATTTCCTTGCGTCGTCTCTCCTTGTACGCCCAGGTATCCAAACGTCTCAAAGTAGATATTTTTAGCTTCGATGGCCACGTTCACTGCATCGTCGTGGGCGTTCATCATCAAGAGGTATAAAGCATAATCCTCCAATGCTTCCGCATACACTACACTTTTCGATCCATAACTATACCATGCCCAACTCACTGCCTGCGTTATCAGCAGCTTTGCCAGGTAGAATCTCTTCTTGGCAAGACAGTTTCTTCCCAACAACCGAAAAGTTCCAATGATTGTTTCGTTTCGGCAGACCTCTTCGCTAAGCAGGTGCAGTGCCAAAAGTGCTTGTTTATAGCTTGCATTAAACTTGCAATTTTCAAAATAGAAAACGGCTAGCGCACAATGTAGGTCCACATTTAAACTGATAGGTAAGACTTTGGTCAATTTAACGAATGCTCGGATCTCCGAAATCGCAAGAAAAGCATCTTCATGACGTTTTGAGAGGGATTCAGCGAGAACCAAAACATTCAATACTTGTAATACCTTCAGAGATCGTCCTCTGGCTTGACCTTTAGCGATGTTTAGCACGATAATGGCTTCAGCATACCATCCGGCTTCCATGAGGAATGTTCCTAACTTAAGCATACAGCTAAATCCAAGCAAGTGGCCATCGCATAGTTCCGGATTCGATGAAACGAAGTGACTGATGTTTTCTGTTAGTGTCCATACGAAGTTCTTTGTTGACTTCTCTAGCCACTGGAAGTATAACGTGAGTCTTGTTCGAGCGTTTGGGTCGCATTTCAGGATGTTGCTCACGTTGCATGGATTGGATAGCACTTGCCACTGTTGTTGTACCAGCTCTGGGTTGTGAGACATTTGGTCTAGTACGTTGATCATAACTCCAATGGGTTGTTGTTCCAGTTCCTCCGCAAATGTTCGCTTCAGTTGATTGGTAATCCGTCTAGACGATAGAGAGTCCTGCGTCGAACAAGAACTACTTGAGTTCGACGAACTCAGCTGCAATTCCACAGGATAATGCATTTTTAAATATTTGCACTGTCGTTGAACGATTGAACTGTTGCAGTGATTAACATAAACTGATGCTGTTTCATACATTGGTGTGAGCTTAAATACTGTGTTGATAATTGATACCTAGTCAGCCTGAATCAATCCGAATGAGACAAATAGTCACATTATACCTACCGAATTTTTGAGCGGCAAGGTAGCGATGATCAAACGGAAAAGGGAAAAACCCATCAATAGAATAAATTTCTGAGCATCAGTACCAAAATTTGACACTCCACAAATTTGAAAATGCAAACTCCCACGAAGTTGAGTTAAGTGTAAAGCAGAACCTTGCGGCAAAAAGGCGTACAAATAATATTGCAAGACACTCACGCTCACTGATCAACAAAATATACATTAGGGGGTCACAAATCAAAACTATTGGATTTGATATGTACACTCATGAAATTATCCGTACGATTTTCATACGATCGGAACTATGAACCACAAAACAAGGGTCCAAAACACATTCCATAAGAAAACGTATGAAATGATTATTGATGCAATGGTCGAGAAAAACATGCCTCTTATACACTTTCAATTGACATCACTTATTAAGCCTGTGTAGTCTCATGGGATTGTGGCTCGTCTCTGGATCCCGAGGTTTATGGTTCGAATCCCGATTGCAACTTTTTTTCTGTGAGGAAAAGTTTTATACGATCGTTTTATGAACCTCTTTCCATTAGAGAATGGAATAATTGCAATAATATCTTCTGGCAAATTTCCATACGATATTCCAATGAATTCCTCTCCATTTGTTCGCTCAGTGTAGAATCCAGGTCGCCTCCCTGGCGTGACAAACCACAGCTTCGGGCTCAAAATCACGTGAATACGAAACAACAACACAACAATAACAAAATGATCCTGTTAACATCAAGATCTCAGCCGTTAGTGTAATAATTAATGCTTCTTTGACAGAATTACAAGCTTTCCTTGATTAAGACAGTTAACCTGTGTTACTGTCATATGTATTTCAAAACTTTTGATATGTTTCTAGTTAAGCTTTTATCACAACCATTCAAGCTTGAGTCTCAGCATGAGTAAAATCCCATAACCGTCAATTTGAAAGAAATCGCCAAATAACAATAAGCAATTAGCAAATCTGTCAGTTTTGTGTCCACTATGTGGCATCTCATTGCACGTCAATACATCATGTCAATATCGGCTGGCGTGCCACACGGCCAGCCATTTTAACTATTTTTTTTTTTTAATCGACTAATTTTAGTCGATGTTTTTGATTTGTCGACTTGTCTATCCCAGTTACATTTACTCAAATTTGAGTGACTCAACTTTTCGAAAGTGAGTCAAAAACGACTCAAAACTGAGTTAAAATGGCTGGCCGTGTATATCGTCTGCAAAGCCTACAACCTCGAAACCTTTTTCCTCTAAGCTACTTAGAAGATCGTCTACAACTAATAACCACATTAGAACCACATGAGAGGACTCCTCCTTGGGGACAACCTTTCGTTGCCCGTACTTCAATAGACGAACTTCCCAGCTCTGAAGTGATTTCTCTTTTTGCAAGCATGGTGTGAATCCAGATGATTATGTTCCTTTTGTTCATGTCACGAGCCATAGACGAACAGGAAACGTTGTCGAAAGCTCCTTCAATATCTAAGAGAGAAAAAAGTGCTATTTCTTTTACCGAAAGAGCTTTTCCTACCTTTGAAACCACAGTATGCAGTGCCGTAACAGTTGTCTTACCAGACTGGTAAGCAAACTGGAACTCAGATAGTGGATAATTGTTCATGTAATTTGAATTGATATTAACATTCAACACCTTTTCAATAGGATTGATGAAGGACTATTGGTTTTGTATGATTTAGAAAGCGCCTTATCTTGCTTTCCTATGTTAGGTATAAAGATAACTTTTACTTGTGTTCATGAAGAAGGAATATGGTTGAGTCTCAAACTTGCCTTAAAAATCTCAATTAATGGCGAAATCAACACTGCTTCGCCGTTTTGAGGCAATGCTGGAAATATTCCGTCCGGTCCTGTAGCTTTGTAAGGCTGAAAAGATCTCAATGCATTTTCTACCCTGGCTTTCTTAAAGATTTAATCAGCCAAGTCTTTTGTGGCGTTATCTGTTTCAACAGAAATTTGGGAAGTCCTTGTAGAACATTTTTCACCTACAAGTGATCCATCACTGTTTGGATCTACACACAAAACTGATCCCGGAAAATGGATTTCCATAATCAACTTCAACGTTTTACTAAGAGTTTTTGTATAAACTCCATCCTCATTTTCAGATTTCCAAGTTCAATCGTATGATCCTTTGCAAGAGCCCTATGAAGTCTTGTGACTTCCGGACTGTTGCTTATGTTTTCACACGTTAGAACCCAGGATCTTCGTATGGATTTTCTTATTTCTTTATTGTACTCAGTAAGTGCACTCCTATAGGGGGTCCAATCTGAGGTTCTTTTCGCTTTATTAAACAACCTACGAGACGTTTCAATTTAGAGTTCCACCATGGAGGACGATTCTTTGATAGGACAACTAGTGGGGAAAGAATTTAAAATCTTATCATTTACCTTTTGAGAAAATGATTCCAATTTCTGAACAAAATCAATCTTTCCACCTTCTGTAAATAACTCCGAATTCAAACATTGTGCATTGATCCTAGTTAGTTTTTCTAGGATTTCTAAACGTAGTAGTTGACCGATTTCCCCCACTCCATTCAAACACAATTTGTCTATGATCTGACAATGATGTTTCTTCAGAAACTTCCCAATTTGCAATTCTTTCATGAATTGCACTATTGCACAATGTCAGATCGAAGTCTTCTTGTCTAATAACATTTAAAAATGTAGGTACATTTCCTTTATTGCATATGTCTATATTATTTGATGAGAGATATTCCAATAAGCACTCCCCTCGACTGTTGATATCCGTACTACCCCACACGGTATGATGTCCGTTGGCATCACAGCCAATGATGAATGACTTATTATTTGCTCTGTAGTACTTGACAAATGAGTCGATCTCAGGAGGATCACCCGGAAAATAGGCTGAAGCCAATATGACCTCAGTTTTTCCTCTGGTGGTAGGCATCTCAACCATGACCGCAACAATGTCGTTTGAAGAATTCTGTAATGGAATAGCAATTCAGTGTTTTATCAACCAAAACAGCAGTTCTAGGCGTACTATGCTTTTCGAGGGGGGATCATAGATCAAATTACTGGTCGCAGTGGTTTATGTCCCGAACAGAAGAAAAAAAATGCTTTTCATCATAGAACAGCTTACAGTCCTGTGTTTGAATACCAAGTATTTCTAGGTTTTTTTTTGACGTAGGACTTACGTCTCTCTTTTCTATTCCTGTATAGGGGCGCCGTTCTAAAATTTCTGAAATCGCAAGCGTTACGCGGGTTTGGAGACTTTGAACGATAATATCTCCTCTCTGGCCCACAGAAATTTTACGATATGTATTTCATTCGCAAGGTAGAACTTCAAAGCTGAGTCCATGTTGCAAACTTAATTCATAACGTTTATTTAAACTAATTAAAATGTATTTAAAAGAAAAATGTCTAAACGCACAACGCTATTGGTCGAAAATGACATCATGTTTGCGCCTCGCTCTGATTGGTTCATACTGCCACAGTTACCGTGCCAGCGATTATCAAACATGTGGGGACGACCGACCAATCATCAGTTCTCGCTGTGCATCCGCATGCGACAGACGTGTTTGCGGAGCACGTTGGTAGAAAACGCCGCCCGCGAACACAAGAAGACCAGACCAAGAAGAATCATCCACTTCACCTGCAGCTAGCCATCCGCAACGACGAGGAGCTGAAGCTTTTCTCCGGTGTGACCATTTCACAGAGTGGTGTCCTGCAGCCCAAGAAGACTGTAGAAAATTTCAATCGCGAACCATGTTATCAACTAAAATCCGTCCTTTTCAGGACGACCAAATCAATTTACCGATTAAAGAGTATGTTTGATAGAAATTTCTCTTGAGCTCATCGAAATGTTCATTACCACGCACCGGCTCAACATGGCGTTGCTTAAACTGCCGCGTCCCGGAGAAAATGGTCAAATCAATCATCCACATCATCTTCGTGGTCAAGTGGTTAGCGGCGTCACCCGTCGTTCAAGCGGTTGTCATGAAGTTGGGGGTTCGATTCTCGCTCCAGCCAGTGGACCTTTTTGCAAAACGAAAATGTCCAAACTGCTCCACTTGGTGTTAGGTTAAGTTTTTCGTAATTCACTCTACACCCAAACTAAGAAAGTAAGATTGTTATACAATTTCGTTCGGGACATAAACCACTGCGACCAGTAATTTGATCTATTGTAGTATATCCCGTATCCTTTGTTTAGTGCATGTCGAGTTACTTCATCACTATTGAGAAATGATGAAGTATTCGGTGTTGTTACAGATGTCATTGTTTGTTTTGTTGGCAATGAATCGAGTTTTATTGAAAGTTTCCGCTATTTAAACCCTTTGTGAGCGACAGTACTCTTCAAAGGCGCGCCCCTTTATCCGTCAAAACCGGATTTATTGCAAACAAAACAAACAATGACTCCGATACTGACCATGCATCAGAACCCTAGTCAAAACCAATTCAAACTATAGAACATCAAATAGAAAAATGAGAATTCACATAAATGAATACTAACCATGTTTCCCTTAGTCCAAGCTCATCCTCGGTGGCTCAATCCGAGTATTGTCACTTTTCACAAGACATAAAATGTAATAAGGACTAATATATGTTCCTTTGATTACAAAAACAAATATGTTCCCTAGTTTGAATTAATTCAGACTAGGGTTCGGTGGTAGATCTGATACCCCGTAACGCACGTGAGGTTGTGCGTAGTGATATTTAGTTCATGAGTAAGAGATGAGTGTCCGAAAGTCCGGTGGCTCACAAAAATTAAAAGTGCCACTTATGAGAGCGGGCTACGAACCGAGACCGTCAAGCGCGGTGGCTCTTGATGGCAACCATTTAGCCACTTTGATAAACTGAGAAATGGGGAATAGAAACCCTACAGTTAGTTCACTTGGCGAGGAATTCAGGGTACAGCAATGAAGCAAATGGACATATTTTCCACCAAGCTATGTGCAACCTGTCGCTAACATACTTGCAATGCTCGATCTCTTAAAAATAATGAAGACGAGCTGTTTAACTTTTTACGAGTTCATAACGTGCATATTGCCGTTGTAACTGAAACTTTTCTTAAACCAGGTGATAAAATAAAAAGGGATCCTAATTATTTCGTACACCGCAATGATCGTCTTGAAAGTCCAGGTGGTGGCGTTGCCATAATTGTTCATAGGCGTATCAAACATCAAATTCTTTCTTCATTTGATACCAAAGTTTTTGAATTTTTGGGGGTTTCTGTTGAAACAAAATTTTGTCAACTTACACTATTAGCTGCCTATTTACCATTCCAATGCGTAGGTCAGCAAAAAAATCTTCTCAAGGGTGACCTACAGAAGCTTACCCGTAATAGGTCAAAATTCTTCATTATTGGTGATTTTAATGCAAAACACCGATCGTGGAATAATGCTCAAAGTAATTGCAATGGTAATATACTATTTGATAATTGTTCTGCAGGTTATTACACTATCCAATACCCAAACAGCCCAACTTGCTTTTCTTCTGCCAGAAATCCCTCAACTATTGATTTGGTCTTAACTGGATTCATGTCAACTTTGTAGCCAATTGGTTACCCATGCTGACTTCGGTTCGGATCACCTTCCAGTAACTTTTGAAATATCTCAAGAAATAATTTCTAATCCCAACAGTTCTACTTTCAATTATCATAGAGCTGATTGGAACCAATATCAAACATTCATGGAATATAACTTTGATCCTAATATTCCTTTAAAAATTAAAAATGATATCGATAATGCTCTTGACTCTCTGACTACTTCCATAGTTGAAGCAAGAGCTGTCTCAGTTCCAAAATGCGAGGTAAAGTTCAATACAATTATAATAGACGACGATCTTCAGCTTTTGATCCGTCTGAAAAATATCAGTAGAAGACAATATCAAAGAACACGCGATCTCGCCATGAAAGTTATCTGGCGAGGTTTGCAAAAACAAATTAAAAAACGCTTCTCTGCCCTGAGGAACAAACAATTCGAAAATAATGTGTCAAATTAGAGCCGAGTTCCAAACCTTTTTGGAAACTCTCCAAAATTTTAAAGAAACCCTCAAAAGCCTATTCCAGCGCTCAAAGAAGGTGATAAAATATTGCTAACAAATGTGGAAAAAGCTCAAAAACTTGCTGAGCAGTTTGAGAGTTCCCATAATTTCAGTTTGGGTCTTACTAGTCCTATTGAGAATCAGGTTTCTCTTGATTATCTGAATATTTCCTCAAGGGAAAATATTTTTGATGAATCCTGGAGTATGATTTGGATGAAGTAAAAACTATAACTAAAAAGTTAAAAAATATGAAGGCTCCAGGTGATGATGGAATTTTCTATATACTCATCAAAAAACTCCCAGTGAGTACCTTGTCTTTATGATAAAATTATTTAATAAATGTTTTCATTTGTCATACTTTCCTGGCAAATGGAAAAATGCCAAAGTTGTTCCAATTTTGAAGCCCGAGAAAGATCCAGCTGAAGCTTCTAGCTACAGACCAATAAGTTTACTTCCTCAATCAGTAAACTTTGTGGAAAAGCTAATTTTGAATAGAATGATGCTTCACATCAATACAAACTCAATTTTTGCAGATGAGCAATTTGGATTTGGCCATGGCCATTCAACTACTCATCAACTTTTGAGAGTTACTATTTAATTCGTTCAAACAATTGAAGGCTGCTAAACTGGAGTTGCTCTTCTAGACATAGAAAAAGCATTCGACAGTGTTTAGCATGAAGGTTTGATTGCTAAATTGAAAAACTTTAATTTTCCGCTCTATATTATAAACTTAATTCAAAATTATTTAACTGACAGAACTCTGCAGGTAAATTATCAGAATTCCAAATCTGATCAACTATCTGTTAGAGTGGAGTTCCTCGGGTAGCATTCTTGGGCCGATACTATGTAACATTTTTTCTTCCGACCTCCCTGATTTGCCTCAGGGTTGTCAGAAATCCTTGTTTGCCGATGACACAGGCATCTCCGCTAAAGGAAGAAGTCTTCGTGTCATTTGCCGGAGTCTGCAGAAAAGTTTGAACATTTTCTCTTCTTATTTACAGATATGCAAGATTTCTCCCAACGCTTCCAAAACTCAACTATTAATATTCCCACATAAACCTAGAGCTTCTTTTTGGAAACCTAGTAGTAGTCACATCGTTACTATGAGCGGTGTTCCAATTTCCGGGTCAAGCGAAGTGAAATACCTTGGTCTATTACTTGATCAAAAATTAAATTTTAAAAATCACATTGAAGGCATTCAAGCCAAATGTAATAAATATATAAAATGTTTATATCCTCTTATAAACATAAAATCCAAACTTTGTCTGAAGAACAAACTACTAATATTTAAACAAATTTTTAGAACGGCCATGCGTTATGCTGTTCCAATATGGTCTAGTTGTTGTGCTACCAGGATAAAAAAATACTTCAAAGGATTCAGAACAAAGTTCTGAAGATGATTTTGAAGCTGCCTTCTTGGTACAGTACTAACGAAGTACTAGATTTGGTGAGTTAGAACAATTCCAAAAATATTAATTTTCGTTTTTTGTTTTTCTTTTTGTTTTAATTTTTTGTTTTTTTTTTTTTTTGTTTTTTTGAAACTTTTTTTTGATCAGTGAGAACAAAAATAGAACACTTGACGGCGACATTACAACAGTGGCCAATAGCGTTGCACCATTTTGTGCTATCGACTAATCCATATTTTATATTGATATGTTGATGATGATTGAATAAGGACACTACAGCGAGCGAAGTTTGTTTCGAGCTATTTGTGCCTGCAAGTCGCTTGCACACACGTGCATAGCTTCATTTGTACCATAAAACGCTTTGTGGATCAAAATGGGCAAAATTGCCTTTTCTGAATCGTGTGGATTTCTCAAGATATGATAGCAAAAACTGCAATTGCATTATTTTGCCACCTTCTCAACTTTTGGGTGTATGTTCATTGTTCAGTCTGTACAATCTACAGTTGAAGATGGTGTAAATGCCTATTCTTATCGTAATATTACGTGCTGCCCAACACTCAGGCCGTCCTGCAGCTCAAGAAGACTGATAAGAACATTTTAATCGCGAACCATGTTCCCTCCGTTAACACAGGACCCATTTAACACTAACAAGCACGTTGGACATTCATTCAACAAACAAACTATCATTAACAGTTAATTCGAGCCGAACTGTTGCTATAAATTTTCGTGGACAACCAATAGCGGAAGAAGAACCGGAGCCTCACACACCAATAGCATAGGGTTTCATGGTTCTTTAGACTGAATAAAATATTGTAGAAATTTATCAATTCGATGACATCAATTTCTTCACATCAACAAGCAGTCCTACGTCAACTTTGCAGTTATGTCACTGACATAACTCACCCTTTCGTTTTTCATTAGGTCGAATCTACAATTGAGAGATTCTCTCAGGGCTCGCTCTCTTTCATTCATAAACCAATCACCTTTACGTTTTTCATTCTACTATTTGTAGAGTATGCTAGCCAGCACTGTTGTGTTTCGATCTGTATTAAAGAATCCCTCGAAAGTTTTATAATGGCGCTGTAATGAATGAAAGAGAGCGAGCCCGGAGAGAAACTCTCAATTGTAGATGCGCCCTAATGAAAAAAAAAAACCCTAGATTCTTCCTTTATATCTTCCGACAGTTACTTACACTAACCCTTGGAATGTGTGTATGTATGTATGTATGTGTGAATGTGTGTACTTTAACCTATTGCTCATTCGTCCCTCCTTGACCCGAAATGTTCGACCCCGGTGTGAGTGAAAGAACGAACGAATGCGGCTAATCTGCTACATGGCCGGTCTGCCATTGCCGGGGGCGTGGTCGAGCGTCCTGCAGCTTAAAACGTAGACAATCGGCTCTGACTTTTGGATACACTCGTCTCGGACGACTAATGCAAATTTGTTGCCGGATTTCGTTGATTACTGACTGGTGGTGTTCATGGGGAAACTTCTCGTGATAGCTTCTCACGACGAAGTGTGTGGTCGGGTTCTCACGAGGCAAGATAATGGGGTTGATGGTACCGGTTGAAAGTATTCACATGCTACTGTTCTATCCTTGCACCCTCGTCAGCTATATTCCACCTCGTTGGGACCCACCTCCAGTCAGAGCTGTTAGTTAGATCCAGAATCTCACTGACTCTAGCAGCCACGAATTGACTATATCGACGATGATCAGCACGAATCCGTGTAACTACGTTCCTCGAGTCCAACTTAAAATGCGCTAGGAGACTGATGGAAAGTCCCTAGATAATAGAGTATGAAACACCCATGAGTGCTGCTCGAAGCTCCATTCTTGGGATTATCAGATACTTTAGCGGAGCCACACGGGTTTTGGCGTTGACGAGAGATCATTCGATTGTCCCCTCTCCAGCAAAACGGAGGTATGCTACAGCTGCACTGTCGTTCTAGCTGGCGCCTACAGAGACGTATTTCCGTTTGACTATCCGTAGACATCTGAGACCTGAATTTTCAAACATTCTCGAAGACTCGAGAATTTTTTCTGTACTGGAATCACCACGGAGCACCGTCAGAACTGCAGCAGAGTTAGACATCCAGCTACGAATCTCGAAACGTCGACGAACATGATGGATTTTGTTAGCACAATAGCGTTTCCCTCTGTCTCGGTGCTACACAGCATGTCGTCTACGTTCGTGCATCGAACGATGGCTCTCGCTGTCCTCAGGTACTGTTTGCTGAAGCGTTCCGCGTTAAGGTTCTTCACGAACTGCGCAGTTGTCGGAGAACAGCATGCCCGAACGTCATTAGCTGAACAATATTAGTACAATATAAGCAACAAATCAAATTAGTTGAAACATTTCGCGTATGTCCCCTGCCACAGCGAAACGGAGTTCACGAAACTGTAAAAGGACGCTCTCCAGCGGTGTGAATAAATCAGGTCCGGCGAGTAGAGCAGAATTCAGCGAAACTTCATTTGTCGTCGCAGCAACATTCCAAGCAAGTCTCACTTTTCTCGGTTTGGTTGGGTTCGTGACGAGGAACACTGACAAGTACCAGACGCGTTCGTATTTTTTTTCCTCAAGTTCTTCAGCCGCCAGCTTACGTATATACATTTTCGATTCGTATTCCGCAAGTGTTCCTTTACTATCCGTGACAGATTAAGATCATTTTCCATATGCCGTGCGAGATAGTAGAACCACCTGGTTACTTTTCAAATAGCAGTTCGCACTTTGAAGTTGCTTCACCCCAAGTGTCTTACGCGGTAGTTAAAGTTCCTTCACCGTGCGAGCATCGCTGAGATTGAATCGCTTCATATCCAGATATGCCTACGCATCGTGAGTTATCCTTCGATCGATGAGTACCCCCAGTCTACTTCATACATGGCGGGCGATATTCTCCAGTAAGGTTAAGCTCATCAGCCAACTCTTCATCCATGAGCTTCAACGAAGATCCATCAACCAGGAAGGCCTAGCAGTTCACCAGGACTCCGCTGTCATACAACACTACAGGTATGTAAAGGAACAATGAAAGGCTGGGTCCAGATTTATGTGTGTTACATGACTGTTCCTCTTGTCTTGGCCCAGATTTCGCTGACTCCGAATTCAGCTCCTTGAGTAGCAAAAAATAGTGCTTAGTAGTGCAACCGTTCCTTTGATTTATATCCTCCTTTGTGCTGCTTCAGGCACTTGCGGCAAACATTAGCTTCATCATTCATTCATCAGCTAACATCATATGATATGTTAATTCCAGAAACCCTGCAAAAATTAAACATGTGAAAAAAACCTTAATTCATTTAATTGATGTTTTATAGTTCACTGTATACCAAATCCTTAACGCATCATCCCGGACATAACATGGGTGGACCATGTCCCACCCCTGGACCAAACAACTCCTCCCTGCTCCACTGCTCCGAACATAACATGAGACACGCACGCAGCCAATTAAGGTTCGAATGCACGCAAAGTGAAACTAATTTGCGACTATTTTCAGCACGTGGCAAAACATTTATCTCTCTTCCTTCGAAACAAAAGGACACGAACTTGCCTCAAAGACTCTCCTTCCTCGGCTAGCCAGAGGCACCACCTACCTGCCCAACTGAGGAAGGTGTAGTTTTTTTTTCTGCTTCGTTCCACTTGCACTATACTTTAGTCAGCACCCGTGAAGAACAACACGTACGCGAGAGCAGTCAAGTGTGATGATCGATGAAAATTTTCCGCACCGGTTGTTTGGTCTTTTCTTTCTTTGTTTCGTGGATTTCCATCGTTTTTGAGGAAGCACAAAAAATAACAGAAACATTAGTGCGCCACATGAGTTATTATAAACGTTTGGGAACTAAGTGTGTTGTTAGTCCTTAGGAGCACTTTTTCAAGCTACCGTTTTTGGGGAAACACTTTTCAGGAGATTTAAGATGAATAATGTCTGACCTAGATGTTTTCAATGAATAATTGCCCAGCAAGAAAGCTAACCGACTCTTGCGAGGTTTATATGCGTGCGTGTCACGAACATCCTTTGGGGCATCGTTTGGGTGTTGTTTCGGAAGCGATAGGAAAGAAATGTTGTGCAAATAGAGGAAGTCAAGCGATTCCATGGTCGGCCGTATGCTTCTGAAGGTTGGCTGAAAAAATGTGTGGAAAAATATGCCGGAAAGTTATGCTGAACCGAAGGCCGCCTAGAAGCGGTTCGCCGACGAAAGTTTCATAATTGCTGATGACTTGGTGGCTTGTAGAATTCAGGAGCCTCCGAACGGTGTGCTGTTATGCTTATCGCATGTTTATAGCATGACCTCGACCGGAAATTTGGCATTTTTGCTTCCTGGTATGTCAGCTCTTGGGCGCGTGTAAGCGTAACATCCAGTGAATCGCGACTTATTGTTGCCGCTTGATTGATGAACTGGTGACAGACAGTCAGTATATGGCATCGCAACGGAATTTGTCGTGGATCAATGATGTCCCGTGAAGTAGGGCTCAGCGACGAAGAATCAGGTGAATGTACTGGGTCATAAATGGATGACTTTGTGCGGGAAAGCACCGTGACAAATGAAGAGAAATGGTTTTCATAACTTATTCAAATTCGATCAAAGCAAAGCGTTGACATCGTCAGACAGTATCGTTATGACTCTAGCGGTATTAAATTGCTTTTTAAAGCCGAATGAAAGTGGAAATAATTGTTTTCGGTAAATAAAGTGAGACGTGAAATAATATAAGTGATGAAAATCGCATTTCAGTTGAGGGTCAATTCCTCTAAGCAATCAAAAAATATGCGCCACTGTAGAGTTCAATTCCCAAAATATGTTTTTAACTCAACCCGGGAATTCATTTTGTCACAAACCTCATAGGAATCCGATTGTTATTGTCGGCAGCCTCTGAATTAAAGTACAATATATGAAGCTAATGAAAAACTGCAATCAACTATAATAGCCGGATACTGAGAAGAGAAAATGAATAAAACACAATAATGCCATTTCGATAATCGGTTTGGGGTTTGGGTCTACTTCGTCTCATGTAGTACATTTTCGTCTTCTTCGTTAGCAGCTTATTGGATGGAGAAATGTTTAATAAGTACTATCATTCTATGATTTTTTTTTCTTTTTACACGGAATGTCTTGGCGTGGTGTGATGGATTTTTACGTAATTATGTTCAATTGTTTAACTGAACCAACCGTCAGGTACTGGCTTCACAATCCCGCCCAGATAATTACTCATCTGCTGTTAACATCGATCAGCGAAGAACAAATTCACACCAAGTAGTAAACGCCTCAAATTCTTCATCTGTACCAGCTGTTAACAATGTTCAACGAAAATCGGGCACTGCCTCCATCCCTTTAGTATATCCAGGGCTCAAGTTTCAAACTCTTCTTCCATACCAAATCGTCCTACTAACAATGTTCAGCAAGTAAATTTCTATGATGGATGCCCAACATAATTTACTTACCAATCAGACCAAGGTCGATGTGGTCTCTGCTGTACACAGAAGTTGTCTCTATTCTATTCGGTGCATGGTTACACTACGCCAGCCTCACAGTCTGCGAAGGGTCCGCAAGTCGCCTTCTACTTGATCGATCCACATTGCTCCTTGTGCCCGTCGGTTTGTTCTCGGAAATCATTTTAACTGGGCTAGCACCCGACATTCTTACGACATGCCCTGTCCACCGTAGTTGACCAATTTTAACGGTGTGTACGATGGGAGGTTCTCGCAGCAACTGATGCAATTTGTAGTTCGTTCGCCTCCTCCACGTTCCATCTGTACTTCCGTTCAAATACACCAAGGGCGCGTTGGTCATCCACGTGCAATGTATATATTTTGTGGCCGTGAATGACTATCGGTCTAATTAATGTCATGTAAAAGGTCAACTTTGTAGTTCGGTGAGCATTGTTCGAGCTAAGCGTCGTTCGGAGTCCGAAGTAGGCACGGTTCTAGGAAGTAGGCTGATGTCGTTATCGGCGGTCACAAATCAGCCCAAGTACACGAATTCGTCTACCACATCACCATCGATTCCATCACTGTCGATCTGAACTCGTGGTGGGAGGCTAACATTGTCTTCTCGTGAGCCTCTTCCCTTCAAGTATTTTGTTTTCAACGCATTCATCACTAGCTCAATCCTACCAGCCTTAAATCTGATGTTCGTTTCCGCTTCAAAGTGACGTTCTACGATATCAACGTCGTCGGCGAAGCCAAACTGTTGGACAGATTCCCTGAAGACCGTACCACTCGCCTCTATCCCCGCTCATCGAATCACACCATCCAATGCAAAGTGGAAAAGCAAACACGACAATCCATCACCTCACCGTAACGCTCTCCGAGATTCGAAGGGACTCGAGAGTGTGTCTGAGACTCGGACGACACACACCACTCGATCCAACGTTGCTTTGACTAGCCGCGTCAGTTATTTTGGAAATCCATATTCGTGCATAATCTGTCATAGCTGGTCTCGATCGATTGTATCGTAAATATATTTGAAATCGATGAATAGGTGATGTGTCGATCATTTCACACTCTTCTGTGGAAAGATTGCCTTCCAGGTCTCTGCACTTATCGGCTTGTGGTACGTAGCCTTCTGGAGCTGCTCAACTTCTCGTAGAATTTGCATATGTCGTTTGCACGGTACAAGCCTTCCATTGCTTCGCGGGGTCGATATTCCCTCTGGAGCTTTTTTCTTCGAAGAATAGAATTTTGTCTGTTCTGTGCCTGTCTGTACCGATCCAAATTCGCTCTCGTCCGGTTTTGCAGCATTCTCGCCCGTGCTGCATTCTTCTCCCCCAAGTAACTGCTTGCTTTTGCCTTCAAAGCAGTCATTTTTTTTCATTCGGTGTAGAAGTACCTAGTGCCGCTGTTGCAGTGCTGCCAATGGCCGTTCGAATATCTCTCCAGCCATCCACATGAGTAGCTGCGCCAAGTTGTTCTTCCGTTGGTAGCGCTGCTTCTAGTTGTTGCACGTATTCCTTGGCAACTCCGGTATCTTGTAGCAGCTCAATTTTAGGTCGTGGAGTCCGAATTCTACGCGTGTTGTATACCGTCGAGAGCTTTGAGCGCATACATACTGCAACTAGAGAGTGGTTGGCTTCTAAATTCGCACTGCGGTAGGCGCAAACATTGATGATATCGGAGAAGAATTTCCTGTCGATTAGAACATGGTCGATTTAATTCGCTGTTCGTTGGTCAGGTGATCTCCAAGTGACTTCGTGGATGTCTTTGCGGGGAAGGGAGGTACTTCGGGCTACTAAACCACAGGAGTCCGCAAAGTTCATGCATCGTTGGCCTCATCGTTCGATGCGGTATGCAGGCGTTCGGTCCAATTACCGGTCTAATCATTGCCTCCCGTCCTACCTGAGCGTTCATGTCACCAATGACGACTATAACGTCCCGCCGCGGACAGCCATCATACACTTGCTTTAACTGCGCGTAGAACGCTTCTTTTTCGTCATGGGGTCTCCTTTCGTGTGGGCTGAGTACGTTGATGATGCTGTAGTTGAAGAAAAGAACCTTGATCCTCAGCTTGCACATTCTCGCATTGATTGGAAACCATCCAATCACGCGTGGACGCATTTGGCAAGGACTACAAAGCGGGTGCCAAACTTGTTTGTGATGTCGCAGCTCTGGTAGAAAGTCCAGCAAAGTTCCTGCAGTGCTACGACTTTCAAATTGCCCGGTTTAAACTCGTCGTACATTTGTCTATCGTAGCCTGGGAAGCAGAGCGATTTGCATTTCCTAGTTCCGAGTTTCCATTTGTAGTTCATATTTCTTCGCCGATTGTTCCGGTCCTTATTAACTTCGGTAATATTTGTAACTTTTGATTTTTAAGGGCGACTTGTATTGCCAAAGGACCATCGTGCACAGCACTATTTAGAGTCCCACACTGGCACGAGGACGGTGATCAGCCGCTCCTTATATGGAGAACAGACGTCCTTGGAGTAGTGGCATGAGGCCAAATCCGGCCAGAAGATTGTTGTGACGTTGTGGGCCTTCAGGAGAGGAAGCAGCCCGCTTCTGGAGGCACTCTTTTATGTACACCTGTCCGTTCATCGTGTCCTGGGTCACGAAGGTGCACTCCGCTTCCCGCACGCGCAGATGGCTTGCCAAACCAGGAATTTCTTCGCACGTTTGGACATCTTCTGAGGTGCGGACATGCTCCAGAACGCTGAACTTATCCTTGGCCGTGAAAAACAGGTTGCCGGGGATCTGTTTGAAGTCGGCCTTCACATATGTTTCGTCGTCCATGATGCAGCATTCAACTTTCGTCAGCATGTTGAGGTACAACTTCCTGGCACGGGTTTTGGCGGACTTGTTCTGCTTCTAGTCGCGATTAGGGGCCTTTTGTACCTTGAACGTTCGAAGCCCAGCCTTAGTTTTGGCCTTCTGGACAAAACTTCGGCTAGGTGCAGCTTCTTAGCCACATCCCGAACGCAGGCGTTCGGATTTCGGTTGAAGGCCCCAACTACGCGGTTGTGATTTTTGGTGTTGTACGGAATACTTTTTCCTTCACTTCTGGGCTTCCGATCGGTGGTCAACCGTTCCTCGAACCGCTTAATCACTCGCGACACCGTGGAATTCGCGATTCCCGACGTGTTAGCGATGGAACGATGCGAGAGATCCTTGTTCTCGTGATGAATGCGCAAGATTTTATCACGCTAGAGCTGTTCTTTCGACTCCATTTCCGCGAGTTTTGATCACAGGACTTTAAAACTTGCAGGATGTAAATAATTCACTTTGAACTAAATCCACCCAAATTTTTATTAAATTTTACCCAACGGTTAAAAAGTTAGAGCAATTTCATAGTGTGGCAATTTCATCGTGGACACCCTTTACGTGTGTTGCAATTGTAACGGAGACAACCTTTATCTAATGCGTGAGAGCAAAATACCAGATTATATAAAAATAAACTCATCGGTATATAGTGGATGTAGTAATAAAATTATTTTGTTATACGGGTACTACGTGAAAAAATTATGAATTAGAAAGTATAAACAAAATTGCAAATTTTATTCT
Source organism: Aedes koreicus (assembly GCA_024533555.2). Lineage (NCBI taxonomy): Eukaryota > Metazoa > Arthropoda > Insecta > Diptera > Culicidae > Aedes > Aedes koreicus. The sequence continues at coordinate 652,943 of JAHHFK020000533.1, forward strand.
GACGCAAGTTACGGGGAGTTCAAAAAATTTAATGACTTATAACCATTTTCAATCACCAATTAACACCTTAGTGAAAATATCGATGCCTATGTGGGACTGTAAAGCTTACTTTCAATTCAAAACTATACAAATTATACAACTGCCAAGTCAGTGTTAAAGCACACGAATAAAAAAATTTTTGTTATTCCACTCCTCAGGCTTTCCACTTTCTGTATCAACACATGCACGGAGTTCACCTTTGGTTCTTTTTAGAGTTTCCATTTTCCGACGGTTTTCGGCATCCCGGGATTCGGGAAATTTAAATTCTATATCCCGGGAAATCCCGGGATCCCGGGAAAATAATAAATTTTCTACACAATGTTGGGAATCGTAAATTGCGTTTTATTTAAGCATTAGTCATATCAAACTACTGGGAATCAAAAATGTAAGGGGGCTGCCCCACTTTTCAATAATAAAGTAGATAAAATAAATAAATTATTAAAATTATTATTAATTACCAATGGAAACAAAAAATGCTAGATGGGTAAAAAATTACGATTTCCTCCTAAAAATGATTTTGAAAATTAAAATACTTTCACCAGAAATGGACAAACGCTTCTTGGTGCAAAAATTTGCTGAATCGGAGAAAACTCGCTCGCTGTCGGTAGAGGTCACTTTGATGGATTTCAAGTTGTCAAAAAGTATTTGCAGATTGTTACTCAACCTTCCGGTTAGTTCGTACAGCATGGCTTCCTTATAGATAATTTTTCCACGGTCTACTGACTCAATTGAGTCATTCGATTGATTTTTTTCGGAATCTTCTTAAATTGCACTCTCCAGCACGTTGACAGCTCACTCATGTTTGAGTACATACAACTGAAATTCGCAAAAAGTGAATTTCCTGTTCGGGAAAATTGATAGCATACGAAAATAACATCGTTATATCATTAATCTTCAAACACAAACGGTCAAAGCCAAAAAAGTTACTCAACCACTAAGTTACATCTCTAATAACGGATTTCAGAAATATGAGCCGTTAATATTGTTTGCATCAGCCGTTAATAATATTTGCTTCAGCATGTAATGTTGAATAAATGTCACAGATAATTCCAACACGGCTGTTTAAAACCATCCAAATTTGAGTTTTGGTCACAACACTTGCACAAACGGAGGTTCTAAATAAATTGAATAAAATTTGGAAAACATAACAACCCGGGATACACGTGATCCCGGGATTAGTTAAAATATTTCCCGGGATCTGGGAATCCCTGGAAATGAGAGAATCTCGGGAAATGAGAGAATCCCGGGACATTCCGGGATTGAAGCTTTAGTTCTGTAACAATAATTAAATTGTTGGCATTACTGACGAAATCAGGGTAAGATAATGTATCTACTACCACAGCCAAACGATGTACCTGTTAGTCGGGCACAGAAGAACAAAATTGGTAGCTAATGATAGAGCTTTTGAGTGTCTGATGAAGTTAAGCATTAGTTGGGAAAACAAGAAAAACCGTTATGAGAATCCATATCGAATTCGACTAAATATCAACTTGGAGTTCAACCAACACAAAAAGTGTTACATTATTTAACACAATCCATGTATGTATGTATGTATGTATGTATGTGTGTATGTATGTATGAATGTATGTATGTATGTATGTATGTATGTATGTATGTATGTATGTATGTATGTATGTATGTATGTATGTATGTATGTATGTATGTGTGTATGTATGTATGTATGTATGTGTGTTTTTTAAGAAGTTCATTTATTCTGTCTCGTTCAATCGCGTTAGCTTTACGGATACGATATTTAATTGTTTTTTTTTTTATATTATAATGTTATGACTTCATACTACGCTTCAGAGTTTAAAATTGGTGTTCCTTAATGTATTTGCTGATTGTGGTTACCATTGGGTGACGATGAGACTCTTGAGGATAGCGGAACAAAACAAACACAAACTAATAAATAAAGAAAAAAAAAACAGATTGAACTCTTGTACTAAACATTTGGAGAAACACATAAATCGCTTGCATGTAACAAAAGTCGCCCGATTCCAAAACATCGCTTATTGGAACATAAGGTTGTCTTCCTTGGGCTTCTAGGGTATTTAAAAGTCGTGCTCTGGCAGCGTCATAATCCGTACATTGCCAGACTGCGTGTTCGATGTCATCATAACTGTTTCCACACCGGCAAAGACTCCTGTCAACGAGATTAATTCAATCGAGATGTGCATCTAACTGGAATGGTTGGAAATTAATCTACTCATCACACGGATGAGGCCACGACTTGCGTGCAGGTCCACGCCCTCGATGAAACAACACGAATGATGGAACGTAACAGTCGTCCTAGATTTCCGGTGTCCCAATCGGTTTGCCAATTCAAAAAGGTACTTTGACGTACTAAATGGTAAAATTCATCGTGTGAAATGTGTCTTGCATTCAAATTGTCTTGCTGTGCACCCACCTTTGCAAGCGATTTCGCTTTTTTATTGCCTGGGACCCATACAAAGGTAGTCAAATATGATTGCTCGACCAGCAAACTCATACAAGGCACTGTCTACAAGGTTTCAATGATACTTGAAACCAACTGTTTAGCAGTTCCGTAACAAATAAATGAATGTAATGAAAGATTTAAAAGATATTGAACATCTGTCAAGAGTAAAATGTACGCAAAGGAGATAGAGACGAGTATGCTTCTCGTGAAAAAATCTCCAGGAAAAATTGTGGCAATTGTAGGATGCCATCCGGCTACCGTTTACCGCGTGAAACGTTCCCATCTTGTTGGACCATGTCCTTGGAATCGGATAGTAGACGACCACTGAGAAACTTTTTACGATTGTTCCGATGTCCAATTCCCCAAGGGATTGGTTTATTTCACACCTGAAGAGGATATTCCAGAGAATGTAAAGTTTTGGATTATCACCAAGCATCCTACTGCAATCATAATATTTGGAGCAGTTGCTTCGAATCGATTGCACATGCTCCCTGTTTTCATAAAAGCAGGTCTACTTGGACGTTTAGAACCATCAACAGCTTCCGTGGATTCAAGCAAACTTCGATGAACAAGAAAATCTAACTAGCTTGAGCACTTTGCCATGGGTATAAACGGACTTGAACCTTGTTGAGAGAAAACGTGTAATTTTGGTCAACAGATACTTGGCCTCGAAGCAGTCCAGATTTCAACCCTCTCGCCTATTCAAAGTAGGCGAATGTTGAACCGAAGGTCTGTGGATCCTCTCACCCATGCATGTTATGTCTTTATGTCTGTGAAATAAATGTTAATAAATAAATGGAGATGGGTTTATTTAAAGATATTAACATTTTCATTAAAATCTCACGTTGTTAGGCACTTTGATGATAATTTTTGATGGTGCAGATCGAAAGTTATGTAGAAATAATGCAAAACGATCAATTTCAAAATTAGTTTTGCTCCACAAGGGGACAAAAGGGGACAAACGATTTTGCTTGGGTCTAGTAGATGAAAGTTTTTATTTTACAGTTTAAGTAATCCGTGTTTGCAAATATTTGCAAATAAGTGAGTAACCCGGTGTCTCCACTAGCATTTTCTGTCTTGTCAAATCTGTCGTAATTTATGACAAACAACCTGCCATTTTTTCGATGCTGGGCTTATCTCAAAAAGATTTGTTAAGACATTTTCATATTTTTTTTAATGTTCCAGTACCCAATCCCGAAATTTTTAGGATCTAGAGCAATGATGGAGTCTCTAAAAACAATTTTATGGATTTGTAAACTTGTTTTTAGATTTTGCATTTCGTATGTATTTAAAAAATGTTGCTTAAAAGTCTAAATTTCTGTCAAGAAATAGTTTGAACAGATCTGTCTTAACATATAACATATTGTCTCCACTCCATATTCTTGACAGTGACACAAATTTAAGACAGAAATCTAGTGGAACATAAGATATCTTAAAACTTTTTTTTTTAATTTCATCTTCTATAACTTTTTTTTATACCATAACTAGCAACCATCTTTTATCTTAAAAATGTGTGTCTTTTTATGTCCTCAAATTCATCGAAACAAAGTTTTCAAATTCAAATTGAAATAAAAAATAGAAAAAAAAATTAAGAAAATAAAAGAAGAGTTGGTTATGGATTACCCGACCAAAAGTGTCTTTTTTTTTACATCTTTTTAAGACATCATATGTCTATAGTTAATGGTTTTCGAGTTATCGATTTTTGTGGTGAAATTTGGCTATTCGTACCATAGTGCCATGTGTCGGTAGTTTGAAAGCATCCATTACCAAGACGTGGGCTTCGATTCCGCAATCTCCTGGATAGAGTAATAGAGAATGAAGGTAGAAATATCGAGTGATTATTTTACTTTATATGTATTAGAATGAATAAAAATGTTTTTCAATTATAAAAAACTAAAGAAAAATGTTTCTGAACCCTGATGAAGGATTTTCGCATTTTTCTATTGATGGGACATACTGTATAATTAATGATACGCTTATGATAAGCGTCCTTAAAGATTTCCAAATGAAAGTTTCCGATCAAAAATACGTATAAATAAATATATCTGCATTATACCTCAACCACTCTTCCTGTCATATGATAAAATTAAAACGAAAAATGTGTTCTGTTTTGTATATGTTTGTGTATTTAATTTCCAAAAAAAGTCAAATAAAAAACATTAAATACATCACTGCTTCACCCTAACAAATTAACAACTATTGAACAATAAATAAGTAAAAAACGACTTTCTGATGATTTTGACTGTCAGTTGCGCTTGCACATCCTCAAGTTTGTCTTTTGGCACCATCTCATTTCGAACGTTGCAAATCTTACGTACCGCAACCAAAGGTCTCATTCTTCTAACAGCTAACGTCTGCCGATCATCCGATCTACTGAAATCCAGCGTCCGACTGTTGTCTGCCAAGTCGATGGCACATTCCATGTACTGATCAAGTGACTCCTGCTCCTGATATCTGTAGCTTCCCAAATACAGCTGGAACGGTAGATTTCCTTGTGCCGTCTCTCCTTGTACGCCCAGTTGTCCATACGTCTCAAAATAGATATTTTTAGCTTCGATGGCCACTTTCACAGAATCGTCGTAAGCGTTCATCATCAACAGGTAGAAAGCATAATCTTCCAAAGCTTCCGCATAAACTACACTTTTTGATCCAAAATTGTGCCATGCCCAACTCATTGCCTGCGTTATCAGCAATTTTGCCAGGTAGAATCTCTTCTTGGCAAGACAGTTTCTTCCCAACAGCCGAAAAGTTCCAATGATTGTTTCGTTTGGACAGGCGTCTTCGCTTAGAAGGTGCAGTGCCAAAAGTGCTTGTTTATAGCTTGCATTAAAATTGCAATTCTCAAAATAGCAAACGGCTAGAGCACAATGTAGGTCCACATTTAAACTGATAGGCAACACTTTGGTCAGTTTTACCAGTGCTCGGATCTCCGAAATCGCAAGAAAAGCATCTTCATGTTGTTTTGAGAGAGATTTGGCGTGGACCAAAACCTTCAATACTTGTAACACCTTTAGAGATCGTCCCCTGGCTTGACTTTTAGCGATGTTTAGTACGATAATGGCTTCAGCGTACCATCCAGCTTCCATGAGGAATGTTCCTAACTTAAGCATGCAGCTAAATCCAAGCAAGTGGCCATCGCAAAGATCCGGATGCGATGACACAAGGTGGCAGATGTTTTCCGTTAGGCTCCTTACGAAGTTCTTTGTCGACTTCTCTAGCCACTGGAAGTATAACGTGAGCCTTGTTCGAGCGCTGGGGTCGCATCTCAGGATGTTGCACACGTTGTAGGGATTGGATAGCACTTGCCACTGTTGTTGAACTAGTTCTGGGTCGTGGCACATAAGGTCCAGTATGTTGATCATTACTCCAATGGGTTGTTGCTCCAGTTCCGCCGTGAATGAAAGCTTCGGTTGATTGGGAGTCCATGTAGGCGGTAGAGAATCCAGCGTCGAACAAGAACTACTAGAGTTCGATGAGCTCAGCTGCAATTCCACAGGATAATACATTTTCAAATATTTTCACTATCGTCGACCGATTGAACTGTTGAAGCAAAAAAGTAGAAATGATGCTGTTTCTGACTTTGCTGTGAGCTTAAATACGGTGTTTAACATCATTTGTACCCAATCGGTCCAGGCAACCGGTAGGAATTAGAGAGAAAATATATGTACCCACGGAATGTTGTAGCCGTTTAGGTAGCGTTGGTAGAACGTATGCGATGAGTCGGTTATGTTTTTAACTGCGGATGACTCCCTAAGTAACAACACCCAATATTTTCCATTTTGATATTGTTGTCTAAATCGCATTACGATGAGATTGCTTAGTTTATAAAAAAAAGGTCTAGTGATATAAAGTTCTCCCTTATCTCTCATGAATTGTTTTGGAATCTGTCAACTGATTTCAAAGATTTGACTGAACATGTCCCGAAAACACAGATTTCGAGCAAACATTTCTCGACGACCACTCAACTGAATTGCACGCGACAACTACTAAATGAAAAGTAAGGAAAGAGAATCTCTTTGAATAGTTTTTGAATTATGAATCATAGAACTCGTTTCGAAGATAGGATTTGTTCCCGTGCATGTGCCAACCTCGAGAGATGTCGGTCTACTGATTCAGGTAAAATTTTTGTCAAACGCAGAATTCATGCTGCTGTGTGCTGCAGTTGATCAAGAATTTTATTTTAGTTTGATATGTGAAATCTTTGTAGTTTCTTCGAGTTGTGTTTTCAAAAAATCGAAGTGACGTTGCAAACCAGCCGTGTTGGCGGACATTTTTGGATTTTAGCAGCATTCAATTCATTGCAAACCAAAGCTATCCAGCAGCACTACCATACAATTGTGCAAAAAATGGTACTGAGCTTACGTTTCACAACAAAAAATAATAAACAAGTTACAAAGAAGTAACTCACATGATCGATAAGACTCGTGTGAGGATTTTAGCGAAAAATACCACGCCTACCGTGGGACTTGAGCCAACAATTTTCTACTAAGTATGCGGGTGCATTACCGATTACACAAGGGCCGATTAATAAACCACGCAGACTCATTTTTGAAAATCTTAGACCCCCCCCCCCCCCCCCCCCCCCCTCCTGTAGACTTTTCTCCATACAATTATTTGAAATTTTGTATGGAGCGTAGACTTTGGTCAAACCCCCTCCCGCCAGAAAAGTCTACGTGGTTTATGAATAGCCCCCAACAGGTTCCTTTGGGAACACGATGTATTCAGCTCAGGGCCATACATATACGATGCTCCAAAGTGAGCTCAATGTTTTCCTTCCGCACGCACATTACAGCCTCTAGCCGTTCATCATGAAACAAATATAAACATCAAACACAATTAGAACGAACTGCTTGCTTATTGTTTTCGCACCTCTGCCTTCCACCCGCCTTTCAATGTGAAGACTTTCGATATCTGAGTCGGAACAGTCTAATAACGCCCTTTCACTGATGATCATTGAAACTGTTACCTACTCTTTTGTCGTTATTTTTTTGAATTATTTATGTAATTATATGATGAATGAATGATTACACTCTGTGTAATCTTCACATGTTGTGTGAAAAAGTACCGTAAACATATAATATCGTTTCTAGTGAAAATCAGGAAAGCGCAGGTGATGCAAACAAAAATGATCAAAGTAACCACATTTTCTGCCAGAAACAGGTACGAAGCGATGTGGAAAAAACACAGATGATGCGAACTTTTGTGACGTTGATTGTGCTGCTAGTTTGTCTAAGCGCTAAGCTGCCTGTCGTTGGTAGAAAATTTAAAGCTAGTAGTTTTATCATCGCATCCACGTTGTCGGTTGATGCTGATATTGTGAGGCCCTGATCTGGCTAACGGTCTTCTGTTGTTAAGTCGTTGATTCGCGAACGATCTATTTTTATGAACGCACGTGCTCTTATCGATCGGGCGTGTCTGTACCGCTCTACCTTCTCTGTAATAGCAACAATAATAGTCAGTAGGTAAAAGTCGTTATGATACAAACACCGCTCATTGTGATCTAGGTATATCACACATCCTGGCACTGGTTGTCCAGTTCAGTTCAGTTCTGCTGACCAAGGGAACTGATGATCGCCTCGTACAACTCGAATTCATCCATCAACCAAAACATCCGGAATGAACCGAAGCATTTTCTGAAGCGAAGATCTGTAAGCAAATAGTGAGCGAGTTGTTTGCTCACTAGGCTTGCTTTACTCCATTCATCCTTGATCCACCAGTATCATTCGTTACGAACAATGCGTTCGCATATGAAGGCAGGGAGAACTTAACGATGCGCATTTTACGAAACGATTGCTGCGATGGCATCGTTGCGATCTCCGCGGTCCTTATGCCGTCTCGAATGAACTAAAACGTCTACAGTAGTGATCCTCATAGCAAGGGATATGCGTAAAATTCGATTCAACGATTTGGCAACGGTGTTTATTATATTCACAGAGGCTGATAACACTTGCCGTAGTGCAAAATTTGCACGATTGGCTCAGCTTTGACAGCTCTCGCTGCACGATTGGCTCAAAAATGGCTGCTTCCGCATATCTCTTACTATGAGGATCACTAGTCTACAGCAGGCGTACAGTTTAAAGAGACGTTAATAGAATGAATTACCGTTGCGGTGCAATTCGGTGCAAAACATATTTTGATGACTTACAGAGTATTTGATTAAACATTCATGAACTGCTGATTTTCCAGTTCGAGAAGTCCAGAATCCTACAACGCTGTTTCATTATTCAGCGGGTACTACCAGATTCACAGGAATCAATGATGATAAAATAGCAAAATTATGTTCACATTTGAATTCATTTGCGTTCAGTTTCTTTTTCTAAATTGATTCTAAAAGCAGGATTTGAATACATTTGCAATTGTGACCAATAAACTGACCATAAGGGCAATTTCAACGGTGGTCCAAATCGTGGATGGGAATTTTTTTTTTAGACCAAACGCAAAAACACTGCTGCGTTGTAAATATTATGCGTTGTATACGGTGCGTTGTAAACTTTATTTTATACTGGATCTATTTTGCATCATTTTAAAACTGGTATATGTTTTGATATATTCCTGCAGCAATTTGGAACAAGAAAATACCGTTCCAAAACACTACACGCTGCTTGATAATAGCAGTAAATGAGTAAAATTCAGTTTTCGAGCCGAAAAGAGGCCGTGTTTGGTGCGGGTGATGCTGGCGCCGAACAGAAAGTTGTGTTGCTCGCCTCGGATGCTGATGATTACCTCAAATTGCTCCCGGTTCCTGCGGATTGCTTTTCCTTTTATTCCTGCATAACAAATAATTGTCTTAGTTATTTATAACCACTGCAGTTTTCGGAAAATGCTGACTAGTTCGAAATGGGATAGCTCCCGGAATTGTGACTGTTAAGGATTTGATGACTTATTTAGAATTCCGGTTCCGAATAGTGTTTCGATTGCTCGGAAAGTAATGAAGTCTTCAAAGTAAACAATCGGTTTATTGATGGATTGGTCTTGATCAGCACTCGCAAATGGGTCATACAGATACATTTTAAAGAAGCCTGTCGTATAGAAATTTTCGGCAGGTTTACTGGGGATCAAGATGTTCAGGCTTATCTTCTGGGGGAGAATATATTTTACTATGGCAGTTGTAATAAGCTTGGGGGGGGGGGGGGGGCTGATGATACCTGGAAGATAGATTCAAATCGTATTTCTCTGAGGAAAAGTTCGAAACTTTTTTGCATTTTTCCTTCCAATCCTGCCGTGAAGTGCGACAGTTACATGAATTGGTCAGAACTTATATTCCCTTCTAGAAACTGAACGAACTCTTCAAACATTATTTTCTGAATTGCCATGAAATTCGGAATATCTAGGAAGAATGGGTAGAAATATAATGAACTTGACAGAAGTTGATTAAGCTTCTCGGAAGTTGAATAAACTTATTGGCAGTTTCAAGATAATCATGAAGTTTACTGGCTCTCTTTTGAGAAGAGAAGTGGTGGAACATCAGAGAAGTCCATTGAATTGCCGAAAAATTCTCAACGCTTCTGGAAACTTGGTTGAACTTCCAAAAAGTTTGCTGATCACCCATGGAAAAGAAACAACTTTCTAGTAATAACCAGAACTTTGAGAAGCAAATTAAGCTTCCCAGAATTTATTTGGACTTCCAGCTGGTACATCTTTCGTGATAAAAAGCAGAATATCACAAATTTTTTAATAACGTTTGCATTTAAAAAAAAAGGAAAAAATTGCCGATTATTCATGGGTTTACTTTCAACCGCACTGACGCATCAATCATAGTAACCCATGAGTCAGCAGACAAAATTTGTCAGCTCTATCAGTTGAACTCTAACCGTGATGGCAAAAACAGTGAAGCAACTCCGTTCAGAAGTGTGCGCGTTCAAAGAACGGCACCCCGCCGCGTCGAAAGCGGACATCATGCGGCACTTTGTGGACGCCGGATACGACCATTCCGGCATCTACAACATCTTGGCACTATTAGACAACAATCAGAGCATCGAAAGAACGCTCGGTTCTGGGCCGACGACCCTGAACGACAAGAAGCTCCAAAGGATGCTGAAGCGGAAGACCGAGGGAAAAGTGACTACATCGCTGCGTGCGCTTGGCCGGGAGGTCGGTTCAACCGGCCAAACAGTGAAAAAGTCCCTTGCGAACATGAACAGACATGTCAGGGAGCGGAAGTCACGTCCACTGGTTTCGGAGCTGCAGGCAATGATGTTCTTGCCGGATCTGGCGTCGGCCCACTACTCGAAGCGATCGTTGGAGGAGATTGAGCGGCTGAATATCAATGTGGTACCGAAGTCAGCGAACCCACCCAACGTCCCCCAGCTACGTCCCATCGAGAATCTCTGGGCCAACCAGAAGCGTAAGATCCACTCCAACAATTTCGTCGCGAAAACTGAGGAGGAATTGATAACTAAAACGATGAAAGAACTCAAAAACATGCCTACACGCATGTTTTCGTCCTCCATGGCGAATGTCCCGGTTAACTGCCGGAAGGTCGCTCGCAAGGGCGTAGAATTTTTTTTTGCAAGTAAGCTTAAATAATTAAATTCCATGGGAAATTCATCAAAAGCAATTATCTATCTTAGCTTTTTATTTTATCACCATCAGGAAAAATTCCATTTTTTAATGCAAACGTTAATTTACGAGAAAATGAAAAAAATTAGGAAGCTGGTTGATTAACAAAATTTTTATCAAGTTGGCGGAATTTATGTGAAATAAATAGCATTTCCGAAATGTTGCTGAACCTTAAAAGAGCTTTTTAGAATCTCCAAGATTGTGATACGGTGGAAATTCCGCGAAATTGATTAAACTTTAAAAAAGTATTTTTTTTAAATTGGAAATATCTTATCCACATCATGGGATCCCAGTAGTGAACAGCAGTTTCTGCTAGAACCAAAGATGTGAAGAGAATGTATGGATAGGTTCAATAGAGCTCTTTAGGTTATGAAATTGAATAGAAGTATATTTTATTTTTAATGGTATAACATAAGCATGCAGTTTCTTCACTTGCTGTTTCTTCATCGATTACGCATTAAACGGTAAATTCAAATGTTTCTTAGTTGATAGTATCGCCACAGGTAGCGCACATAGTTGATTTTCTTACGTTTGACGCAAGCACACTACCGCCATCTGTTTACCTCTATCACCCATTACAGTGTGTTCAACAGATAGTGCAGGTGTGTTAGTGACGATGATTTGTAGTGCAAAATGTTCAATGTGTTATGTCTGTTTGTCTGTGATATAAATGTTATTAAATAAATGGAGATGGATTCATATACATATATAAACATTTTCTTAAAAAAATCTAGTTGTTGCCCTCTTTGATGTTAATTGTTAATGCTGCTAATCGAAAATTAAGCAGAAAAAATACAAAACAACCACATTTAAAATGAGTTTTTCTCGGAAACGGCCGTTCATAAGTAGGGTGAATAAGGAGAAGCGATTGCGGTTTGCAAGAAACCATTTTTTTTTTTTTTTGGGCGTAGAACCACTGCGTCCACTGAGTTGAACTTTTGTCGTATACCCCTGTTTACTATTCTAATTCGCATCTTAAGGCTAGATCACCATTTGTCAAGTGGCCAGCCTAAGACGCGTCTCCCAGTCAGGCATAATTGAGTTTATAAAACCCACCACCTTTCTAGGATTTGCAGTCCAAATTTCTTTAGGTTGCATATAGCCACTGTACAGAAATTTATGTCTGCTCTTGTACAAAGCATCACAACTGCAGAGCAGATGTTCCGAGGTTTCACGTTCCATGTTACAGAAACGACAGATATCATTCAGAACCTGGCCAATGTTTTTCAAATGATATCTACTCGGGCAATGTCCGGTTACTAGGCCAGTATAGGTACAAAGAACTCTCTTATTGAGCTCCAGAAGCTTTTTACTAATTGTAACATTTGGAATTATAAACCTTTTCGCTTGAAAAGAAACCATATAAATAAGCCACTGGAGTTCTGGAAACGGGTTGTTTGGTCAGACAAATCAAAGTTTGAGCTGTTCAACAGAAAACGACGACTGCGAGTTTGGCGGAAAAGCGATGAAGGGCTGAAAGATAAACATCTACAAGGGACCATGAAGCACGGCGGTGGAAATATCATGGTCTGGGGCTGTTTCTCATGGTTTGGAGTGGAGAATCTGGTTCTAATCAATGGTATTATGACGGCAGATGGGTATATAGATATTCTGAACGAAAATATGGAAGAATCTTTGCTGAAAATGGGTCTGGAAGATAATTACATTTTTCAGCAAGACAACGACCCAAAGCATACGGCCAAGAAAACACAAGCTTTTTTCCGTGCCTGTTGAATTAAACCCTTGGAATGGCCTCCCCAAAGCCCAGATTTAAACCCAATTGAAAATCTCTGGGCAATTCTCGACAATGGAGTCGAAAAAAAACCCCGTAACAAACAAGCAAACATATTTTGCGGCACTGGAGCAGGCCTGGAATGAGTTGGATCCACAACACCTCAGAAACCTAGTCGAAAGCACCCCAAAACGATTGCAGTCCATCATTGAAGCAAAGGGAGGTCATATTGACTATTGAAGAGTTGATTCCAACTCTTTCGATTATTTTTTTTTATTCATACATGAAGTGGATCTTTTTTATGTCATACGTATTTTACTAAACTCCAATAATTTTGTTTTTTATTTTATGCAAGGAATAAAAGTGATCGTTATTTTTGTACTGAAATGGGTCGTCTATGTTTATTTTTCAGAAACATGTATTGGAATACCCTACTTTTTCAAAAATACGTGTTTTTTTCTCAACAATAATACATTGATCAGAGGTGGATCTTTATTTTTTCCGGTCACTGTATGTGCAAATAAATGAGTAAATTATCTCCTAAAAACATATTTTGTTTTACACTTCAACCTCTACTACTTTTTTGTGTACAATAACTAGCAAGCATCTTGTATCTTCAAAATGTGCGTCATTCTATGCCCTAAAAGTCACTCATGCAAAGTTTTCAAATTCAGATTGGAATAAAAATATTACAGCAAAAAAACTGATTTTTAAGTCTTACCCTAAGGATAGTTAGAAAAACTGTTATAAAACGGTAAAAAGATGAGATAGAAGTAAAAAAATTTCCAACAAAGTTTCATTTAATTAAAAAATCTAAAATTCTGTAGAAGCAATACATCCTTTAAATCATAAGAATGAAAAGTTAAAATTTGTATTATGAATATTTTGAAGGACCACCCTAGTCATCACCCAAACCAAAAGATAGATCTTATGTTTTAAATTAAATCTTCCCGTAACATCATGTGCCTAAAGTTAACGTTTTTCGAGTTATAGATTTTTGTCGCGAAATTCGTCCATTCGTACCATAGTGTACTGTAAGTTAGATGCCAAATTGGGTGAAAGGCTGAATTTTGCTGATTTTTTTGGCTGTAATGCAATGTTATCATGAATGCCCTTTTTGAATCAAAAATAAAATTCAGATAAGAGAATCACTGCGACGAAGTGGATCGAAACCCGATGAAGCGACTGAACCGAAGCAGAGATGCACTAAAAATCATAACTCGAATTTTCGGCTTCTGTTGACTCTCGAATGTGTGCAGTACATTGCTTCAGGGTTCAATTTTGACGGGTAGAACATGTTGAAAACTTTGAAGCTTTCGCTCTCCCACCGTGCCAGCGACTCTCGTTCAAACCGTCGTAAATACTTTTAGCCGCTGACCACCATTCATCAGGGCAGCAGCAAAGCCGGCTTATTTGGCACGTTTTATATTTTAACTGATGGTTTTCTGTACAGCCATGGCCCTTGTTTCGATGATGCCAAATTCAAAAAATCTTTCCAAAACTGGTGATTGCAGTTATCGGAATTCTGCCGGTTAGTGAGTGCGGTTTTTCGCCATCGGTGATTGGATGGAATTCTCATCCAACCCCTACCATTATCCAGAAATGGCATGTGACTTACCCTCCATGCGAACAGCAGCCGACAGGATTTCTGTGGCTTATCTACACCCGCTATCGCAACCAGTTCGCGTGCTTCTGATAAAAGGTAGGGACATGGAAGAAGCACCACAGCGGAGAATGGGCGGGGAGCACATTGTTGCGGTTGGACGTTGAAAGTTATTGCTTTTGCTAGTGGTTTCTAGAGACGAGCGGAACCGGCCGGTATCCTGCTGGCTCTAGTGCTGCCATACGCCGCAGAGCATATAGTGAATGTTGTTACCTTCCATGTGTGGTTTAAGAAAAGTTAAAGTCCACTCAGAATAAAAAGAGAACTAATCGTTGTCCACTAGACGAGGTTAGTTGTCTGGAAGGTGATGAGGATTCTCAATAAGTGGTTATTGATACAATCTTCAATCAGTAACAATTCGGAAGACAATACCTCAATAATAAGGGAATCTACGACAGTGAATTTTCCATTTTAGTTTTACTGCGCTGTGGATTTATTGATCTGTGAAAATTTATTTCGATTTGTGCTTTTAAAACAACAAGTCTGCTATTCTGGCGTCCATCATTGAGCTCTTAACCGTTTTACTTTTAAGATTATTTTGCTGCAATTTCAATGTAAGATTTTACTGATGGATCGTTTTAGATTGAAAAAAAAGTATCAGATTTTGAATGACGCCTGCTTTTTTTCAGCCATAGGAACACTCACCATGATACTTTGTGGCTGTGCTTTTGATCCTCAATTTTGAGGTTCACATTTTAATGGTAGGCAACGACAGTCACAATATGAGTATCGTTTACATGATTCTTCCTTTCACACGTGATAACCGTTTCTGGTTAACGTTTGTAAATTTATATGCTGAAGACTATCGCGTGAGTCTCGTGAAATTTTGCATCTCTTGCGAATCATAGCGTGTTGTATTCTCTTATTGTTATGTTATAAGGTATACCACTAAGCCTAAGCTCGGTTCTAAAAAAGCATTATATAATGCTTGGTTTTTGAGCAAATTTAGTTTTTATTTCACTGGTATGTTCTCGGCAATATTTTTATTCAGTTCAACGTGACATTTTCAAGACCAATCAAATCAACTTTTGATTAAACGCAGATCAATTGTTTCAGCACACATTGTTTGCCAACAAATTTGAACACTTTTCTCGCGTCTCTTTCAAAATCTGTAATAGAATCCGCTGCTTTGACAGGTTTCCGTAAATATTCCTTTGTCAGGGCCCAAAAGTTTAAATGGATCTTACCTGAGACCAGTGTAAGGGATCCATTTCCATAGGTACGGATATGACTCAGTTGGCTTTGTACCAAACTACCGTGTTTTCGCGTAATGCATTGATGCCAAATCTGGCCTATCCAGTACTGGATTATGATGTTTGCGGATCACGAAGAGCAGGCGCTGATGTAAGGATTCCCGAACGTAAACATCAGCTGTCTTTGGATCGGTTGTTACAAATGGATCTAAAGGCATTGCCATACCATTGCTTACTAACCGAATATAAATTGACTTATCGAACCGTATAGAACTAATCACTCACTATAATATAAATAATTTATTTTGTACAGTTGTGGATTTCGCGATTACATGAAAGAAAAATCCCTATAATGCGCAAAACACGAGCGAGGTTCGACGTAGGAGGTCATCGAAATCTAGCGGGAAACCCTTCAACGGTATTCGTCCGGGATTGGTCTGATGTCAATGAGTTGAAAGTGAAGTTAGGAAAAGATAACCGGCTTTTTGCAGTAATTGTGGCGTTGGGAGTTAGATTGATAGGTCTGTTGGACAGTGGAGAGCAGGTTCTTCATATTAGGAGCAGGAAGTGAGAACTTGGTCAGGAGGTTGAAGCTGAAGCTGTTCAGCACTCAAATATAGCTCTCAACAGCTGGAGGAACTAGTTTAGATGTCAAGGGTTACGTGATCCTTCCGGGGACATTTGCCGGAAAAACCAGGATTCTAACAACCCTGATAGTCCCTTTCATGAATAGGAGGCTAAAATTGAACCCACGATTCAAAGACCTTAGATGAAGCGGAAGTTGCATTGGCCGAGCAGGGAGGAAATATGCTGACACCAGATTAAACAGAGCGAATGGAGGGGGTCAAAAAGCTATGGTTGTAGATGGTGATCAATTGGAAACTACTTTCCAATCTTTGAAAGGTTGAACAGTGACTGGGCAATGCTGATCGTACCGATAATGAGGAGGAGTGGGAGAAAGGATAGTCAGCAAAAGCTCAAAATGCGGATGTGTATTGATGAGCATCTGAACGAGAGAACGGAAAGGGATGGCTACCGTTACCGAAACAGGATCGGATTTTGGGAAGACTTGAGTCGTTGAAATACTAGTCAACCATCAATCTGTACAAAGCAATTTGGCAGAAGGATTTGAAGAAATACACTGCCTTTCGGAGTCTAATTTTTTTTTCTAGGTTTCTGGGCTTTTCCAGTTCAACCAGTTGCCATTTGGTCTGTTAAAAAGTCCTGCGACGTTGTCGAGGTTAATGGACCAAACCTTAGGCAACGGTGAACTGGAACTCAAAATTTTTGTCTACTTGGATGACACCGTTGTTGCCAGTAACTCGTTCTAGGAACATGTCCACAATTCGGAAGAGGTAGCAAGCCGACTGAATGCGGCAAATTTGTCGATTCATTTTGAAAAATCCAAAATTTGCGCTCCAGAGTTACCTTGGGTATATGTTCAAATAAACAAAGAGTTGGACCCAACCCGGATAAAGTAGAATCGATTGTCATTTTTAAGCGACCATCGTCGGTTCGATCACTTAGGCGATTTTAGAGGACCGTAGATTACCGTAAATTTATTGATTGCTTTAGTAATGTCACTGCTCTACTAACGGATTTGTTGAACGGCAAACCGAAAGTGGTAGTGTGTGACACAGAAGCTGAGATGGCGTTCAATATCTTAAAGAAGAAGATGATCCACGAGTTCTTGCCAACCTCGACTTGCCGTTTAGAATCCAAACTGACGCAAGCGTCTTGGCGATTGCAGGAACGGTGACGCAGGAGATTGAAGGGGCAGAACACGAAGTTGCATACTAATCTTGGAAACTTACTACCCCTCAAAGGGCCCGGAAAGCAGAGGAAGGTCTGGTTGCACTAGAATCGATAGAGTAATTTCGGCCTAACGTTTATAACCGATTCCTCGGTTCTTTTGTTTATTATGAATACAAAGTGGAAGCCATCATGATCTCCAACTCAGCCGATCGAGCAACTTGCTGCAGCAGCACGATATGCAAGTACAGCACAGAAAATGGTCTGAGAATATCGTAGCACTTTCGAGAGCAGTAGAAGCCCTCGATGTAGCTCATGATAACAGTTGGTATGTAAAACAGATTATAGAAGGTTTAAAATGAATCCGGACAGCTTTATTGACTTCAAGATCGAGGATAAAAAGCTGTAACTATACACTCGTATCAGCAGCTTCTTGCTTGTTGCACTGCCGGTTTGAATGGAAGATGTGTCTGAAGAACTGCGGCAGTCTGGAATTCTATGACGTCTTACATCCCCGGTACGAAAAGACATTACAGCGTATCAAAGTTCATTTCTATTGTCCGAAATTTAGACACCAAACGTTACGTGCGTGCTTGTAAGCAATGTAAACCTTCGACGTTGACCTCTGAATCGGAAATGAGCAGGCAGAAGAACACCGATTGGCCTTTCCAAATGCTCACTCTCGACTTCATTCAGAATCAGGAATGGTAACTCCCTTAGTCCTAGAAGCAGGAATGGTAACTCCCTTAGTCCTTATGGACATTTTTCTAAATTGATCATTTTGATTCCCATGTAGAGAATTGAGGCGAAATGAGTCTGCAATATTGTTCGGAAAATATTTTCGTTCGAAAATCCGACGGTTAAGTAAACGTTGAACCGGTGAGCTTCCCATCTTATTCGGTGTGTTTCGCAACTGCACCAGAAGTTCCCAAAAATCTTGGTTGGATTGCTGTCCTTTCTTTAGAAGGTTTTTCATAATCTTTACCGCGGATTCATCCTTGCCGTTGGCTTGCTGGTGGTACGGCGCTGAAACGTTGTGGTTGATTCCTCAAGTCTGACAGATGGTGTTGAACTCTTTGCTCATAGACTGCGGTCCTCTATCACTGTTAAGATCCGGGGGTTTTCCGAATCGGGCAAAGTTTCACTTACATATTTGAACAACTGCTGCTGCTGTTTGTGTCTTGAGTTCCACGTCGAAATAGTCCGAAAAATGATCTACCGTGACAAGATACACTGATTTACGGTTTCCAACGTCACGCTCACAGATGTCCGTGGAGACTTTCTGATAAGCATAGGAAGGGATCTGATGAGTTTGCATTGGTTGTTGCTGGTTGGGAGAGAATTTGGCACAGATATCGGAGTGTTGGATTCGTTGGCGTATTTGGTCGGTGATTTCTAGCCAAAACACCGAATCACGGGTTAAGTTGGTTGTTGCTTTTATTCCGGAATGCGATTGATGAAGTCTTTCCAAGATATCTCTTCTCAGGCAGCGTGGAATCAGGATACGATCATTTCGAAGAACGAGGCCGTTGTGGGTGCTGAGCTCATGCTTGTATTTACAGTATATTTGAAATGTTGGTGATAAATCGTCGTATTTATCTGGGGAACTATCAAAGGGGGGGATAGAAGAAACGCCGGGGGCCTCCAGAAAGGCGGCAGGAAAATCAACAACCCGAGGGGCGAAAAAAGAAAAAAGCCCAAACCACAAAAAAATTCTTTAGGAGCCAAAAAAAAACCAAAAAATTCACAACTACACGGAGAAAAAAATAAAGTCATATCAATAATATTCCGGTCCCGATCAAGCATATTTGTGCATTGACTTTTATATAATAATTTTTTGAGATTGTTTCACGCATAATACAATAGATCGAAGAATAATGGAAGCTTCAATTAAACAGAATTGATGATCTAATTAGAGCATGAAATAGGGTTGAATCAACCATATTATGCTAACATCAACAATATTCATTGTTGATGATTTGACAGCTCTCTGATTCTCATGATAAATTCAATAATGTTTATGTTTAATTTGACCTTATTTTGAGGGTTGAACTAATGGTATCGGATGGTTGGTTTAAGCATACACAGAGATTCGTTCAAATGATGTTATGGTTGGTTCCAAAAATAAAAAAAAATCGTTAAATTTACGATAAAAGTTCCTATAATGGTGGTATTTTAGTGCAATATGTTCTAATTGGAACATTTTGCACTAAAATACCACCATTATAGGAACGTTTACTCAATTAGCACATATTCTTTGGATATTACGAAATTAAACAACATATAACAATGTTTGAAAATTGGAAATATCATTCTTATCAATCATGCGAATGCCCTTGGTTCGGTCTGCTAGTCGCGGTGGAGGAAGAAGCGCTTCGACTTCTTCACGCTCGATTAATTGTAGCGCATCAATGTCGTACCCGTTAGCTGAAATCAAAATTCATTAAAACTACTTTAAAGAATAGTTACAATTTGCTTACATACCTACAAACTCTTCGATGCCCGCCGCGGATAATCCAAACGATTTCAATAATTCTACCACTTCTTCGTCAACATAAAACTCTTCAACCAGGTCGTCGTCCAAGTCAACCGAGTGATCTGCCGCCGCCATGATATTTTTTTTCCTTCGCTTTGTCGTTGAGTGCGGATGGCAGCCACGAGGCTCAGTAGAGCTGCTATATGCCCTATTTAACCTTCCAGTATGAGTGATTCAACGATAAACACGGATTCAAATAATGACATGTATGCTTGATTTAAGCATTTAATGGTTGATGTTCAATAACGTTGATTCAAATGAAATATATGCTTGATGTAAACATCAAATCATTTTCAAACAACCATTTAAATTAACTATGTCAAGAATATCTTCGAAGCTTGGGATAACTATGGCAAAAGTTATATCAATCATGCATCATTTCTGTCCGTGTAGTAGTATCGTTGTCACTTCTGGCTGCTCTAGGCAGCATGTCAGCGATTGCCAATTCTTTACCTGGGCAGAAGTTGAGTGTAATTCGATAGCGTTGTAGAGCTAACAGCATACGCTGAATTCTGAGCGGCGCTTCCATGTGAAGTTTCTGAAAGATTCGTATCAATGGACAGCCAGTCGTCTACGCGTCTAAGACCCTCAGTGCAACAGAACGTCGCTACGCACAAATCGAAAAGAAAACACTTTCTGCTACTGGCAAATTGGTCAACCGTTTTCTTTGACGCATCGCAGTATCTCAACACCGGTGCTTTTGTTACCATCCGCTTGATTTTTACAAACGCTTTGTTCTGCTCTTGAGACCAGTTCCCGCATTGGTCTTTGCACGTCAAACGGCGGCTTTTTTATGTTAACCGATAACCTCGGTTTGGGTCATACTGAAAACCCATTTAGTTAGCTGGAAATCTCGGTATGAGCATACTTATAAATCGGTTAAAATTCGAAACAAACAAAAATGAGGTTAACCGTGATTTCGGTTAAATTGTGTGTAAATATTCGAAATTTTAAATTAGATTTTCATCGAAATATTGAATATTTCATGCCTATAGGCAATACTTTGCAAAGATGGTGTTTGCGTCGAATCGAGGTGGTAGATGAAGGCGTGGAGCACAGCGAGCTAGATGGACGGAAGCCAACCCTTGGAGAGCGTGGGGCGCAACCGAGGATGGAGAGAATTGGCATAGAATTGTTGACGAGGTTTTATCAATGTAATTGATGTAGTGTCAATAAATATATGTTTTTTCACCGTTGCACAAACAACATACGACTTACTCCACTTGTGAATGAAAACAATATGGCGCATGGCGGTTGACAGATAACAAGCCGAGCCTCAGCTTACAACACTGCTGAACCGATATTTCGGCATGACAAACAGCTGAGGTCGGTTAAAGTTTGGTTAACGTTTGTGCTTGGCTCCTAGTGTTGCCGAGAATCGGTTTAATAATGAAGCTACCCGATATTTCAGTTTCAAGTGATGCTGAGACTCAGCATCGTTCGATTTTTTGCCGAGTTATCAGTTAAATATGAAAATGCCGATTGAGTTCAGCTAAATGTTTAACCGAGCCCTTGAATAATTTTTAAGTGTGTATACCAAAATAAACAAAGCAAGGTGAAGGGAATGCAAAGCACGTTTGTGAGTCTGCACTTATTTTCCAATAGTAGGAAGCCGAGGAATCCTCTGCACTTCCACGAGAAATCAATCCCCAGCAACACACAAGTTATATAACGGTTGAAAGTACTTTTATAAGACTAGATTTGGTTGTAGAGGAGCTTACTCAACAAAAAATCATGAAGATGTGTTACTCGGGATAGGATGTTGGGTTGGCAGCAGGGTTCATTTTCATAAACAGTATGCTGAATTCTTGTTTGTCTTTGTTTTCAGATTATTCTCTCTTTAGTTGGTTTTAAGAAGATGCACGAATACATATTTAAATATTAGTATCGATTTAAACAAATGTTAAAGATTGGCATTGTGAAAACAAAGTTTAAATAACACTTGAAAGCCGATGTATACCAACAGTAAGGATGCTGTTGGGGCCACTCACAAAGTGTGATAGTGGTTTTTCATTGGAAAGAAAAGGTATTTTTTAATGTCGTTTGAGAGTCGATTTTACCGGTTTATGTCAACAGTTGTCGAATTGGGCAAAATATTCCATGTACAGTGTCCTTAAACTATTGTTCGGTGGCGTAAGCGTCGTAGTGGAACTTACGACTTGGCAACTATATTGGAAGCTATTGAGAACAATATCATCAAACTCAGGGCTCGGCGAATTCGCTATGAAAAAAATTCAACAAAAGCACCTTTTGGAGAATCAGCCTACGTCAAGGCTATTTTTTATTATCGTGCCAACAAAGAGCCAAACAGAGCTGAATGGTACCCGATGGACGACGAAGCGCAAGTGAATATGGACTTTGAGCAGCCTCCCGGGTATAATTTTTATGTTGCCACGGCTGGATGAGATGTCCTCAACACATATATATACGTTTTTGCTGACAAGCCTGCGAAAAAAAAATCTAATCTGGCAAGCTTTTTGTAGCTGCAAATAAAAAAAAACTCAAATTTTCGTTGCAAATGAGGGAATGAACTCAGAGCTCAACAAGGAAGAGCGCCGGAAATGCATTCTACCATTCATCAAGGCACTCAAAAGGCCTGTAAAGATTTGGCTAGATTTGGATAGCTGCCAATCAAGAAATACTACAGTGGTTCCGTGTCAATTGGGTGGATTCTATCGAAAAGGACCTAAACCTACCTAATTGCCCTCAATTTTGCCAAATCAAGAAATATTATCGAGATATTATGACAATCGCCTGTCAAGCGGATACTGAAAAAGACTAAAAAAAAGCAAAGATGTTGCAGAATTAAAGAAAGGGTGGAATAAAATGACAGTTCAAATTGTAAACAGAGTGTCTATAAGGATGATACGAGGTAACCTTTTATCACGGATGTCATCGGGGAGTTTAAAACAAAACGTTCTTCCCTTAACACATTTATTCCACTTAGTGTTCAATCATTTATTCTCGATATAACATAAATTACACTTGATGTTTCATAAGTTACACTTGAATATCTAATTCACTCAAAACTCTGTCAAGAACGTTTACCTAAATCACGACTTTAACTCAAACTGATTGCATCTTCTCCAAAAACCAAATCTACTAACCTAAATGCATAATCTAAATTACTGAGATCAGCTGGGAACATGCCGACGCAATATCTTCCGTCCAGATGCCACGTTTGAGATGTCCGGTTTTTACATCATTGGTCCTTGATGCCTGGGACTCCGCTGAGTTGCCTGTTCCGACATATTTGATATCCGACCGTATTGACCGAAAAGTTTTTTGAATTCCAAGTAACAATTTTAGTTTTATTCCCGCCGTATAGCACTCCTCCCGGCTTTGTCGATAAAACTACATTCAAAACTGTTTTGTCTACCAACACCTCCTCTATTCTTCTTTAAAGCCGAAATTTGTACAAAATGGCCCACTCTATAGACGGTTGTGAAAACAAGTTAATAAAACCTTTATAAGAACATACAGATTTTGAAAATGTTCTAGTGAAAGATGGTATGACCACTTGAGAACCTCCATAAAACCTTTTGGCTGCCATTAAAACCAGAATGTGGCCAAATGGCCACAGCTTTCAAACTTCACAGTGAAATCGAGGTTGTTTTTTGTTGTTCTGCTTTGTTCGATTCTCTGCTCTTCTGATTCATATAGCAGTAAAAAAAGGTCTAGTGTTGCGGGAAATTTTGTTTGATAGCAAAATATCCAAAATAAATTGTGTTTTCTATAGCGTTTTATGCTCCAAATTACATGCGCATTTATTTTGATGGTGAATGTTGGCACGATAAGAGCCGAAAATTAATGCGCCTCGGAAATTATGCGAATTTACAACAAAATAAATCAAATTAAAACAAATATATTCGATAAATTAATCATGAATTTCCGGAAAAGTGCTTGGAATTGGATGAGATTATCTAGAAGATTATCTAGAAGAATGTCAAATTAGTCTCCGATCTACAGTTTGTTTGCATATTTACCATTGAAAATTCGATGCATTTATTTTTCCACATTTCCATTATTTCTTATATTTCAATATGGTGATTGGAAAAAAAACTACAGTTTTGCCATACGGCCAATATTTCTTCGCAATGACTATTATAAAACTATTTTGTTTTATGGTGACTTCGATCAATGCCAATCTGCCGTTTAATGCATTTACTGAAGGATAAAGGGTTTTAAAATGCTGTTTCAACTTACCATAATAAGATAATATCAATGAGTCCTAAAACGGCATTTCAATACAGCATTTTTCGAGTTCATAAAGTCGAAATAAAACCTTTGATAGGAGTAAAAGGAATTTGAGAAACAAGGTTTTAAGATCGTTGTAAAGAAGTTGTGTAGGTTCTCATAAAGCTGACTAAAATATGAAACCTATAGGCACCTCTTGGTGCCATAATAAAACCAAATTGATTTCAAGTTGCTTTCATAAAACATTAATAAAACTTAGTAAAGCAGGATGGTGTTAGCAATGTTACTTGGGAATGTGTTGGTCTTAAGGATTGATAAATATCATTAGTTCTTTGAGATGGTTATGTAAGCAAAACATTCCAATCAAATTTTTACTAGTTTGTACACATACTAAGCTTTGTAACGAGGTTTCTGAAATATGCAGTGAACAAAAAAAGATTTTCTCTTAAAATCCCCTTGTTAACGTTGACCGTTAAAACATTCTCCGTAACATTCATAAAGGGAAGTGGAGGTGAAATGCTCTTCTTAAGAAAAAAAAATTCTAATATTTTATGTTAGGAGCCATTTTTGCTCAACTTTGCATATAATTTTAACAGATAGTATTTATGGTTTGACTTGTTTCTAATCAAATTAATTGCCAGTTTTAATTACAAACAAACTAAAATACACCAAATTGTTTCAGAGAATTTCGATTTAGGCATTTAAGCAAGCTTTCTTCAGAATAGTCATGGATTTCAAAAACATAATTCCACGTATAATTTGATTCAAATTGATCAAATTGATTCTAAGCGTAAAGCGATCGGCGATCGAACAGAATAATATAGGATCCCAAATTATGGTTTTATTATCTGAAGTACATTGGGGCCATATGCCTCACACTGTTTAGTTACTCCTAAACGACCGTTTATATTTAAATCGGTGTTACAATTACGGAATCATGTATCATATCATATTTTGCTGAATTGGGAATATATTTTGTAAAATCATTGTTGTGGTAAGAAAGTCATATTTCAGTAAGATTTTCCTAGGAACATACAGGCAACAGATTTGACTAATGAGCTTTCTAAAATAAAAACAAATTATTTTTGGTCACTTAGTGGATGAAATCAATCAGTTTCTCTAAGGGTACATTTTGCCCATAGTCTCCATGAAGGGTGTCTTTTGCCCCTAGTCTCCCTACGAGCCAATGAGGCAAATTGAAATACAGATATGTTTATGCAAGCAAAACTGTGACGATTTAAAATATTTCGCTTTTATTGACGATAATAAAACAAAACAGAGTGATATCGCTGATAAACAGAGGCACTACCGCCATAAGCTTATTTTTTCCCCCTGAATGTCTCATTCCATTCCAGCCGAGACGAGGGCAAGCGGGCCAAATAAATTCGTCTGGGTTGGATTTAAAGCTGAAAAATTGCTCTCTGTCTCTCTTACTCTCCACCTTCTCCTGTCTGTACTGACAGAAGTGGCAAAGCGTTTTGTTAACAATAAAAATTACCAATAAATTTTTATTACTTTACTGAGTCCCATAGTGCCAGCTGAGACCGACTGTGGAATGTGCGGACAATCCTATCGAATTGCTCCCATCCGTTGTCCTTGTCGTCGTCGATGGCGCTGCACAGTTTTCCAACATTTTTCCGCTTCGCTTCCTCGGGGAGGCTGTCCTATAGTGGGTGGGAGATTTTTTTAACGTCTCGTCGCGGTTTTAACCGAAATGAATCAAAGTGAAGTGAATTTCCCGGTGAGAGTGGGACAGCCAAAAGAGTACTTTTTCCATCTCTCGGGGTAGATTCTACTCCATATGAAGTGAGCATAAAAATGCACAGATATAAAATGATTGAATTTTAACAGACGCGTTAAATTTCCCTTAAACAACGAAATTGTTAGCAATCCTTCATATACAGCTATTCCATAAAATACCGATACAGTAGGTCTCAGAATTTCGTGACCATTGGTAGTTTTGTTCCTTAAAAAGTCATCACAAAATATTAGACATGTTTTTTTTTATTTTTGCATTAGGGTGACCATTTCCATGTTAGAGCGGTTTCAAAAATAGTTTTTTGTTTTAGTTTTCCCGAAAATGATTTTTTTTTCAAAGAAATCATAATTTTTTGAATCACTAAAACGATTTCAATTGTTAAAACACTAAATAAAAGATGATTGAACATACTCTTTAAAAAAATATGATAACATTGACAAACTTGAATTTTGTGTTGTAAAACATTGATTGTATTGGCATTTTGCTATATTCATGGTGTCTGACTAGAGAGCGCGATGCAATTTTATCTTTTTTTCTTGAAAATTTAGACTGTTTTACAAAATATATCAAAAAATTAGAGGAGAATGTTATTTCGGTTTTTGAGATATATTTTTATGAAATTATCAAGTTTTGGGTTTTTGCGCCATACCCATAGGCGACTAAACTAGCATGTGTCTCCATTGATTTATGGTGACTGTAACACAGTCATATTATCTACACTTATTTCAATTTCGGATTCTAGGCAACCATGGATTTCCCAAAGACTTTAATCAAATTTATAGATTGTTGGTGGGTATCATAAATTGTCACAGCGATGCGTAGATTGTAATAAAAATGCATAGGGTATCAAATTGAGTATTAAGAAATTAAATTTAGGAAATGCATCTTTCACGGACAATACGATACCCCATATCGATTTCCATTTGGATTTTGATAAGAAAATCTCATGGTTTTCAATCAATCATGTGTATGTAGTTTGAAATAAAACTCGGTTATTTGTTGAGGTTTTCAAATATTTTTATTATTATAGACATAAAACACGCTTAAGGAGCTCTCACAGTTTCACAGAATGTGCTTCTTCCGAGAAGGAAAATCGTTTGACTATAATATAATTTTCATTTTGCGGCCTAATACTATGATATGACTGAGTTTCGGAAATTTGCTTCACATGATTATAACGGGTTTTGACTTTTCTTTCCATTGCTTTATAATCTGATTCGGAGAAAAAACCATAGTGTACTTTGGAATCGGTCTTGGAAATTGCCCATTTATAAAGCTCCTTTGCAGTTGTAATTTGACGCCCCTGCAAACTTGCTTTAGCAGCATTCCTTTTTAAGACTCCTCAAAAAGCATCACATGGACCTTTACCGTGACATGTGTGAAAAAGTTCCACTCCGCATCTATATCAAACTCTTTTTTCATGTGACACAAATTGAAGGCTGTCATCTTATTTTTGTACTGACTGCCTGATCCATCAGAAAAAAAGTGAATTTTCTTAAGGCCCGATAATTTACTTTTGATGAAGTTTACACAATTAACTACGAATAAACGAACTGCAACGTGGTTGTGCTTGGTAAACTCCGCGATTGCAGTGAAACTAGTAAATTTTAAATCTGAAATATGACCATCCTTATAATAAATAGCAAATGGGTGAATAGTGCACTGTGCGTTTGCCCAATGAAATCCTTGAACAGCGTCTTGTACAACAAATGAAAAGTTCTCAGAAAAATCACATATTATTATACATTCCATTGACTTCAAGTTAATTTTTACATCTCTCAGATATATCCCTTGTTGTTCAGCTATGACATTATGTGGTAATAAGTCAAATAACTTTTGAAAAAACCGTTACAATTTCTTGGGTTCATCTACTAAACAATAAGCGGGGGCATTGTAAAATGAGAGCCAGGGTAAGGATAGCAAGGGAGGTGCTTCAATTGACGTTTTCAACCAACACTATTCTGTAGGGTTTGCACAAAGAACTTTAACAAAAAAGTCTTGGTATTTCACATCAGTTGGAAATGACTTTCTATGTTGAAGAGTTTTGAAAAATAATTTAACATTCTGGTGGTAAGCACATACGCAAGCAGTATGTGTACCACTCGCTCCTGCAAGTAAGCAATACTTAGGACGATTACTTGCAAAAATTTAAAAACCCATTTTAATTGGGGGATATTGTTCTTTGGAAATGGCGTAAGCCTCCCTCAAATTACACAATACTAATCTTCGTTGTATATAAACCTTATCATCAACGTTTTTTGAAATAACATATAGTCTCGTTTTCCCGGACAGGCGTGGCTTATTTCGTCACTGGTATAGAAATCACGCAGAAGTGACAAAGTCGTGATTACGCCATTAACCTCCTGCAGTTTTTTGTCCCGATCCGCCATAAATTAAAAAACATCGAATTTCTTCATTATTTTATGATATTACAATACTTTCACACAGTATGCCATTACGTGGAATCAAGCTCATGACTGCCAATGTAAACACATTTTTAAAAACATTATTCACCTTGTTGACAGCAGAAACTCCGGATGGTCCAGCGATAGGCTCTTCAGGTGCGAGTGTATACGACTTGCAGCGGCAATTTTTACAGATAAAAGAACTGCTGTCGTCCAATTTCACTTTTTCCTTCACTGCATAATCTTGAACGGCTTGGGTGATATTCGTAGTTAAGGCCTTTGAAACCCACAAACCACAAAGTGCACACTTCAAATACATCGTTTATTAAACGCTGGATATGTTCTGATGAGCAGAGCTCTTGTTTCCTTACTGATTATTTCACTTCCAAGTTCACCTTATATAGGACCACCATCCATTGTACCTCTGAAAGGGTATCTTTCATACCTGGTTCAAGGTATAATTTTTGCATGTGCCTAGGTAGCTATGACCAGCCGCAACGGCTGAAAAACACATCAATAAAGGCTCAAAGAATGATCATCTGCCTAGGTAGTCATTGACTTGTTGAAGTATTCATAACCAAGCCTGTAACAGGTGCAGTAGAATATAAGCATCAATACATAATTATTATGTATGTGATTTTGTCAAAATAAAAATCTATAACTCTATAGATACTATAGATTGTATGGCGTTCAACGATAAGATAACAATTCAACTTTTTGTATTCCAACATAGAATCTATTGTAGATGACAACTTTACAATAGAAATGGGGGGTTGCTAAGTATCTTAACAATGAAAAATTCATTTTTTTCTCAAAAATTAGTTTTAATGTTTTTTTATTATCAAAAATTTGCCTCCAATAAATTTTATTGCCTTTGTATAAAGGTGACAATAGAGTTGTTTAAGTGTAACTATGCATGTACAGTATGATTTGTTGTCCAACAACAAAACTAATTATAATGCAATGGTTTTGTATTGTAATTATATTATAAGTTTTTATTCGGGTGATACACCCTTACCATAATATCTCTTCAATTTCTTTCCACTAAGCGCAATACGAAAAGTCAGTGTGAAGTCCCACATTTGTAATAGTTGCATCACTGTTTTGTGAACTTAATAGTCAGAAAGAAAAATTGCCATACGTATCACCCCACCTATTGTCCTATTTCACCCCTCAAAGTCTGAACGACCTCAGTGAAACAATAAAAAAAAAAGCCGAGTCGGAAGTAATTGCGCTACTGTCGGCAAACTTCACGGAATGAAGCGAGCGATTGCTATCGTCAGTTGGAAACCACCCCAAAGAAAGGCAGGAAAAAGCTCATTGCCAAAGCAGGAAACTTTTTAATTTTTATGTAAATTAGATTCATTAGCGAATGAGGAAACGTGTATGGGAAGGTCCTTCAATGGGATGGAGGTGAACCCCTTTTTGCATTGCCCCCCCTCCCCCTAGTATCTTGACTTGACGTTTGCCTTGATGACGACCGACGATGCCAGACTCAGGATTTTGAATGTTCAGGGTCTTAAGGGGCGCCTACGAAATTTTCAAAGTTTATTTTCCTAGATTAAATCATCCTTGATCGCACTTAATCAATTGGTCGTAGAAATGCGACTAAAAAATCGATCACGGCAGTTAAGTCCTTATGATACTAAGCGTAAAATTCGTATACTTGAGCTTGAGCTAGAGATAGATGACCGCACATATTGTAATTGTTTCCACATTACAACATTATCACATTCCACATTATCACATATTGTAATTGTAACATTTGTTTTCGAGGTATTTATTGGAAACTTTCTCAGCATTCAAAATCATTTTCCTTTTTCGAAAATTCTCTTTCTCAAATGAACTTCATATTTATTCAATTGAGTCAAATTCGAATAATATTTTGATTTTGATTGATAACTTAATTATTGTGCTATCTAATATGGGAGGGTCTAGAGGGGTACTTCCGTGAAATTGGGACCTGAAAGCACTCCACCACAGAGTGGTTTTATACAAAGTTTGGATTGTAACTAATGCATTTTGGGCTATAATCTGTATGCTTTTGTGGTTATTGAAGAAGTCCGGGATACGTTTATCGGTGTACAGGGTGTGACAGGAAAAAATGCCAAAATGTATAGTATTTTTTCAGATATCATTATCAACTTCTTTAAACAATAATATCAACACTTTCGAGTTCAGTTATCTTTCAAACAAATTTTCAAACAAATTTACTCTAAGTGACCTTAATGTTTATCAATGATATCCTCAAGATGACGCCGGAAGCTAGAATACGGCTTTCAAACGTAGGCCTCCGACATCGACTGCCATGTGCGCGTTATGACAAACTTTGGGGTGAGATGTTTTGCAGGCTCGTACTTCAACATACTCTGAATGTTTGTTTTCAAAGATTTTTTTTTAATGTTTTGAAAGCGAAAGCGAAAACTTTGTCACCAAAAAGTGATTCCGTAAATTGTCTTCTGATAATATTTTTTCGTGCAGAGGTCATGCAACTGTTATTTAGAACTTTTTGTACAAAAATACTGATGGATTAGTTTTAAAATCTAAATATCATCACTTACTCTGATTATACTTAATACTACTATAGAATACGCTATGACTTTCAGTTCAATATTTTGGATTTAAATCAATTCCAGCAGTGTACACACTCAGATTTTTTTAAAGAAATCTGTAAAATTTTACCGAGTTCTCAACAGCTGAACGTTCGGTAATCCGATTTAACGGATTTCGATAAAATTTTAACAGTTATCTGTAAAAAATCTGAGTGTGTATTCCGCGTTAAACGACCAAGAACTTGAACATTTTTTTATGATGTAAAAGGAGATGTTCGCTCATCACCATGAGACACCAAGAGTGGACAGTAATCTTTGCTAGAATGAAAGATATGAAGAGAAAGTGTTTATAAGTTCCCATGTATACATAATAACGGAGTGTGTACAAATTACCGCTGGATCACATGCTATCGGTGGTACATGGGCGCGAACCAATACGTTACTTTTGCCAGTTGATGTTGCGGATTCATCCGTGCCTTGATCTACCCCGCAGTGGGATGTTAGGTAATGATAACGTCCTTGGTTCGAGTACTACTTTACCCATGCCCTTTCGCTCAATTCTTCAATACTTCTATTCAATTTTCAACCTACCGTACCCTGACGGAACTTTCAACACGTTCTCTTCATATCTTTCATTCTAGCAAACATTACTGTCCACTCTTGGAGTCTCATGGTGATGAGCGAACATCTCCTTCTACATCATAATCGTTACTTCACGTACGGAAAATAAACACATAATAATTAAAAGTATGTAAAAATTTTTATGTTTCACTCAACCGAGTTTGTTTAAAGAAACCGTTTGAGATTGTTCCACGATGTCTGCAAAATCAAATGCTATTTTGAACAGTAGCGAACATAATTTTGCTCCTCTAAAACCAAATCTGAAATGAGATATTGTAGCTATATTCTATGAATTCGGCGTTAAAATTTGAAAAGGGTGAAACTAGCAAATTAGAGAGCAATGATGATCTTATTTTTGCACAATGCAGCTTGTCAGGCAAGTTTGCTGCATAAGGAACCTGTTCATCATCCCGGATATCGCATCGGACAGCATTTTCTTCTTCCACGAACAACGCTGCAGAATCTAAAATTGAAACAAAAAATCTCTTGTAAGCATTCTTAGATCAGCATTACGGTACTACATTATTATTACCTTGAAGCTGTTGAAAATTAGAGCAATCCATTGGTTAATCTCTTCTCCAAAAATTCTAGAGTTTTATACTCGAAATTAAAAACAAAAAACACAGCAATTTTACAGCGAAAATTCATGAAAACATGTTAACAATTGTTTTTACCTCAACGCAATCCTATCTGTCAGTTTTACCTTCCCGCTTACCCACAAAATGAGGAGCGCAAAAAAGCTTATAAAAGTTATCCACACAACATTAATTACGCCTTTTTGTTATTGTTAATAGTTTGATGATAGAAAATAGCTTTTATAAGGTTTTATGAAAATTAGTACTGCAACAGGGCACTGGCTGTCCTTTCCAATGAACAACTTAATTTGTTTATATTTGTCAGTTTCGCCCCTTTGAAAGATTGTACCGAATTTAAAATTCCGAGCACCTAGTACCATTTCTCGACAACTTGTTTAAACAGACGCATCTGTTTTTTGTTGTTGTTTATAAAGAGGGGAAGAAAGATTCAAACGTTAAATTCTTGAAACCCTTAGCACTTTCAAGGTAACTAGGACTACCGCCGCAAGGAATAACATTTCCCTAACATGATGAAGATGCTAGTTTCCGTGATGATGTTGAGAGTTTTGAGAAATTAACGTTTGAATCTTTGTTCCCCACTTTGTTTACAAAATCAGATACGTCTGTTTGAATAAGATGTCAAATATTATCGTTAAGAAAGTAAGGGCAAAGAAGACCCGTAACGCTGGCAGACTACCTTTTCGTGGTGCGTTACGGGGTATCAGATCTACCACCGAAGCCTTGTCCGAATTAATTCAAACTACCCAGGTAACCAATAAGCATTAGCATATGCAGTAAATCAACCCTAGATCTGCATTTCAGATGCTACAAACATTATATTAGCATTATATCAGCATCTTGAATGCTATCTGTTGTAAAGTTGAATTTCAAATGCTATTCAAATGCTTGTAGCCTGTAATAAGCATTTCGAATGCAAAATAGCATTAATGAAGCATTATCATAGCATTGCAGTAAAGCAGCCGTATATTGGGCCAAAAACGGCATTTATGTTGCATTTAAGGCGACCTAATTGCTTGATAGGCTGCCGTTAAAACGCTGTGGAACTGTTTATTGGTTACCTGGGTAGGGAACATATATGTTATTTTTTTTAGTCAAAGCATCATATTTTAGTCCTAATGACATTTTATGTCTTGTGAAAAGTGACAATACTCAGATTGTGCCACCAAAGATGAGCTTGGAATAAGGAAAATATGGTAAGACTTCATTTATGTGAATTCTCATTTTCTATTTGATGTTCAAGAGTTTGAATTGGTCTCCCACTACCACTCCTACAAGCTGTTCCTGAGGATGCCAGGATACGATAGATGGTTGAAACTGGAATATTGGTTCACCTTTTTCCGTGATTTATGTTCGTTTGATAGAACTGTACAACCCGGTCGCGGAATGCTTCTTGATTCAACGGCATTTTGAACAAGGCGGAACAAACAAAACATGCGATTATGTTGGGGAAACAGAGAGCATTGATTCACATAATCTCTATTTTCTCTGTGCACGTTTGTGGTTTGGTATGAGAGGGTTAAAATCATTCTCATTTTTCAGTTATACCCCGTTACAGAAGAACTTTGAAAGCGTTATCAGTTAATTTGCAGCAGACGTGGCGAAAACAGACAAACAACTACGCTCATTGGTTTGTTCGTACTGCCAACTACTGGTGGATCCAGTATCTTAGCAAGATAGACATTGTTAAGCGGCAGCTCCAGTTGAGGCCCGCCGTGTTTGAGAAGTCGAAGATGCTGGTGAAAAACATCTTTCCGGCGAAACGCAAGTCATGGTCATAATGGATGACGACACCTTTGATGCTGGACGGCAACCACTGGCCGAAGATCAGGTACTTTATGTCCCCCACCAAGAAAGTAAGCGTCGAAATCAAAAATATCTCCCACACCAAGTCCCTTCTGTGACTGACTATAAGTGAGAAGGGAATGTCCAAGCCGCTGTTCTTTCCTCCGGAGCTTGCGGTGAATGGGGAAATATGCAGTACGAAGTACCTGCCGAAAGTTGTCACCTTCATTAGAAATATACGCAAAGGAGGATGTGTTCTTTTGGACTGACCAGGCTCCGGTCCATTATGCCAAGGAGTAGTTGGAACGACTAAAGCTATGTCCATTTAGAACCCGGAATAATAAAATCATCTTTATCTCGGTAACGGATTGACGTACAAATAAGTTTAATACATCAAAACAAAGGTAATTCACTGAACTTTAAGGCAAAAATATCAATACAAATCATTTCTCTTCGTTTCTAATGAAAATTTGCACATTCTTCTTTATTCCTCCCATCAAACGCTGCACAACTCCGGAGTCAACTTCCTTGGCACATTTGTTCCACATTTTGGTCATCTGAGTCGCGTCCCGAGCCGTTTTTCCACTTTTTCACTTTTAAGCTTCCGCTTCATTACTACCCAAAATCGCAGTTGGGTGGATTTATGTTTTTATCGATGAAATCTACGTTATTATCGCAGTACCACTGGATGACTTCCCGGCTTTAGTAGCAACTCGCCAAATCTGGCCAAAACTTCACGGGACCTTTATGGGCTTTAATGAAAGGTAGTACGCGGTTTTTGAGGCATTCTTCCTTGTACAGCTTCGTGTCCACCGTCTTATTCGTTACGAACACTTTGGTCTTTGCTCCACAGCTGCATATCCCTTGTCAAATCATCAGTTTTGTTTGGCAAATTTGTGCATAAAAGCAAACTTAAACTTCGCTGGAACATCTCCTCGTGCCGTTGCCATGTAGAATTGTTGGCCAGGAAGCTGTCCGAAATCCATTTTGACGTAGGTTTCATCGTCGATGAGCAGGCATCCTTGGTACTTCGTCAAAACCTGCTGGTACAATTTCCGAGCTCGAGTTTTGGTGACGAAACTTTTAAAGGGTGTCCACGATGAAATTGCCACACACAAAATTGATTCGCAAAATTCGAGTTTTCATCCGATTGCCATCAAATTTTCAGGGATTGAGAAATAACTATTAAACTTCATTTTACCATTTTACTCGTATTTTATTTACAGTTCATACGCAAATGCCCGCACCTTGGCCTTAACCCCGGCCATAAGATTCTGCACAACCTGTGAATCAACCGTTTTTTGCATGTAAACCCATACTTTCTTCAGTTCCTCGACTGTCTTCACTACCTTAGGTCGTTTAAGAAGGTGCTGCTTCATAATCGCCCAGTACTTCTCGATGGGGCGGAGCTCCGGAGTGTTGGGAGGGTTGAACATTTTCGGCACGAAATTGACCTTATTGTCCGCATACCACTTCAGCACGTCCTTGGAGTAGTGGCATGAGGCCAAATCCGGCCAGAAGATTGTTGGGACGTTGTGGGCCTTCAGGAGAGGAAGCAGCCGCTTTTGGAGGCACTCTTTTATGTACACCTGTCCGTTCATCGTGTCCTGGGTCACGAAAGGTGCACTCCGCTTCCCGCACGTGCAGATGGCTTGCCAAACCAGGAATTTCTTCGCAAATTTGGACATCTTCTGAGTGCGGACATGCTCCGGAACGCTGAACTTATCCTTGGCCGTGAAAAACAGGTTGCCGGGGATCTGTTTGAAGTCGGCCTTCACATATGTTTCGTCGTCCATGATGCAGCATTCAACTTTCGTCAGCATGTTGAGGTACAACTTCCTGGCACGGGTTTTGACGGACTTGTTCTGCTTCTCGTCGCGATTAGGGGCCTTTTGTACCTTGAACGTTCGAAGCCCAGCGTTAGTTTTGGCCTTCTGGACAAAACTTCGGCTTAGGTGCAGCTTCTTAGCCACATCCCAAACGGAGGCGTTTGGATTTCGGTTGAAGGCCCCAACTACGCGGTTGTGATTTTTGGTGTTGTACGGAATACTTTTTCCTTCACTTCTGGGCTTCCGATCGGTAGTCAACCGTTCCTCGAACCGCTTAATCACTCGCGACACCGTGGAATTCGCAATTCCCAACGTTTTAGCGATGGAACGATGCGAGAGATCCTTGTTCTCGTGATGAATGCGCAAAATTTTATCACGCGCGAGCTGTTCTTTCGACTCCATTTCCGCGAGTTTTGATCACAGGACTTCAAAACTTGCAGGATGTAAATAATGCACTATGAACTAAATCCACTCAAACTTTCATTAAATTCTACCCAACGGTTAAAAAGTTAGAGCAATTTCATCGTGGACACCCTTTAGGCCACATAATAGCTGTAGAACATGCCGGCAGATGAATTCTTTGAGCATAAAGTTGCGCACGGTCATCAATTTTACTCAATTTGGATTCGTTTTTGACTCATTTTTGCCAATCCTGGAGTTAACTCATACATAAAAGGATGTAACTGGGGTTGACAAAACGACCTTTTTTGGGAAACGGGTTTTATTAGGGGGGGGTTTTGGGTTTTTCGGCTTCTCAATCACAATTACTTTTTCTCCTTTTTGGTGACCCCCAATAAAAAAAAAAGTGAGTCAAAAACGACTCATAATTGAGTAAAATTTGTGACCGTGTGTTGAGCTCAAACCCAAGTGTGTGATTGGCTCGTTGTTGTAACAAAGGGACGTTGTCAGTGATATAAGGGCGAAATCAAATTTTAAGTAATACTCGATTGCATCTATGTCTGGTCGTGGCGATCTTGTTGTTGATTGCTGTGGATTTTGTCATTAGTCACTGCCATGCCTTCTATGTCTGATTCTGATCAGTAACGGAGGAGCAACTATGAAATGCAGGTTTGTCAAATTAAAAAATTAGAAGTGGCGATGCAAATCAGCCACGATAGTGGTTATTTTTTAATTCTAGCGATCTTCACCTTAAACTCTCCGGCAAACTGGCTTCATGCTCTTTTTCTACCCCCTTAAATCTGAGCCTGCGATGACTATGTGCGACTTACTTCGCAGGCATAGCGGTCGGCGGTGAGAGATTTGTAATCCTGGCACACCCCTTGTTCTGTAGGCAGTGCTGCAATCGGTGGGAATTGGAGGGGGTGTGGCATTGTGGTTTTTAACGTTTGTAGCATTTCTTATTTAATTGCGTACGGTCTGGTGGAAATGAATGGAAAAAGGCTCACAAAAAAAAAAGAACTCAATACTGAACAACTAACACTAGTCTGCTAAAGCCAAAACATTTGAGTTGCAGTATTTTGTGAACAATATGTAAACTATATGACGGTTTGATAGATGTGTGGTGGGATGCTTTTGTAAACTTCAATGCCTGAACCTGCTTAAAATCCCGAAAAAATCAGACGAGATTTTTTTTCCATATATTTATGTTATTTAATTTCAATATCTGTAATGCATGATTATTCGAAAGATTGTCTTAACTCATATCACCCCGAAATCCATTCCACATAAATTTCACCAAAAGCTTCAACAAACCCCGGGCATCGCTTAGATCGTTGACACAATTTTCCAGTAACAACATCAAACAGAGCCAACCGAACCAAATCCGCGAACCGCAACGTAAACAAAAGCGCTCTTCACTTCTCCCTGCTGATCAAACTGCCTAAATGCGCTCTCTCTGTGTGGGTATCTAGCCCAGGAGTCGCTAAAAGCAACTGAAATCGATGTACTTTGGATCGAAAGGATGGAATAAAAAACTGGATTCATCCACCTACGGTGAGATCTAACCTTTCTTACGAATTGATTTCATATGATGGATGTTAGCCAGGCCCAAACCCGAATGTTTACGCGATTTAAGACAGAAAATTTTCACCATATTCTGATGTGGCTATACTGAAAACGTTTTATCCGTAAGTTCGCTTTTACTCGTTTCGTACACATGGGTTTAGTACATAGAACAAATGTCTCAAATTGCTTTTAATCTGGTGAAATGCTATGATTGTATCTTTTTTGTACAATGCACGAAATGAATTCCCCGAGGACCAGCCAACCGCTGCTCCTCTTATATCGTACTCGTACATGTTGGTGTTACTGATGGAGTAGGCGGTAATCATTGCAATCATAACACGAGCCCACCTGCTATATTCTACAAATTAAAATACTAAAATTAAAACTATTTAAAATATTAAAATCAAATGAAAAAAAGGTCCATTTACAAAAATTTCATAATATCGCGCAGCTTTCAATTTTGTTGGTCGTCCAATTTTTTATTCCAGTAAAACATTTAACAGATGCTAAGTGAACCTTGTAATTTGCACAGGTGGGCTTCGTGGTCAAGCGGTTAGCGGCATCTCCCGTCGTTCAAGCGATTGCCATGAAGTGAGGGTTTGATTCCCGCTCCACCCAGCGGAACTTTTCGCAAAACAAAAATGTCCAATCTGGTCCACTGGGTGTTAGGTTAAGGTGTCCGCTGTAATTCGCTCTATGTTTAATGTTTAGTCTGTTCCATCTAGAGTTGAAGACGGTGTAAATGTATTTAAAAAACAAGTACAAAATTAATTTCTGATCGGTGTTAAACGCAACCATTTTAAAATTAAATTTTAGATGCCGCCAGAAGAATTGGAGAACATGGTATGAATGATGGTTTGTCAGTTCATGAACTAAGCGTTTTCTGCTACAGTAAAGTAGCATACTAAAATCGAGCATTTTGGAACCTATTCTCCTGTTTCTTTTTATTTTTATTGTGTTATATTAGACCTTTTGAAATGTTTGTCTGAAATATTATCTAAAGAGGAAACCGTGGTCCGAAATCGATGCACTATCCCTATATCTTTCATTCGGCTTGTTCAACATTAAGTTGAGCCGCATGACATTCCGCCCGCCGAACTCCGAGCCGAACGATGGTTTTTCCACCTTTCACTGTAAGAAGAGTAAAGAGATCAAAGCCGGCGAACTCGGCGAGCTGTGTTGTGAATTGCGATGATTGCGCTTTTCCGCGATGGGCTGTCTATGTTTCGAACTCCAAACGAAGCCGCCGGCGCTGGTGGCGAAACTCGGTTAACGAGGCATGGATTGCTCCAATTTCGACACCTTGCACCCACTCACCGGATTTCCAGTTAAACAGTCAGTTCCACGAACTTTTTGGCCGTGGAATGGATATATCTTATTTCAATATTCGTCTCACCTCAAAGAGGTTTGCACTGGAGCTTCGAAAAAGCAATTGGCGGATAAATCCTCCGAATGGTATTACCGTGCAATTTATTCAGCTCTTTGGCTCCAAATCCGCACCAAAGTGATTTGCAAATAGACAAATCACTTACAGTAAAATTGAGCTTTTGCACTCTGGATGTTCGGTACGGCGGCTAGATGATGGTTAGGGGACTGTTGATACTGAGAAAGCAGCGCTTTTGAGGCTTTACAAGGTCCTCATTTTCGTTTAGTTGATTAAAGGGCGATGCGGTCAAAATTTGGTCAATATCAACTTGACGTATTTCTTTCAATTTTGCATTTAAAAAACCTGAACACCCCTCATTTTGAAGGTGTGTGTGTGTAGAATGTTGCTCCTATTTTTATTTTGGAATTCACTCTTCAGTTGTCAAAATGCCGTCCAGGCAAGAAGAGCAGCGTATCAAAATTTTGCTCGCGCATCGCGAAAATCCGAGCTACTCGCACGCAAAGTTGGCAAAATCGCTAAAAGTTGCCAAATCAACCGTTACAAATGTAATTAAAGTGTTTGGGGAACGTTTGTCGACAGCCAGGAAGTCTGGATCGGGGGGAAATCGAAAACCGGAAGCCGCTGAGACGACAAAGAGAGTTGCCGGTAGTTTCAAGCGAAACCCTAACCTATCTCTCCGAGATGCCGCAAATAAGCTGGGTGTATCGTCTACAACCGTGCATCGAGCCAAAAAACGAGCCGGACTATCGACTTACAAGAAGGTAGTGACTCCAAATCGCGATGATAAACAAAATACGACGGCCAAAGCGCGATCCCGGAGGCTGTAAACGACGATGCTGACGAAGTTTGACTGCGTGCTAATGGACGACGAAACCTACGTCAAAGCCGACTACAAGCAGCTTCCGGGACAGGAGTTTTATACGGCAAAAGGAAGGGGAAAGGTAGCAGATATTTTCAAGCACACGAAACTGTCAAAGTTCGCAAAGAAATATCTGGTTTGGCAAGCCATCTGTACCTGTGGCTTGAAAAGCAGCATTTGCGTAGCTTCCGGGACTGTCAACCAAGAAATTTACGTGAAAGAGTGTTTGAATAAACGTCTGCTGCCTTTCCTGAAGAAACACGGTTGTTCCGTACTGTTTTGGCCGGATTTGGCATCTTGCCATTACGGTAAAAAGGCCATGGAGTGGTACGCCGCCAACAACGTGCAGGTGGTTCCCAAGGACAAGAACCCTCCCAACACGCCAGAGCTCCGCCCAATTGAGATTGGGCTATTGTCAAGTGGAACCTAAAGAAGACCAAAAAAACTGCTAAGGACGAGCAGCAGTTCAAGGCAAACTGGCTTTCTGCGGCGAAGAAGGTGGACAAGGTGGCTGTACAAAATCTGATGGCAGGGGTCAAGCGTAAGGCCCGGCAATTTGGATTTGGAAAAGCGGAAGCCTAATTGAATATTTTTCCTGAATTTTATACTAATTGAACTTGAAAAAGAAATTTAATTTGATTTTTTAAATAAACGATTTCACCGATTTACACGCGTTTTCCCTTGACCAAATTTTGACCGTATCACCCTTTATTGATACCCAAAAAACACAACTGGTTGTAGAAATGTTTATCCCTCTCTTCGAAAACATAACTCTATCACTTATTTTGGTGAGCACAACTTATCCCATGACTAATCCAAAAAAGGGCGAAATTATTTGGTTACATAAGATTATTTTGCATAACACCACAAAAACATAATGCAAAGTGAGAATGCCAAAACTAATTGAAAAAATTACAAATGCTATAATCATAAACCAAGAGTGTTAAAGAAAAATCAGCCGTAAATCAATTGAACAAACAATCAAATAAAGCTTTCATTTTAATTGCATCACATTATTACGATACTAAATCGTATATTCCCTTCAAATGGCATGGTGAAAATTAACATTCTATTTTTACAAAATGCATGCGCATTCACTTGACTTGAAAATTCCGCTTCAAATTGTTAGAAATGTAAATTATGTGTTTGGTTTGTATATTGCTTCTTTCTTTTAAGGATGGTTCAAGGTGTGGCTTGCAGTAGCATAATACAGTGCTGTTTGAAGAAAAATTACTATGCTTTAGAAAATAGTTGATACATATATTGTTGAGAATCATTCTCTGATTTTCAGTGTTTTATTTTGTTAGGGCGGTATAGAAAGGTATACATGTAATAGTGTAAAAACACAGAATCGTCTATTCGGTTTAAATCTGGAATATAATACCTTCCTTCACTTGGGCTATGAATTTTAATCTAGACTTGTACAGGTTATATTTGCAAACACTGGATTTGTAGGTAAACGAGATATCGCAGCAAGCGCTACCCGCGGACGGTTAAGTTTTCGAAAGCTGTCAATTTTTTTTCTTTTGTTGTACAGTGAATGTGATTATTCTATAAAAATTTCTTTTCGAAATTGTTTTTTACCTGTGATTTTCATTAAAATGCATTTTCGCGCGGTTGTTTGAAGTACTAATTGTATTCGTGCTGTTCGTTTCGAAAAGAACAAGGAAGGGATATTGGCCCGATAGTGGAGTGCTACTCCCGTAGAGAAAAAGATGCATCCTTCAGCATTACAGAGGATCGAATGAAAACTGAATATCACCAACAATTTCCGGTGAGATCTGTCTGATTATAACCAAATTAGCAAGATGCTACTTTTCGGTTCATCGGACCCTAAACCTCACCGATTTTACTTAATACACCGGTAATTCCTTTGCACTACCACATGTGGGGTGGAAAAAACTGGGCATCAAGCTTGTCCAAAGCACACACAACCAAAGGTCAAAATTGTCAAACATGACCGATGGACGTCATCCGTCACCAAGAAAATTTCCGGAACCATGTTTCGAAAATGGGATACTTACAAAAGATTAAAATAAAAAAAAAAACAGCAGTAATGATATTACAAGTCGTGGAATGAATACGCAGGAACGTGTGTGTTTGTCATAGTTATTATTATGAAAACAAAATTAAATATCATGTTTTAAAATCGAAAAAGGCAAATTGATTCCCTTTTTTTTTTTTAGGGGGGGGGGGGGGTTTTTAAAATTTTTTGTTTTTTTGGGGGGGGGCGGGGCTTTTTTTTTGTTGGCGCGGAGGGGGGGTTTTTTTTTTTTGGGGGGGGCGTTTTTTTTTTTTTTTTCCCACCCGGGGGGAAATAAATAAATTATATATATTTTTTTTTTTTTTTTTTTTTTTTTTTTTTTTTTTGTTTTTTTTTTTTTTTCTTTTTGTGAATTTATAATATGTTGGGTGGGTGGTGGTTTGAACTTTTTTTTTTTTTTTTTTTGTTTTTGTGGGGAAGGTCAAGAGTAATTTTTTTTTTTTTTTTTTTATTGCGTGTGCCCCCCCGCGTGTTTTTTTCCTTGTTCCTGTGCTTGCTTTTTTTTACGGCTGGCTTGCAGGTCCTGACACCAACCCCCTACTTTCCGGAGGACCATAGTGCACAGTTGAATTTAGAGTCCCACGCTGGCACATGGACGGTGATTCAGCCGCCCCTGACATGGGGAACATACGCTGTTTTGAGCCGCTCCTAA
This sequence comes from Aedes koreicus, assembly GCA_024533555.2. Classification (NCBI taxonomy): domain Eukaryota; kingdom Metazoa; phylum Arthropoda; class Insecta; order Diptera; family Culicidae; genus Aedes; species Aedes koreicus. Next base: position 695,502 of record JAHHFK020000533.1, read on the forward strand.
CCTGGAGAACAGACGCTCTGGTGCTGCATTGGCATTTCCTCCGAATGCAGGTGCTAAATAGCTTGGTTATAGCGCCGCTGCTCGCTCAAGACGAATATTGAAGATTATGGACGAGAACGGCTTTCCCGGGAAGCTCACTAGACTGATTAAAGCTACAATGGACGGTGTGCAAAACTGCGTGAAGATTTCGGGCGAACATTCCAGCTCGTTTGAATCAGGCCGGGGACTACGTCAAGGTGATGGACTTTCGTGCCTGTTGTTCAACATTGCGCTAGAAGGTGTCATGCGAAGAGCCGGGCTCAACAGCCGGGGTACGATTTTCACTCGATCCGGTCAGTTCGTTTGTTTTGCGGATGACATGAACATTGTCGGCAGAAGATTTGAAACGGTGGCAGAAATGTACACTCGCCTAAAACGCGAAGCTGCGAAAGTCGGACTGGAGGTGAATGTGTCGAAAACATAGTACATGCTAGCGGGAGGTACCGAGCGCGACAGGGACTGCCTAGGCAGCAGTGTTACGATAGACGGGGATACATTCGAGGTGGTGGAAGAATTCATCTACCTAGGATCCTTGCTTACGGCTGACAACAACAACAGCCGTGAAATCCGAAGACGCATCATCAGTGGAAGTCGTGCCTACTACGGGCTCCAGAAGAACTTGCGGTCAAGAAAGATTCACCCCCGCACTAAATGTACCATGTACAAAACGCTGATAAGACCGGTTGTTCTCTACGGGCACGAGACGTGGACGATGCTCGAGGAGGACCTGCAAGCACTTGGTGTTTTCGAACGCCGGGTGCTTAGGACCATCTTTGGTGGCGTAAAGGAGGATGGAGTGTGGCGGCGAAGATGGAACCACGAGCTCGCTGAACTCTACGGCGAACCCAGCATTCAGAATGTCGCGAAGGCTGGAAGGATACGGTGGGCAGGGCATGTTGCGAGAATGCCGGACAACAACCCTGCAAAAATGGTGTTTTCCTCGAATCCGGCCGGTATAAGAAGGCGTAGGGCACAGCGAGCACGATGGGCGGACCAGGTGCAACAGGATCTGGCGAGTGTGGGTCGTCAACGAGGTTGGAGAGAGGCAGCCATAGACCGAGTATATTGGCGAAATGTTGTAGATGAAGTCATATCGTAAATACGATGTATGGCTATTTAAATAAATTAAATAAATAAACGTCAGTTGTGTGTCGGTATAAGCTCTTGTCTGTTATAAATGAAAACAATCGAGATACCTTTCGATCTGTTACTTACAACCACAACATATTTTTTTCTCATTAAATTGTTCTGTTCAGACTGAAGGGTTCTATCACGTTCTAAGTCTTCATTCGTGATTTTTTGTCAGGAAATTATTACAACATGTGAGTACGATACAGAACCTCGATAAATAATAAGTTATTCAACTCAAAAGTAAAGTTACTGAATGAGACTGAATAAAGAAATATATTCATCGTTTGGCAGAATTTACTTTATATAGTGAAAACAGGAAGTTTTGAGTAAATCAACTACAAAACCATTGAGAAATAAGATAAAACAATTATTTAAAAAAAAAACAATAAGTTTCCAATTTCGCTCAAATTTGAGCAGTTTTTTGGAGTAAAGCGGTGAAACTTTCACTCAGATCGGCGAATTTGATTGGCTGAAACTTGCGTTGAATAGTTAAATTCTTTACACAACGTGAGTGTGGCGTCCCGAACAACACCATGCATTGCAGCATAACAGTAATTTGACTGTAATTCAGCGAATGTAATGCATCACTGCTATTATTCTCTAACATGCGTGCAACAATGCTTGACCCTTGCGCTGAACTGGCCGGCTTGACGTGCCGTAAGGGCTCAGTAAGGATTCTTGGTCAAGACCCAAGGCTTAGAGTCAGATTCATGGTGGAAATATCACATCAACTAGTTTTTCCACCTGCTACAGAGGATCGTATGCCTGGAGGTCACATTGAGAATTTTCTATTCTATTCACATTAGGTTTGTAGTTGCAGTGTGCTTTGGGATCATCCTTGCTTTAGATCCACCATGGAAGGACATTACGGGAAATGGAGGCAAATTTTTTTTTTTTTGTCTTCTGTTGTTGTTATGATATGGTAGTTTATTATTGCATATAAATTTGTTTCCGGTTATCTAAATTTGGGATGTACTGTCTTTTACATGATGTATTTCAGGTCTTCCAGGTCATCAGGTATTGTCAAATAATTTGAAATTCATGTTTCTCCCCATGGCTGTCATACATTGTCTAAATTTTTTGGTTCATAATAGATGTACAAGTTTGCCTACAATTACAACAAAACAGCAGTCAGCACACATGTAATTTACAGTTCATATAATAATATCTCTAAACTATATATATTATCTTATACGACATTGTTTATTCATTACAATTACCATTCATCTTTATCTCATCATTACCATTTTTATTATTACTTGTGTTTTCGTGATTTATATACGAACATAAAAATAATTTTAGAATTTTAACCTTATAGGTTATATATACTTTTCAATAATTATTATTACTTATATGTCCAACTATCATTTTGATCATGTCTTCTCCCCTTATGATATAGAAATATCTAATGCCTTGAATACAAGAAGCTGCAGCGGAATCTGTGGTAGGCTTTTGCACTTATTACTGAATGTATTTTTCATTTCCGGTTTGCAAATAGACATTTGACCAAATCTGAGCTGATCTGATTCATGCAGCGCTGTGTGCCATTTTACTAGTTACTGATTTTACTGTTCAATCTTTGTCATTACTTTATCATAACTAACAATATCATTGTATTTGATAATATTGTTTTATTGATTTGACTTCATAGGTGATTTAAATATTACTTATTGTTTTTCTATGTCCATTTGTCTTTAGCTCCCTTTCAATTAAATCTACTCTGTTCTCATAACTCAGGAGCAATACTTTTTCAGGATACCTCAAATCTAGATTTTGGTGAAATGCTGCTATTGCTGAGAACGAACGGAAACGTGCTTAAGCGCGAAACCAGAGTACTCTACACTTTGCCACTTTACAACATTTCTTGCATTTCAGGATCAACCGAATGAAGATCATATATAATAGATACGAATGCTTGTAGTATTTTCCATTTTCATAGATATATACACTATTATATAAATATTTCATGGGAATGGGAGGAACCATTAGGGCACCCGATTGAAGCACTCTGGATGGGGAGAGTGGAAATGCCAACTCCCCATTGCTAACAGTTTGTGAATAGAGGGCGGGCTCTTCTCCCCGCCCAATGGGGCATGCTCATGTTGGATAGCTCGCTCTTATGACCAATTGTTCAATCTAGTTGTTGGAAGGAGATTCTTCATATCCCTGTGGATACGTATAAGTGATGTTGCATATCGATCCACCCATCCCCTTTTTGGCCCTTCATACAATGGCATGATTAGGATAACACTAGTCGGCAAAATCGGAATTTTTTTCGCTCCCGTCGGCATTTCTGGTTGGATTTTATAGATTTTGCTACGCTGAATCCAAATATGGGCTCAGAAATGCTGTAACACGTTCAGTTTTTTGAGAAAAATGTGATTTAAACTCACAAAAACACGTACTTCCGTAGTAATATGATCTACCTAAGCAACAACCAGAATATTGGCTCTACCCTTTGCAAGTTGGACTTGAATTTTATGGAATGGACCTCCTTGAATCCATTCGTGAACACAGATTTTTCGCAACACGTAAGATTGATGAAATAAACCGGGTTTTCATTCACAAAATTACGAATTTTCATGAAAATCAAGATTTTCTATTTTGAAAACATGAATTTTCGCTCCGCCCTTTGAATGTTGGGTTTGGATTTTATGAAATAAACCTCCCTGAATCCATTCGTTATCACAGATTTTTTCGCAACACGTAAGATTGATGAAATAAACCGGGTTTTCATTCACAAAATTACGAATTTTCATGAAAATCAAGATTTTCTATTTTGAAAACATGAATTTTCGCTCCGCCCTTTGAATGTTGGGTTTGGATTTTATGAAATAAACCTCCCTGAATCCATTCGTTATCACAGATTTTTCGTAACACGTAAGATTGATGAAATAAACCGGGTTTTCATTCACAAAATTACGAATTTTCATGAAAATCAAGATTTTCTATTTTGAAAACATGAATTTTCGCTCCGCCCTTTGAATGTTGGGTTTGGATTTTATGAAATAAACCTCCCTGAATCCATTCGTTATCACAGATTTTTCGTAACACGTAAGATTGATGAAATAAACCGGGTTTTCATTCACAAAATTACGAATTTTCATGAAAATCAAGATTTTCTATTTTGAAAACATGAATTTTCGCTCCGCCCTTTGAATGTTGGGTTTGGATTTTATGAAATAAACCTCCCTGAATCTATTCGACAACACAGATTTTTCGTAACACGTAAGATTGATGAAATAAACCGGGTTTTCATTCACAAAATTACGAATTTTCATAAAAATCAAGATTTACTATTTTGAAAACATGAATTTTCGCTCCGCCCTTTGAATGTTGGGTTTGTTTTTTATGAAATAAACCTCCCTGAATCCATTCTTTATCACAGATTTTTCGCAACACGTAAGATTAATGAAATACACCGGGATTTCATTCACAAAATTACGAATTTTCATGAAAATCAAGATTTTCTATTTTGAAAACATGAATTTTCGCTCCGCCCTTTGAATGTTGGGTTTGGATTTTTGAAATAAACCTCCCTGAATCCATTCGTGAACACAGATTTTTCGTAACACGTAAGATTGATGAAATAAACCGGGTTTTCATTCACAAAAGAAATTTTCATTAACAAAATTACGAATTTTCATGAAAATCAAGATTTTCTATTTTGAAAACATGAATTTCAGCTCCACCCTTTGAATGTTGGGCTTGGATTTTATGAAATGGACCTCCCTGAATTCATTCGTGAACACGGATTTTTCGTAACACGTAAGGTTGATGTAAAAACCGGGTTTACATTCACAAAACTACGAGTTTTCATGAAAATCAAGACCCGTCCATTAATTACGTCACTCAAAAATACAGATTTTTAACCCCCTCCTTTCTTTATCACATTTTTTGTATGGATTTTTGAAAAATTTTGTATGCATCGTCACTTTTTAAACAATCCACTTTATTTTCAATGTTAACTTAAATCTTGTTCAATGACATCAAATAATCATATTTTTTCGGAAATAACGTAAACCTTACTAATCCAAAGACAAACTAAGGCAAAATTGTTCACCTCTTAACGTAAATTTTCATCGTGATTCCCAGACATCAGTGAACAGGATGAGTTCAGCGTGTAAACTCGCCTATTAAGATGATAAATAAACCAATCCGCATGTCTAGAGCAAAAAAGTAAACCCCTGATAGAACCTAGTTTACACAGCAAGTTTCCGACCGAAAAGAATTTAATATAAATTAGTTGGACTTTTTCTATCGTGCCATTTTTCACGAATGCGGCGAGATGTATAAAAAAATTGAAACATAAGAAGAAGCAAAAATACTCCTCGCTTGCCAAGGGTTTGCTCTGCTCTTCCAATAACTTTCTTTATTTCTGCAAACGTGGTGAAATTCTACAATACAGAAATTAATTTCATCCTTTGTTTGAGCAAAGTTTTCTTACAGCTGTAGCAACGCAAAAGCAGCAGTTTACAGAGGACTTAGCGAGAATCCTGAATTGGATTACTTAATTCTTCTACCCCGCTCGTTCCGCTTGTTGGTACAACTGAATTTCAGCGTGGCAGGGCAGTGGAGTGCAGAAGGAAAAAAATGAAACGCCCGAATTCAAAGTTTTTTCCATCTGCGTTCCAACGGGCTAAACTAAATCAAACCATTTCTACACCCCTTTCGTTCGTCTAGTACACTCTAATTAAGTAATTATGTGTTAATGCACATTTTTCGTGATGGATAATTTGAATAAATTAAAAATGGGGCCCTGACGCGCAGTGCTTGCAGAGATTTTTCTTTTTTCGCTGGCAAGAGTAGAAAACTTCATTCCATACTCCTTTTTTTTTCAGCCAGTCATGGTCATAGCTGAAACGATCTAATTTTATTTCATTTTCTGTCCGCCGGCCACCGGTCTTCGCCGCCGTTTTCCGACCTTTGAAGCTACGCGGTTGGTGGCTATCTACAAGGTAATCAATCTTCGCTTCTTTGTTTTAGTTTTAATACCGACCGTGCGCTGTAACCAGGATTGCCATTACTGCGAGGAGGTTGGCACTAATGAATTCACCTGGACTTCTTGGTGCTGTATTAGCCAGTCGCTACAGGTCGGGTGTGTGTATGCAGTCGCAAATCGTAGCCGTGATTGAAAGCTTGGAATATTAAGGGAGAGAAAAAAACTACACGATTAAAAGGGAATCGCTGAGTAAGAAGGAAAAAAACACGACTGCAATTAAGTGATTTTCTTTTCTTGGTTGGTGCAATTAATCACGGAATCACGAACAGATGCAAGACCATGAAATCATACACAGTGTAACAGTGTTGATACTGGTGTGGAAAATAAAAAACTGTGTACAAATTGACACTAGTAAATAGCGAAACGTTGACTCGGAGTAAGAAAACTGCCTCGAAATGTGTTTCATATGTTTATCGAATGATTTCAGAAGGAGTTGGGTTGAATCGTGACATGAGAGATCATTTCTTCCCTTTGTTTTAATTGGTAGTTAAATAGGTAATATTTTCTTTTGCATAATATGTATGTAAGACCACTTTATATAACAATCTGTTGTTGAACGAACGAATGAAAGATATGTAAACGGTCACGATGAATCAACATATAAATATTCTTGACAATATCTATGGATAATTTCATCGCATTTTTTGACCGATATTTTATTGGTTTTGTTTTTACCAAGTAGAAAACTGTTCTGAAGCAATTGACATTAGAGTTGCCCCTCCTTGCAGCAATTATTTATTTCGATGAATAATTTTCAAAATGAGGTCGATAATTTTCTCCCTGTTGTTCAGTTGCATTGTCGAAGTCTTGTACCTCGACTGGAATCTTTTAAATTTTCAACTCACAGATTGGTTGTGATGTATTTTTTCTACGTGAAACATTGTTCTCTTCCGATACCGAGCTTCTTTTTCATGATTTCGATATTAATCGTCTTGATCGTGAGGATTCGCGTGGCGGAGGAGTATTTTCGGGGTCAACAAGTGCTTCTCCTTGTATAAATTGAATTTTCCTCAAGTTCCAAGTTTTGAAGTTGTCGCATGTCAGGCTGTTAGTGCAAATAAGAGTCTTTACATAGCTTCTTAATATATTCCTCTTAGTACCTCTTAACCTCTTTGCTAACATAAAACTTGTTCCGCCTTCCTGCTCCGCGGTTCATCATGGGAAATTTCAACTCTCATGGAACAAGCTGAGTAGAACTTAACGATAATTACCGTTCTTCTTTGAAGTATGACCTTTGTGCAACTTCAGGATGACAGTTCTTAACAACGATGCTGTTGGTAGTTTTAGTTTTCAGCCGGGTTGGTCACACATCATCACAGTGGAACGTATTTATTTATTTATTATGTCATCTTGGATGTTAAAATCGTATAGACTACTCTAATTTTTAATATTCCTAAAACTATTTCTAAATGTGCTTCTGCTGGTCATGAAATCTAAATGTTCATTAACGTTATCAAATGCTCTGCATGATGGGGCATGTAATAACGGCCCTTGTTCAGTTCGTCAAATTCCTCCCTGATTTCAAGGCAGTGTTCGAGGGCTTCGTAGTCGTCAAAAAACTTGGTGTACTGGAGCTTCAGAGAAGGGTCCTTCTTCATTCGTCGTTCGAGTGAGAGGAAGCGTCACAGGGCCAACTCTCGGTTGTCTCAAAGCTGGCGTGTGAACTCACTAAAGGGCAGGGAGACAACGTATCTTCTGTCCTCGTCCCGGTAGTGAGTGGCCAGGAAGATCTTCTCGCAAACCTCATGCTCCGTGGGCTCGTCGGCGTCTTCGATGTCTTCAACCTCCCAAAACCTCTTCATGATTTCGGAAAGTGTGGCGGTGGTGGCTATGCAGCACTGCTGGTCGTTTTGCTGTTCCTCGACGTCTCCTGCGATGACCCAACCGAAGTGCGTCTCTTGCAGGTCAGGCAAATCCGCTCGCAGTTGCATCCTTCTTGATTTGAGCAGACGTAGGAAATGGGATACGCCAAGCAGGATGTCGATTTGACCAGGTGTCTGGAACTCGGGGTCGGCTAGGAATATGCCGATTGGTAGTGGCCATTTCGACACGTCCAGCTGGGTTGTTGGGATGACTCCTGTCACCTTAGGAATCACCAGGCATTTGACGATCGTTGAGAAGTCGGAACATCTGGATTCAACTGCAATAACGATCTTTTCACGGGCACAGGTCCTGACTGCGCCAACTCCGGTGATGGGCACAAGTGTCGGAATTCTTTGGAGGGACAGGCGGTCAGCGATGGCCTTCGAAATGAACCTCACCTGAGAACCAAAATCTAGCAGCACACGGCAGGGTATCTTCCTGCCACAGAGGTCCCTCAGGTTCGCGACAGCTGTCATGAGCATTGCTGTTTTCTGTTCCAACGGTCGGACGGACGGTATTTAACGACGAGTGAACAGATGTTTGCGCTTGCAATACTGGTTGTACTGCTGGAGTCGTGCTCACCTTCTGCATCGGTGGGTCGGACTTCTCGGATGCTTGCTTGGGTTCCTCATGCAGAAGGGTATGGTGCTTACGCTGACACTTCATGCAGGTCTTATTTGACGGGCACTCGTTAGATCGATGGGCACATCGAAGGCAGTTGTAGCACAGGTTCAATTCCTTGACCTTTACTATACGTTGCGCTGGTGCCCACTTGTTGAACGTAGGGCATTCGAAGTGAAAATGCTCATTGTTGCACACGAGGCAGGGCTGGGATTTCGTTGTAGGGGTCGCAGCGTGTGCCTTTTGGCTTCACGCTCGATAGCTTGGGGTGTCATTCCTTCACGGTAGCTGCCTGCGGTCGATTCTGGAATCTTTCCAAAACCTGACACTCGCTCTGCAGGAACTTCATCGTCTGATCGAAGTCCGGCAGCTTACTGTGTTCCTGTGTCCTCTCCCACAGCTGAAGAGTCTGATCATCCAGCCGTGCCGTGACGATCTTTGTCAGCAGTAAACCAAACATCGAGTCAACTTGGATGTACTCCAGGCCTCCAACGTGCCGGTGGACCGTCTTCACCAGCTCCAGCAGATTTTATGGTTCCTCTTCGTGATGGGTTTCAATTACAGCAAACCAGTCTGATGGGTGTCGACGATGACACAGGGGTTCTCAAACTGGTCATTTAGCTGTTTCCAGGACTGATAGAAGTTGTTGTCGTGGATCATCTTCGCAGTTATCCATCTGGAGGCGTCACCGACGAGGGCCTTATCGAGATGGTGAAGCTTCATGGCGTCGGATTCGTTGCTGCGAACGGCGATATCCTCAAACATCGTCCGAAACTTCTTCACTTTCCCATCGAAGCTGAGAATGGATGGTCACAGAAGCTGTTGCTGGATGATTACCTGGAGGTTGACGGTGCCATTTGCTGGAGCAACAGTTTGCGCTATCGTTGCGGAGAGCCGCTCGACTCTATGAAGCGCCAATTTACGCTTGAAATTATCGCCTCGCTAACACCGGATCATTTTCACGGATCGTCTCAGTACTATAGCCGTTATTCTCTCCATGAAGCCGGTAAAGCACTCCTCATATTTTTCTCATGAAAATACAAGAACTTTTATGTGTTTTATCTTCGCGTAACTTCATCATCACCTTTGTGTGGTTCTCATCTCATTGTTCGATTTCGGGCAATGAGAGAGCAGCTTCGCTTACAAAGGTGGGCGATATGGAAGGTGGTTTTTACGAATTTTTCACGATTTTTCATCAACAGACTTTCGTCGGTTGGCAGCATAAATGGAGTAAAGGCAACATTTTGTCATCCCTAAGAATGATGGATGTTGGTTAAGGGGGATCGATGTGGGTAGAGAACTCATTCGTGTGAATGTGGACAAGATTACCAGGACGCAGATTACGTAATTTGGTCTCCCAAGTAACACAAAATGTTTCATTGCATGCATTTTTGCTTCAATGTGGCCAATGATTATGTTGCCATTTCGATTATGGGAAACCTTTTCTGGTACTACTGTAGAATAGAAATAGCGCAGAAGGTGGAGCTTTCGAAACATAATTTATGTCTGACAATGGTCAAAAACAAAAAATTCTATAACTTCAGTTGAACAAATTTTTGCCGGCAACAAAAAAGCATTAATGAACCAGGGATTCATACTATGAATGCCAAGCTTACTATGTCGGGGTTCTTACCGCTCGACCATTTCAACACATGAGATATGTATTAGACGGAATCCTCTTAAACCTCACCATTATCTTATTTACCCACCAAATAGGGGACTTAAATATGCATTCACTTTAATGTAAGAGAATTCAAGCCCGGGGTAGAAGTTTCAAATTAAAGCATTTTCTAAACCAAATTATTGGTTGATTGCGGCTACGTTTTGTTGATACTTCACGTTGACGAATGGCATCAATCATAATGTTCGACCATACAAGCGAATGGCAACTGAAATTTTCAATATTTCATCATTTTATTATTATTTTTTTCCTTGATTATCGAGATTTTCAGCCCTGAACTGGTTCATCTCCCGTCGTAGTCACTCAAAATACATTTTTGGGTATTTTCGTAATTTTTTTTTTTTTTTTGAAATACGGAAGACTTATCTTGAAACATAATGAAACATAATATGCAAACAATATATCAGACGTAAACAAACATGTTTTAACTAAAAAACATAGACGAAAAAACATGACAAATCATTAATGAGTTAAAAGAATCTATATTTGAATTGCATGAAACGTACTTCTTCATGACAAAACTAGTCACATCACACTGTTATAGATCTAAAGCATGACACTTGACAAATAAAACTTGTTCTCGGTGCTACTTGGGCTTGTGCTGAGCATTGTGTAGTCAGATCTGAACTCTATGAGTTCCTTTATGCTCGAGGTAGAAACTTAAAGTATCGATTCGAGATATTTTGGCTCTACGTAATCTGGATTTTATGAGACTCATATGTGTGGTTTCGACTAAATTTGTCTTAGATTGTTAGTTTATTTTTATTTTTTATTTCATGTTTATGTTTTTTATTTCTGTGTGTTCTTCCCTTAAAAATGCTCAGATTTAAAATTGTACAGTTAGAAGTAGACAATTAGAAATTAAAATACACGATTTTTTAGAATTTTCGAATTCCCTTAAACCGAATCGAAATTGTTAATAAGGTCTGTATCCAGACCTTAATCTTTCAACTCACTGTAATTTTTGAAATATTGCGCGTAGGAGTGAAAAATTTCACTGAGGTATGGCTGGCAGTCTTTGATGAAAAAGACTATGTTTGGCGATTACATTCCATGCTAGGTGTTCAAGATGAATGAAAGGAACTTGCGTGTACGGATTTTGTACGAACGTAAGGAAAATCCTAACATGTCAATTCGAGAACTTTCAAAACAATCAGATCAGCCTAAATCCACTTTTCACAGTGTGCTCAAATCATTTTCGGAACGTTTGAAGTGCTGAACCTGTCGTGCACCAAAAGGCGAAGAGGATATTGAAGGAAAACCCGAATCTCTCTGTTGGAACGGTGAATCGTACAGTAAGAATGTCACCTGCTTTTGTCCAAAAATCAATACAGCGTTCACGGTTGAAGTCGATTAAAGTAAAAACAGTTCCAAATCGCAACGACAAACAGAACTTTGCAGCAAAATCACGGGCTCGAAGTTTGTTTTGCGTACATATGACGAAGTTGTCATGCGTTGTTATGGACAATGAAATTTACGTCCAGGAGGATTTCAAGTAGCCTCCAGGGCTGGTTTTCTGTTCTGCTATTGCCAGAAATGCACCTGCTGAGGATTTCAGGACAGTAAAGAATCGAAATTTTCCGAAAAAAATACCTTGTTTGGCAAACAATTTGAACGTGTGGCAAGTGAGAGTATATCAAGCAAGAAGAGTAAATCTTTCGTCACTGCAGGCACAATCAACATAGAAATTTGCCACAAAGGCTGCCTGCAGAAGCGATTGATACCCTTCATAAAAATCCACAAAGAAAAACCTTTGTTCTGGCGTGATTTGGCATTATGTCATTCTGTTAAACTGTGATGGAGTTGTACGAAGCAAATCAAGTGAATGTTGTACCAAAAACTGCAAATCCGCCACAATGTCCTGAGTCACGACGTGCAAACGATAGATATTGGGCTATGATGGAGCGGAACATTTATGAAAGATGCTAGGAATTCTACAACAGTAATTCTATAGATAAAAGATATGTGATCTCTCAGAATTTTACAATAATTGAAACATTGCACCTGACCCAGAAATTGTCTTCATTGTATTCGGTCCATGGCTGTACCTCGCCAGCTTCGCTGTCTGCGAAGAGTCCGCAGGTCGCATTCTACTTGATCTATCCACCTTGCCCGTTGCGTGCCTCTTCTTCTTGTACCCGTCGGTTCGTTTGTGAGAATAATTTTAACTGGGCTGTCGTCCGACATTCTCATAACATGCCAAGCCCATCGTAGTCTACCGATTTTAGCGATGTGTACAATGGGAGGTTCTCCCAGCAACTGATGCAATTCGCCTCCTCCACGTTCGGTCTTCCATCTGCACTCCGCCGTAGATTGTACGCAGCACCTTTCGTTCAAAGGCGTGCCCTTGGTGTCAATGTTTTGTGGCCGTAGAGAACTACCGGTCTAATTAATGTCTTGTAGATGTTCCACTGTGTAGTTCGGTGAGCTTTGTTCGATCCTAGCGTTCTACGGAGTCCAAAGTAGGTACGATTGCCAGCCAGAAAGTGTCTTTGTATTTATATACTGGTGTCGTTTTCGGCAGTCACCAATGAGCATCGATCAGAGGTGTTAAATGTACATTTTTTTTTTTGCAAAACAGTCACTTGCTGTGAAATTTGAGGCCTGCACACCACCAACAGTTTATGTGTACAGTTTTAGCGAATGCAGGGGATATAAAGAGGAGACATTTTTTTCCCCTATTTCTGCCGACAGTTTCTAACAGTTAAGAAATGGTATGTGACTGTATTTGATAGCTTGATTAAAAACGCACTTATTTGGCAATTTTTAATTATGAGTTGTTAGTTCTTGTGATTTGCAGCAACAAGCCAACAATCAACGAAATTCTGAGCGAAATAAATCTATGTCACAATATTTTTCAAACCATTGGCTGGTGGCAGCAAAATCGTTTCGTCGCCTGGAGAAAACGGTACAGAAATTATTATGACAATTCTCCCACGACGGTTCACTTTTGGGTGTGTTCAATTTGGTCGTTATAAAAAATGTAAATATCAAAATACAGCACATTTACCACCACTGGCCCAGATACACGAATTCGTCTACTACCTCGATTTCATCTGCGTCAATATGAACCTAGATAAGAGGCTAACATTGTCTCTCGTAAGCCTCTTCCCTTCTTGTATTTTGTTTTCAACGCATTAATCACAAGCCCAATCCTGACAGCTTCAGCCTTAAGTCTGGTGTAGGTGTCCGCCATCGTCTCAAAGTTAGGTGCTACGATATCAACGTTCTTGGCGAAGACAAAATGTTGGACAAACTTCCTGAAGCTCTTCGAATCACAATGCAATGTTAAACGAAAAATAAGAATCGCGTATCGACAAGAGTGCTAAAGTTCGAATGATAGATACGTGGCATTGTGAGAAAGATGTCTCGATGAACAAAATAGCTAAACGTTTCGGACTTCATCATGACAGTATAAAATCTAGGCACGATTGCTAGCCATAATGCACCTTGGCATCTCTCTGCTGGTGTCGTTATCGGCGGTCATCAATGAGCCCAGATACACGAATCCGTCTACCGCCTCGATTGCATCACCACTGGTCTGAACTCGTGGTGGGAGGCTAACATTGTCTTTTCGTGAATTTTGTTCACAATCACAAGCCCAATCCTGTGTCTGCATGTAGCAAAAAAGATCTTCTGTATTTCAAGAAACAAACAGATTCAAGAACGGTGAAATGCTAATAAGACTTGTCAGGTTTGTTTCTTTCGTGTCGTATTGAACATCAAATGACCGTTCCTGTACTTTGAAATAATATTAATGACTATCAAATATGTCTTTATGAAAATTAATGTTTAGCGCTGAGACATTCATGAACCTAATTCAGTTATGCTAGCATGATGAAAAAAATAATACCAATCCCTTGTAAGATCGAACATTATATGAATCGCTGCAGTTGCAATTATGATTGGAAAACCTAAAGCGTTATCGGCATATCATCAAAGTATATGAAATCACACGTTTTGCCTGATTTATTTTATGTTAAAAACATACAATCACGTTGGTGATCATTTAAATAATAATGGTAAGGTTCAAACGATTCTAGTGGTTCCATTTCTCACATGTTGTACTGGTCGAGTGGTAAGAAACCCGATCTAGAAGGCTTCATGGTTCAAACCTGGTTTATGAAAACCTTTTTAAAAACTTACAAACATTTGTTTTACCTAAGCCTAAGATTTTTTTGCTAATGATAATTGATTTAATGTTTCATAGGCTCCACCTTCTGCGCTATTTTAATGCTAGAGTGGTTTTCTGAATAGTTTTCAAGCATCAGAATTGAACATATGTGAATTTTTCAAATTAAAGCAAAAATACATAGTGTAAAAGTTTTTTAAATATTTTCTTCTTTTATTATTATACTTCTTATAATTCTATTTGTAACGAGCTTTCGCCTGTTCTCAACTTAATAATCATGTAGCACATCCACAATTATTATTGAGAGCTTTTGATGGCAATAGCAATGAATGAATTTGTAGATTTCGTGGCAAACACAATGATTCTTAATGCCCATGGCAATCGAGATATTCACCCCTATTCTTGTTTACATTCGTATTGAAAACGTTCGGAAGAATGTCACATTCGTATTCCCGTTTGCATTGGAACCCTCATCACTCTTAAGTTGCGGATCGCGTGAACGAAGTTAATTGGTTCATTTGAATGAAATGTGGATTTTGCTATTTTTACATGGTTGATTTGTATCGCCACTTTGCATTTTCAAAGGCACAAATTTAAGAAACAACAAAAATTGTACATGTTCAACTTTAATAATATTTTTTATGTCAAATCTCAATGATTCAGCATGTGAAATCTTAGTTTCTTGGATTTGTGCCTTCCAAAATTCAATGTGGCAATGCGAATCAGCCCGGATGGTGGCCATTTTTGTATTCCTGCAACCTCCACCTAGAAGATCACGAAACATGAAAGTCACTCAACGATCCGCGAGCACATCCTACTATTGTATCCAAAAACCAGCCTACCCTTTTGACAGCGAATAATAATCGCAACATTTTCTAAACACATCCTATCGACATTCTCAACAAAAAGGCTCATAAACACTCCAATTTATTCCGGACGCCAAGTCTTCGCTAGCAAGTTTCTTATTAAAAGTTTTCGTAATCTCCCCCCGCTTTCTGAGCATGCAGTTTATGCGATTCCCTATTAAAGCCCATGACGATGTCTTTCGTTTACTTCGAACCATCCTGCAATAGGGGAGAATCAAGAAGAAAAAAAAATGCAAAATTAAGGAACCATGATGCGGCAATGGCCGCTTGGGGAGCATCCGATAAAAATAATGCTCAATGAGTGAATTCCATTGCAGGAAGCGGTTTTACTGTGAGTCGAGGGAAAGGTCGCTTATTGACGATGATTTGATTGTAAGATAAGGACTACGATTGCAATGTAATTTCGTTTTGGGCTTTTTTCTTGACGTACTCAATGGAGACGCACCGTATCGCACTGGTATCTTCTCGATTCTACATTCAAGGGGCGAATGATTTGACCTTCTTTCACTGCAGTTATTACAGTTCGTTATCCTTACTGCATTGGACCACTATACTCTCTGTGTGTTCCCAGTACTAGTCATACTGTCTGAAAGCTCTGGAAATATATTTGAACTGGATGGGGCTGAGCAAAGTGAATATGAGGAAAAAAATCCAAACTAAAAGCTGCAGTCGTATTTTTTAAATTTACTTGCCATCAACTGGACTAACGGCGGCATAGTCGACGACGACTACGACGACGGGTCAAAGAATTGCAATCTAGAAGATAAAAGCAATCGGCTTCGCAGCACACTCTACAGGGGCAAAGTGGCAACTGAGTGGCAGAGAGTACGATAATGTGGAAAATGGAGAGGGATGAAACCCGCGAGCCCTCGGGGTTGAAACCCCCCTTCCTCACCCTTTCCTAGCAGTCAGGACCGTGCTGCGTGAGAGAAAAATTGAGTGTGTCTAGTCGAGTGAAACTAGACTCAGTTCTCGTTTTTTTTTTCGTTCGCCATCCCACAGCGAAGTCCACTTAAATTTTGAGCCAGAAGAGAAATTTAAAATTTCTATACGGGCAGGAGTTGGAAAGCATTCGCAACTATGGCAGAGAGCAACTGCCGATGGCAATGCACTTTCGTAGTATCGTTGCAAAAAGTCGTCGTCATCAGCGGAAGGCTATAGGAAGTCAGATATTTTCATATTTTAGCATAAGTTTTTGTTCGATCGGAAGGAAAACGGCAAAATTGGGAAAACAAAATTTGGTTGACTTGAACCTGTCGGTAGTGTTCTGTGTTTGGTTGGCGGTGTTTCGATTTTTAAGAGGATTTTCGGTTGCCAGTGAATCGGTGACCTACTTTAGAAAATTTTTGTGGTGGTACCGAAAACCATTGATGAGTACCATTGATTGATGTTACCCCCGATAGAGTGTGGGGCTCTGCAAATATTTTTTTATTGCACTCTGAAGGAGTGTCCATCCCCTATTTGCTCCATGTTCAGGGTGCGGGACGGATTTTTGCAGTAACTGTCATGTTCTAGAAAAATTATTCCAGTTGGTAATATTTACAATGAATGTTTTGTGGTTAACTTGTGGTTAAATTAATTCATTCAAAAAAATCACGTTTCTGAAAACTGACGCATGCAAGTTTTATCACGTTTCGATCCAAAGATGTCATCCACGCTACAACCCGCTACAACAACATCCTGCAGAACTTTCAAATATACATCGGCTGTTACCTTTAGTCCATAAGCAAAGAAAATGCGGGGGCAATCCTTCCTTCTCGCTGGAGACTACGCTTAGAACCATCAGATGAGTCGGAAACTTGGTTGACATGACGCTAGGAACCTGACTACGATCTGTTGCAAGCCTTCTGGCATTCCTCCGAATCTGGTTAAAGTTTTTTTTCACCAGATAAAAATATTAAAGAATTGATATGATGTGGGTGCTTCAACCGACTCAGTAGTTTTTTATTTTTTTATAATCGCCATGATTTGGTCGCAACGTTCATGAATTAGTCTAAGCATAGTGCATACGACTTATAACCAAGGTAGCCATTTCTTGCCAGATTGAGAAGTCCAAGCAACCAATTTCCCTTGCCACGGTCATCATTGACCTTGCAGGATTATTGTTAATATGTTTTTCCCACTCGTTTAACCGTGCTCCATTAGGCCGTATTGGAACGGCAATTGTATGTCTTTCGGGAAGGTGTCCCAGCCAGTTTATGGCTTTCTCAAGTCTTATTAAAACAATAGACTGTTCTTTCCGACACATTTACCAACCGAGTTATCTTCTTTACGCTTTTCCCGATGAGCGATAGAACGATGAGGGCTGTCAGATTACTTCTTTGTTTCGACATCTTTATGTTTACTCAACACTGTTTATTCACACCTGACACCAAACAGTATAAACTTTCCAGTGAAGTCAAATATATCTGAATTATGTTCCGCAAGCATGAAAAATTACACAGAAAAAAATAATGAACTTTAACTGGCGCGTAAAATTTCCCCTCGTTTAATTTCAAGCCTAAGGAAGCATAAACAACGAAATTGTTTGCAATCTTGCATGCACTATACAACAATTTTCACAATCTTTCATACAGCAGACTAGATTCAGGCGCTTTATGGCTTAAATTTACATGAAATATATCATTATTTTCCGCAAAATCTAGCATTCCCTTTATGTGCATTAGATAACGCAGAAAGTTAAATGTTTCTTTCTATCTGTGTACAATTTGAAATTTACTGCAAAAACTCGTCACGCACCCTGTAATTTTGCAAATTTAAAAACTTTTTTCGGTCTCGTCGATTTTGATCAAGTAGACAGTGCGTTTGACATTGCTTCAAATGTTGATGTTTTGCTGATAACTTATCATGATTTTCCAATTCAGGATTCAGTTAAGATCAATCAGCGACTGATAAATTTCAATGGAATTTGTAAATTTACAACTGCAGTATTCACATTTCTCAGTTTTGTGCAGATTGAACTTGAAGTTGTTTTTTGGGGGGTAGCTCATCAAATTCAGGCCTCTTGCTATGAGGTACCAGGTGGGTCTCCACCGATTGCCTGTCGATCTGCCATATTTAAAAGACGTCTTCATTGAGTTATCTCAAATAATAATAATCCGTCCACTATATCACAAAACATTGCGACTGGTTGAGCGGATTTGAAATAATGAAATCATTGAATATAGGACCAAGCATCCTCCGGTTAAATAGATGAGCTTGGACATCAATAGAAGCAAAGTTGCCACAAGGCACGAAATGCATCTGCGGTCTCTTATTTTTACCAGGTCCCTCCATCGTAGTATTGGATGGATCAACGTGGATTGTTGTTTACATTTTTTTTTTGCTCGCTTTCCACACTCACAGAGATTGCTGTCGCTCAGCCCAACCCGGTATAAATGAGCGTTCAAAGAATTATGATTGGACATGAGGCGAGACATGACACGAATGAAGTTTCGACCCACATCCATCCCTCCAAACCAACATTTCTTAGACACCTTAGGAGTGATAGAATGTTACCATCGACCCAAATCTCCTTTACTCCATTTATACTGCCAGCTGACGAGTGACTGTTGACGAAAAATTGAAAAAAATCATTGAAGGCGATTTGTCGATCATTAATATCGCCTTCCATAGTGCCCACCTTTGCAAGCGAGTCCGCTCTCTCATTTCCCGAAATTGAACAATGAGATGAGACCCATACAAAGGTGATGATAAAATAACGCGAAGATACAGCACTTAGAAGCTACTGTATTTTCATGAGAAATTACGACGAGTGCTTTACCGGCCTCAAAGAGCGAATAGCCTCTATAGAACTGAGACTATCCGTAAAAATGAAGTACTGATCCGATGTTAGTGAGGCAACAATTTCTAGCGTAAAGTGTATTGCCGCTAATTCAGCGAAACATACGGAACAAGGAGTTTGAAGTTTACGATTGGCGCTATAAATTTCATTAAATATACTAAAGCCTGCTGACTCCTCTATCAATAATCCGTCAGTGACGAACGATTTAGTGAAATTAACTTGACCAAACTTTGCAGCAAATATTACCGGAGCAATCATAGGACATGGATAAATCAAAATGAACCGAACTGCCGAAGTCGGAGAAGCAGACACAATTGGGAATATTCGGCTCTCCACCAGGTCCCGGTAATTGTTCGAGGAAAGTTGATCCTTTGCTGGCACTTTCGCTTCAGATACTCAATGTGGGATCTCCAGGTGCACTTTGAATCGAACCAGACCCCAAGATATTTAAAGGACATTGAATGAGTTATCGGCTTACCCCAAATTTGAAGCTTCGGTTGTGCTGGGTTATGCTTCCTTGAAAAAACAACCAACTCTGTTTTCTCCGTTATGAATTTCATGCACTCGCGATTAAATATGCGCAAAAATTAACGTTCCTAATCCGCCCGCTAGATATGCAACCTGCATAACAAAACTCTGTACACCCCGTGGTAAATACACCTAAAATTATGTGCAAGCTTTTCACCCGCCCATGCGTGTTGTTTGCGTTTGCTGCTTCTGACCAGCAAAAGGCCGTTCTCGATTTCATGGTTTAGATGGCTGTATTAATATCTCTTGCAATGATGGCACTTCGGTATTGACGCGCGTGATACGTCAAACCCTTGGTGGGTCTTGCGGGGGTGGTGGCCTGGTTGGCACTTTCAAACAATTTTCAAAGTGCTGCAACCAGCGTTTCAGCTGGTCAGTTGGGTCGGTTAGTAGCTGACCAGTCGTGTCTTTCACAGGCATCGTCACATGCATTTTTGTTCCACTTGGGCGTCGTGAGATATCGTAGAGGGTGCGAATGTTCCCGGTTGTTGTAGCTTTATCGCTAGACAGTCCGCCCACGCTCGCTCGTCTCGTTGACATAAGCGCTTCACTACCTTTTTCAGAGCTGAGTATCGTTGCAAACTTTGGCTCCTCTGGTCTTTGTTCGATCCATCGCGGCTTTAGCTTCTTCATCAAGGTTTCATCGGTGACTCATTGTTTTCTGTGGGTGCGCAGCTCACCTAGATTATTCTCGCTGGTGGCGATAAATTCTTAACGGCTGTCAATTGGTCTTCTACGCTGCCACCTTCCGGAATATCTGTTGCACGAGCCTCCAGTTCTTCAACGAAGGACCTTTTCACCGTGGCATCTTCCAGCCAGCGTGTGTTGAACCGTCGTCCAACTTTCTCCTTTTGTCGTCAAATCCGTGCAATGCGCAGACGTACGCCGATAAGAATGGAAAAATATGGTCAGAAGCAATATCGGCACAACGTTTATTTCGCACATCTTACGTTTCCATTTTTTACTTACGCAGATGTGGTCGATTTGACCTTGTGCAAGAGCGAACCCCCGATCACCATGTCGTTGTTACCACAGAACTCTGAGAGTAGCTCTACGTTTTCTGTCATTTCTCGAAACCACGGCGTCTCATGATTGGCTCATTGTCTTCGCATTGAACATCAGTTGTCACGGGTTATGGTAAGAAGTCGAGCCCGAGTTTTGAATCTGTCACCGATTATCCATTCATTGATAGGCTCCCCCTTCATAGGCGCAGAGTTTGCCTGGGCGCTTAGTAATAAACCAACTCCACAGTGCCGGGGAGCGTGTTCACCTTCCAGGCCAGAGTATAGCAGAATTTGTCCCAGGGGTTTTTTGTTTTTTCTAAATTTTTGGGGGAGGGTCTCTCACTCTGTGGTAGTATATAGGGAATTGTTGCCCCGGCACAGGGGGGTGTTGTGCTAATTTTCTCCGGGGGGGGTGGGGTGTTAGGGTGGTTTTTTTTGGGGGGGGGGGGGGGGGGGTGGGAGAGTCGGTTTTTTTTCTTTGTTTGTTTATTGACATTTCTCGGAAACTTTTTCAAACAGACGTATGTCATTTTGTAAACAAAGAGGGAAAGTAAGATTCAAAAGTAAATTTCTCGAAATTCTCAGTACCCTCACATAAAGTAGCATCACAATCATGTAAAGCAATGTTATTCCTTGTGTTGGTGGCCCAAGTTTGCATGAAAGTGCTAAGAGTTTCGAGAAATTTACGTTTGAATCCTACTTCCCCTCTTTGTTTACAAAATGACATACGTCTGTTTGAAAAAGTACCCGAGATTTGTAATGTTTCGAAAGTAGTAGGTTGTTAGCCCAAGTCTCTCTATCCCAGTGATGGAGCTGCCATGCCTGCTGGGTTCCAGGTATAGCTTGCGGGGAAGAGCATGTCTTATTCAGCCGCTGGATGCAAGAACAAACGCTGTTTGAGCCGCACCTCCATGGTGGACAGACGGTCGATTCGCACCTCCTCACTAAACTGATGTTTATATGATCACTTATCTCTTATCAAGGTGAATCCTGATCCATCGAGCCCTACCCTACTAACATAGAAAACCCTCCTTCCTGTGACCTTTGTAGGAATGCAGAGGTAAACACGGTCCCTAAACAGCAAAGGTCAGACTAACTTTCCTTCCCTGGTTGCAAGGTTACCTGGTTGCAAGGACGTGGCCAACGCCGTTATTGATTATTGAAGAAATTGAGTCACTGAAACGTGTAAAGTGAGAATGGTCAGTTACTTCCAGCCCCATTCAGTTGATTCATAGTGCAATTTCAATGATTCTGATTTATCACGGAGTAGCAACCATTGATACGTGCAGTCAGTCAAGCTAAGTTAAGCTGAACATGGTCCGTGATTGAGTTCAAGCCTTTTACTCGGTCTTTTGGGGAGTTTGTTTATTTAACTAGCTTAAAAACGGCTCACACCAGACGACAGTTAATTTGACTACTATTCGTTGCACTTTAGCGGCCTGCTCCGGTTGTTAGGCTGATGGATTTCAACAAACTCACACCGGACAGCAATTTTTGAACACTTTTGTCGTTGTGCTTTCCCAAAGCAGGCTGCCAGCTGTCAAGTGAGAGAATAAGTGAGAGTGATAGTAATAGTAGGTAATTCCAATCAAAACTGGGAAAATTGAATTGGTCTTCCTTGCTTTGGTGGTCAGCTTGCTGTCTAGGGAAACACCAAGAAAGCTGTGTTGGCCCACTCCACCGTCTTGTTGTTAAGGCTAATTTTACAATCATCAGGCTGAATAAGTCTGGGAGATTAAGAGTTTGGGAAAAAGATGACCTGAATTTTTTCTGCGTTGATACAGTCCTTCCAGTCAGTGAAGTATTCTAACAGGACATTCAGGCTTCGCTGCAGTTTCATGGTGAGCGTTCTTGTTACCCTACCATTGTGAACGACTACGGTATCGTTGGTGAACAACAACAGCAATCTATTTTCAGGGAGCGGGGGTATGTCCGAGGTGAAAAGGCTAAACAGAAGTGGACAAATATGCTTTCTTGCAGAACACGGTCGGAAATTTCTTGCACATCGGAAACTGGCAGATTGTAACATCGCATCTTGTATACCAGGTAATCACTCCACACGTTGTAGAAAGTGTTATCGACATCAAGAAGTGCTTTGGCAGGTGAATTTGTATACAAACTTGTTCCGCCAGAGGATGTTAGTGACTAGTTGGTATATAGTTGAACAACCGTGTAGAAAATCAAACTGTTCTTCAAACGGGATGTTTTTTGTTTCGGCCAGTGCAAGTAGCTGGCGGCAGATTGCTTTTTTCAAGAGTTTAGGTAGCTCTGGAAGGAGGCTGATGGGTCGATACCTCTTGGAAGAAGAAGGATCTTTCACAGCTTTCTCGATAGAGAAGACTTAAGCTGACTTCCAGCAAGAGGGAAATTGTTAAGTTGCAGGCATTAGTTGAAGACTATCGTGAGATGATCGTAGAACTGGGCACTCGAAGTTCAAGACGTTATCGAGACCGTGGCCTCCATTTTTTTCGGAGATTTTGATGTAGGTCAATAGTTTGTCAGCTATGATCTCCAATTCTTTTAAAAAACCGTTGGTACATAAATGATTGCTTTTCGTATGCTCATTTACGCCGGCTTCGTCTGAACTAACTATGCCTTGTCCAAGATGGTGGGAGCTGACAGGAACACGTACTTCCGTACAATATAACGGTGTACCAAGTGATCAGGCAGGACTTGCCGCTGGTGAATGATCAGTCCGAATCTGACACAGACACAGAGACTCCCATAGGGAATGGTTGCGATTGAACAACGTTGATCTATAGATGATTTGATAACGACATACAGGACATTTCCTCCTATGTTCGTCTTCTTTACGGGAGTTGATGTTGAGAACAAGTTGTCTTGGTTTAACGCCCATCACTTGCTTCTTGCAGAAAGACATAGAACTGATGCTTGCAAACTGATTCTCCATCTCATCCTCCAACCACCAAGAAAATGTCTCGAAGTTGACCGGCTTATTTTCCCTCATTAACGTTGCTTTGTGGCGGATCCACATTCGCTTGCTAAAACCAGGGAGTTTTTTTTAGCAAGATGCGAAATTAGTACAAGATTCATGAAACGATTCGATGTTGTTATCTTTCACTTGATCCAGATTTTGCAGCATTTCGAGTCAGTTGCTCACAATCCATTCAGTGCGCCCGAAATTCAACTTTAACATCTCCATAAGGTGTGGCCCACTTAGAATTGGGGCCTAGACTTAGAAATAGACTATTGTGCATATTTCGGATATACATTTACAAAATAGTATTCTGTTTTAACTAAAATAATCGACTTTATGTGAACTTTAGAGGGAAATTACAAAAAATATTAATCATCTCGATTTCAAAGAAATTAGCGGACTTTTCCCGGAGTACGTTTCATCAACTGGTGTACATTATTCTTAGCCATCGTTTTGGCAATCTTATTCCACTTGTTTCTCAATTCATTGGTGTTTTTGACGACACTGCCATTCACCTTCAGCTTCTTCTTCTTTCAGTATAAACTGAATCCCGTTGGTTTCATACCACTGTAGTACTGTTTTACTGTAATGACAGCTTGCAAGATCTGGCCAAAACATGACAGGTTCTGATGAATGGCAATATTCGCTTTTGGAGACATTCCGTTCTGTACAGCTCTGAATTAAATGTCTTATCAATGATGGAAACCTTGGTCTTGCTACCGCAGCTAGAGATGCTTAGTAAAGTCTAACACCTGATCATACAGTTTTTTAGCACGGATTCTGGCCACATTGTTCTGCCTTTGATCCCTATTTGGTTATCTACAGGCACGGTATGACTTGAAGCTTTCCCGGAGACGAGTCCGTTGCACGGTACTGCGTGCGGCGCGAAACTTTTTGGCCAAATCACGATCTGAGATGTTGGGGTTTGCCTTAATGTTCTTGATGACTTTGTTTAGCAGTTGACGGTTAAAAATACCCACCCGACGCTCTCTTTGAGGCTTGTGATCCGTTGACAAAGTTCTGTACTTTTTCAAAACATGTTGTATTTCTGTGAAACACGTTCGAACTGCACCGCAAAAATAAACTTCTGATGTTGTTATTGCTATAGGGAACACATAAGATGTCAAAGTTTACAAATTCGACCACCAGGGTCGCTGTAATAGTCAAAAATGTGTGTTCCAATACTAAATGGGCCACACCTTAATCTTATTTACGTTTTCAGGTGAAGCCAACAGTTACTTCACGAATTTACGGACTTTTCCCTGTAAGGCTTTGTTGAGGTTTTTCAAGTTGTCACCGTTACTCAGCTTTAGCTCTTCCGCCGATGTTTAAAACTCGTTCAGAAAAATCGAATAATCGACTGCCTCCTGATCCTGAAATTTTGGACCTTCACTCAAGGCAGGTACGACCGTCAAGCCCAGGGTAATATTTCTAGTTGTCCCCTGAACCTGACAGTCATATTTATCCAAATAAATAATGGCTTAAAATTCCAACAATTATGTTCGTTATTTCCAATAGTTCCCAGGTGTTGAATGATAATTTTCCAGAGTTGAATTTATAGTTTATAGTTTACAATTAAGAATGAAAACTCCTTCTGATTTCATGCACAATTTTTGAAACTCTATAAAGAAATAGTTTAGTTTTTAACGTTGAAATGATTTACATTTTTCAAGTCGGTCTCCATTTTTAGAGTTTTAATTTAACACCCTACCCTTGCCGTTACATGAAGTCTACGTAAAATAAAACTTCACATTCGAATCAAAGCTCTTGGAAAATAGCGTTTTTCTACCTTCCCCGTTTATGAATAATTGTTCGTGAAATGTCATTTCATATTCTGCCCCGTTTGTCGAAGCTGACTTATGATTCCTGCCTCTCCTTTTCACAGGCAAACTAAAAGTAAGTTTCATTCAGTTTCCATTCATACTGTTGAATTTTCTCCAGTCTAGATCGAAAAATGAACAAACACCGGCCAACCTCACTATGAGGAAACAACTTCCAGAAAGATACTTTTTTCCTCATCCACAGTTCTATCAAAGTAAAAAAAAAGGACAAGCACAGTTTTTTTCATATTGCCTTCATTTCTGGTCTATCGCAGATAACGAGGTGGAAGTGAACCACTTCCCTTCATTTCTGTCCGAGCAACGATAAGAACAGCAGCAGCCCCAAACCAACGCAACGACTACAACCAAGAGGGGCCGTCCAGTGGACCAGTGGCAAATATAGAGGGGCAGCCATATGCTAAGAAGGACACACCGAGAGTCGACGAAACAGAAGAAAAAACGGAAGCTGCGCCGAGTGCCTGCCCAGGCCTACGCCAAGGGATATTGAATATTTAAATTCAGTACCGTGAAATTGAAAGTGAACTCCCAGGAATCTAATAAGTGCTCGTGATTTTTCCTTGACTGCCATCTTCCTTTAGATTTTAATAATTTTTACTTTCGGACAGTTGTGTATATGTGAGTGAATGCGTGCGTCGCCGGCTGTTGAAAGGTAGCTGAAGGAGGTCGAAACTATGTAAATAAATTTCAAATTTATGTTAATCTAAAGCGAAGATAACGAGGATCCGACAAATCTGGGTCTCAACTGTGGGTAGAAGGAGCGGTCGCCGAGATTTCAAGGTGAGTTTGGATGATTGCTGGCATTAAATTTTTGGGTAATCCAGAGGGATTGAACCTTTATTCAAATTCGTAGCATTATTGGGGGAAACATTTAAGAGTTTAAAAAAATCTCAAATCGGAGCAAAAACAGGTGGTACCTTCAATCATTGCGTCGCGGAAACCGTCCTAATATCTCGCGCCCGACGATGAAAACAATGGTCCGCTGAAAATGGTGATGGACTCGTGGAATGAACATCATCATCGGTGACATCCCTCCGGTGCACTGAGCGCTTTTATGGCGGTTATGATGATCCGGAAATATGGCACACCGGTCGTAACAAATTTGCAGCGTTGTCATTTTGTTCCCCATTCTGCCAAACGCTACCTACTGTCATTCAACACCCTTGACAAAGTGATAAAAACTGGAGTAGAACCTAGATAGTCCCAGTCCGGGGGGCACTGGATTGAGTGAAGTTATCTATTGCTATTTTCGCTCCTAGCTCGTTTCGAGTTTTTATGATCGTCAAACGGGGAAGCTTATTGACTGATTGATGACAGCGAGGGGAAGTTTTATGTCGCGTTGAAGGCTTATTTTGGGGTTCTATATCACCAGTAGACACGTGAGTGGTGAGAATAGTGGAGTACTTTTTAAGAATTGTTTCACTTTTTGTGATGTTGTATTTGGCACAGATTAATATTTTTTAATTGTCAGCATTAACAACGGTGATACCTCATAATTGTTGTTCTTTGAAAAATTAAATTCAGCATTTATATGATTTACCAGAGAGCATGGTTTAAGGGGGGGAAACCCCGCCGGAAAAAACTCAAAAAACGAAGAAAAAAAAAAAGAAAAAAAAAAAAAAAAAAAAAAAAAAAAAAAAAAAAAAAAAAAAAAAAATCAAACCACCAACAAGTAACATTGCCAAAACCATCTAGTTTTATTAGGTTTTATTAATGTTTTATGAAAGCCACTAGAAATCAATTTGGTTTTATTATGGCCCCAAGAGGTGCCAATAGGTTTCATATTTAAGTTAGATTTATGAGAACCTACAAAGCTGGTTTACAGCGATCTTAACACCGTGTTTTCTCAAATTCCTTTTACTCCTATCAAAGGTTTTATTTCAACTTTATGAACCCGTAAAATGCTGTTTTGAAATGCCATTTTAGGACTCATTCTTATTATATTATTATGGTCAGTTGAAAAAGCATTTTAAAACCGTTTTGCCTCTATTAAATGCATTTAACGGCAAATTGGCATTCAGGGAAGTCACTAAATTTCCACATAGTTTTATAGTAGTCATTGCGAAGATAAATTGGCTTTTTGGAAAAACTGTGATTTTTTTCAATCACCATCTTGAAATATAAGAAATCAATGAAATGTCGAAAAATAAATGCACCAAATTTCAAATGTAATGCAAATGAACTGTAGATCGGAGACCAATTTTGGCATTCTTTTAGATTAGCTTATTGAATTCCATCAATGTTCAGGAAATTCATGATTAATTTATCGAATATATTTGTTTTGATTTTGTTTTTGGTGTTGTAAACTCGCATAATTTCTGAGGCGCATGAATTTTCAGCACTTATCGTGCCAATATTGACCATAAACTTAATTGCGCATATGATTTGGAGCATGATACGCTGTGAACAACTCAATTTGTTTTGGATATTTTGCTATCAAACAACATTTCCCGCAACACTAGAACTTTTTTCTTGGATAGTATTTACTGCTAAATGAATCAAAAGAGCAGAGAATCGAACAAAGCGGACAAAAAAAAAAAACCACGATATCACAGTGAAGTTTGACAGCTGTGGCCATTTGGGCGTATGCTGGTTTTCATGGCAGCCAATAGGTTTTATGAAGGTTCTCAAGTGGTCATAACACTTTTCACTAGAACATTTTCAAAATCTTTATGGTCTTATAAAGGTTTTATTAACTTGTTTTCACAACAGTCTATAGCGTGGGCTACTTTGTACACATTTCGGCTTTAAAGAAGTATACCCTAGAAGCACACTTGTTGCAATTCGGTTGAGATAACATAAATATGACTTGCTAAGTCATTATCAAGTTACTACAACTAATTATGAGCGTAGTGTGCTACTTGGGTAGAGGAGGTGTTGGTAGACAAAACAGTTTTGAATGTAGTTTTATCAACAAAGTCGAGAGGAGTGCTATACGGCTGGAATGTAACTAAAATTGTTACTTGGGATACATACTACATGAAACAAAACCAACAAATTTATCTATCATCGGCAGGCTTTGAAACTGGTGAACATCCCAATTTTAAACCTCTAATTCGGTATATTTTCCCATCAGAGCACTGCACTGTATACACATCCATCTGATGACCTGTTTTTTTAACATTAAATAATTATTTTACGTTTTAACCTGAGAGAGAGAGAGAAGCCATCCAGATGATAATTAGTTTGTTTTCTTGTTCTTCTTCTTCACGGATATTGTAAGGGAAATTCATGTTGAATAATTTCAATCAAGTCCGCGTGTTTGTAAACTGAAAATTGATTTTTGTTTATGTTTCGAAATGGAAGGTAGGACTACCGAATCTAGTCGTTGTTTTCTGCAACGAAACTGATTTTTACTTCTTGAGGCCACCTTCGTATTCAATGCCATACGCGCAGCTGTCAATAGCCCAAGGCCTTTGTGGGCATTAAAAAAAGCGACTAAATCAAGCATAACTTTTCAAAAGGACGTTTGTTGCAAACGTAAAAAAATCGAGTTTTTCATTCTATGTCCTGTCATTAATAACACGCTTAATGTAGTAGCAGTTGCCAAACACTATTATCGAAATTATTCAGTTGTGTGAGCCAAATTTCATATGCGACCTATCTGATCTTTTTAAATGTTCAGCAAATAGTTCAGATACACCATACACAGCAAGCCAACGTATCTGCGCTTAAAAATTATAACCGGTGTATCTGACATGACGCAAGTGCTAAACGTTCGGAAATATCGACGAATCCAACCGGTGTATGTTACAATCAAGAAGTCACACCGACGTATCTAACATGGTGTATGTGGTAGGGTATGCAAACTGGTGTAAGGTCTGTATCCGCAATAATCCGGACACCTCAAAACATGAATAAAACATAAATTTCGCATTATATTTCCGTCGTAGTTGTTTATTTCAGATTCATGGGATGTGTTTTAACAATTCGTGAAGACAAAACATAGTAATTCGGTATTTGCATAACATTTTCGAACTTTGCGCTTAACTCCGTCCGTTGCTGAAAGTGTTTGATGTCTTTGATTCCTTGCTTCTTTCCAGAAAGCTTCCTCTTCTTCAGAGCCCAATATCTCTCGATTGGTCGTAGCTCTGGGCAATTTGGCGGGTTTGAGGTTTTTGGTACAATGTTCACTTGATTTGCTTGGTACCACTCCATCACAGGTTTTAGCATAGTGGCATGATGCCAAATCGGGCCAAAACAAAGGTTTTTCTTTGTGACTTTTGATGAAGGGTAGTAATCGCTTCTGCAGACACTCTTTCTGATAGATCTCCTTGTTGATTGTGCCGGTAGTGACGGAAGATTTACTCTTTTTGCCACACGTGCAAATTGCTTGCCACACAAGGTATTTTTTTGGGAAATTTCGATACCTTCTTCATTATGAAATGCTCAACTGTACCATTTCTGACCATAGCAGAATAAAAAGCCAGCTCTGGAGGCTGCTTGAAATCCTCCAGGACATAAGTTTCATCGTCCATAACAACGCATGAAAACTTCGTCAAATATTCGCAGTACAAACGTCGAGCCCGTGATTTTGCTGCCAAGTTCTGTTTGTTGTTGCGATTTGGAACTGTTTTTATTTTATACGACTTAAATCCCAAGCGTTGTTTTGATTTTTAGACAAAACCAGGCGACATCCCTATTTTACGAGCCACCGTTCGAATGGACAGATTTGAGTTTTTCGTTAATATCCTTTTCACCTTTCGGTCCATGACAGGATCAGCGCGTCCAATGTTTTTGTCACTTCTCGGTTTCCTCTCCACCGTCAAACGTTCCGAAAATGATTTGAGCACATCGTGAACAGTGGATTTAGGCAAATCCAATGTTTTTGCAAGGTCCCGTATTGACAAGTCAGGATTTGCCGTACGCCCGTACAAAATTCGCTCGCGCACTTGTTTTTCTTTCGTCGCCATCTTGCATACTAAACATGAAATGTAAACATCAATTATAGTCTTTTTCATCATAGACTCTCAGCTATACCACAGTGAAATTTTTCATTCCTACGTGCAATATTTCAAAAGTTTTTCTGTTTAGATATAGCTGATATGGCTAACGAGGTTTGCAACTTCGGGCGATCAATCATGCGCATGTACATGTTCACTTGTGCTGATTTTTTGGGAGATTGGTCAGGCCCTGATTTGGAATCGAATGAATGTGGGTGAATCGATGCTTGCTTTTATTAACGCCAATACACAGTTGAAACATCCGCTAACTTATGAATAATAGCTTATGTGATGATGTGATGTGATAAGAACCCACCATCAGTGCAGAGATTACCTTTGTCTGCAGGACTGTTCTCAGCAGTTGCACCGAGAGAATAGCCTACGTGATGGCTTGTTGTAGCAGGGTCAGTCGATCTCGATGAGGACCTTCGGAAGACTACGGGCAGAACCGCGTGTCTTCACATGACAAGAGACTGGCGACTCCAAGAACCCTTGTCCACTCAACAAATCCTTCGACTGCCTTAGGTGCGCGATATATAAGAAACATCAAACTTTTGGATCGGTGGTTGATAAACCAGGTAGATGCCTAGCCCTATGCTAGAATAATTCGCGAAGTCAAAAAAGATCCAAAGGTTACGATTCGTTCCATCCAAGAAAAGCTGGAGCTACCGATATCTGATAGGTGAACAAATTAAAGCGTCTGCGCTTCACTCGGGAACATGCTGATAAGCCTCAAGCATATTGGAGACGAGTGCTCTGGATCGACAAATCGAAATTTGAAATCTTCAACCAGAAGCGACGTGATCGGGTTTGGCGAAAGGATGGAGAAAGTCTTCAGAAACGTCATTTTCAAGGAACTGCAAAACACGGCGGTGGGAACGTGATGGTGTGGGGATGTTTTCCTTTGCTGGTGTTGGAAACTTGGTTCGCATTAATGGAATTATGACAGCAGGCATATACATAAACATTTTGAACGAAAACCTCGAGGAGTCTTTATTGAAGGTCGGGTTGGAAAACAACTTTATTTTCCAACAAAATAATGACCCAAAGCATACAGCAAAAAAGACAAAACTTTTTTCCGTTCCAATCGTATAAAACCATTGGAATGGCCACCTCAAAGTCCAGATTTGAACCCAATTGAAATTTTGAGGTCAATCCTGGACCAACAAAGTGAACAAATCCAATATAACGAATAAGGACAACTATTTCGAAGCGCTTCAGAATGTCTGGCTTTCAATAGACCCACAGCATTTACAAAACTTAGCTGATAGTATGCCAACACGTCTTGAGGAAGTTCTCAAGGCCAAAGGAGGTCATATTAATTATTGAAGTTAGTGTTTTCATCTTTATGCTATCGTTTTGAATATATATTTGTAGATGGGCTTTTTCTTATTTCATATCTATTTCTGATTAAAGTGCAATAAACATGTTATTAAAGGGTGTATTCGATAAAAATGGCACACACATATATACTCGTCAAAATTAAACTGATTATCGGATTTTCTTGAAATTTTCAGGGAATGAAGAACTACTAATGAGTTTTGATTTACAACATTTTGTACAACCGATTTTCCCAGTATTTTTGTTGTTTATACCCAAATTTTCTTCAATTCTAGCTCTGTTTTTATAGTTTTGGGATGTTTGCGAAGTTCCGTTTTCATAATTGCCCAGAATTTTTCAATTGGACGAAGTTCCGGTGAATTTGGTTGGTTCATATCCTTTGGCACAAAATTGACTCCGTTGGCTCGGCACCACTCCAATACGTTTCGAGCGTAGTGGCAGGATGCTAGATCAGGCCAAAACAGAGTTGATCCTTTGTGCTTCTTAGTGAATGGCAAGAGACGCTTCTTAAGGCACTCTTACGTGTAAATTGCACCGTTTATTGTTCCGGAAGTGATGAAGGGAGCACTTATTTCACCACATCCGCAAATCGCCTGCCAGATTAGAAACTTCTTTGCAAATTTCGATAGTTTCTTCTTTCTAACATCCTCCGGAACATCGAACTTCGACTTGGCAACGAAATATTCTTGCCCAGGAAGTTGACGGAAGTCGGCCTTGACGTATGTTTCGTCATCCATCACGATGCAACCGGATTTGGTGAGCAGCTTCGTGTAAAGTTTCCGGGCGCGGGTTTTCGCAATGATGTTTTGTTTTTCATTCCGGTTTGGGGCTTTTTGCACTTTGTAAACATGTAACCCAGCACGCTTCATGGTTTTCTGCACAAAACCGACTGACACCTTAGACTTTTTAGCGACATCTCGAATTGACATGTTTGGACGGTTCTTGAATTGTTGTACGACTTTCCTGGCCATTTTACTGTCCATTGGACCACTTTTACGACCACTCCCTTCCTTCCTTTGGAGACTCAGACGCTCCTTGAAGGTTCTTATTACGCGAGACACAGTTGTATTTGCAATTCCAAGCCTTTTAGCAATCCACCGGTGGGACGCCCCTGGATTTTGATTGTGAGCGCACAAAATTTTCTCACGGACAATTTCTTGTTTCGACGACATGACTGGAACTACTGAATGTATAACTATGAAACTTGGCAGATGTAAATAATACACTATGGATAAGATCTACTCAAATTTCTAGGTTTTTTACTCAAACGAGTCAAAAGTTACAGAGGATTTTCTGTGTGCCATTTTTATCGAATACACCCTTTAATTGTGGTATGTAACGTCATAAAAAAAAATTGACCACAAAATATCAATCCACACCATCATTATTTATTTCAGTTTATTATTTATTATTATTTATTATTATCACCGTCTTCGATAAAAACAATCGTACAGACTGAACTACTTAATACTAGTTTACAATAACTTAAAGTCTTAACAATCCTACTTAGTCGATTTTTAAAAACATTTTTGGATACATCAAAGTCGAATTCGTCACATACAGCATTAAAAATTTGAAGACCCGAATCAAACGGATTATTATATCCATAGTTAGTGCGGTAATAAGGAACAGCAAGCATCGGATAATTTCGAAGTCGACGAGGATTTACGTTTAGTGAAATCTGCTCAAGCAGCCCTGGGCAGTCAATAACGCCGATTAGGATGTCAAAGACCAGCAGACGCTGCATTTTAACACGCCTGACTGTCAGTAGTTCTAAACTTAAGTTTGCAATGGTCCAAGTAAGGAGGGAGATTGTTCGGGTCATTCCAAGGATGTGAACGAAGTGCGAAACGAACGAACTTCTTCTGTACGCGTTCAATGGAAACGATGGGTGCCACATAATAAGGAGACCAAATAATAAGCATACTCAAGGATGCTCCGCACCAAACTGCAACAGAGTGATTTTAAAGCATCGATATCAGTGAACTCAGAGGCGTGCCGTCGGATTAGCCCTAACATTGAGAAGGCTTTAGCAGTCGTGATTCCCACATGCTGATTGAACTGTAGCTTGGCATCGATGGTAACTCCTAGGTCGCAGATTGAAGCCACACGATCCAGATGTGCAGACCCCATGCTGTACTGGTGATGAGCGGGATTGTTGGAACGAGTGAAGGATATAACGTTGAATTTATCTTTATTAACACGAATGCCATTATCGCTACACCAGATTAACAATGTGTTAATATCCACTTGTAAAGCGACACAGTCGCGTGGAGAACATATTACACGAACAAAATTGAGATCATTGGCGAACGATAGTTTGAACGACGAGAGGCACAAGCACAAATCGTTAACGAAGATGTTAAATTACAGCGGGCCCAATACGCTGCCTTGGGGTACTCCTAACGTGATGTTGAGCTGACGAGATCTTGATGAATTGACCACTACGTGCGCTGTGCAGCCGGAGAGATATGAAAAGAGCCTCGTGACAGAGAGGTAACGTTGCATATCAAGTTTGTTGTTGTTGAGCAATGTTTCATGAAGCCGTGTTGATTATCAGAAATTAATGGTGCGGCTACAGTGTAGAGGACATTGTGCATCAGCTTTTCGAAAACTTTGCTCAAACAACACAGCATGGAAACACCGCGATAATTTGTGACTCGGTTGACATTTCCTGATTTATGAATGGGAACGATAGAAGCAGTCTTCCAAACGGAAGGAAATGTTTTTTCGCTAAGCGATCGGTTGAATAAAATCGTGGCAGGGGCTGTGAGTCCCACAGCACACTTTTTCAGGAGTAGTGGTGGTATGCTGTCCTTTCTTGTAGTCGAAAGTGTGTATGACGTTCAGAACTTCATCAGAAGAGAATTGGATGACGGGAAAGTTAATGTTGTGCGAAGGAATATGCGCAAAGCAACCGAGACGTGGTACAGGACACGACGTACTGAATACATTCTCGAAGAATTCGGCAAAGAGGTTAGCGGCTTCTGCGTTAGCATGAGCCATCTCATATGTAATGTTGTAGGGGATGCTAAAGGGTGTCCACGATGAAATTGCCACACACAAAATTGATTCGCAAAATTCGAGTTTTCATCCGATGGCCATAAAATTTTCAGGGATTGAGAAATAACTATTAAACTTCATTTTACCATTTTACTCGTATTTTATTTACAGTCCATACGCAAATGCCCGCACCTTGGCCTTAACCCCGGCCATAAGATTCTGCACAACCTGTGAATCAACCGTTTTTTGCATGTAAACCCATACTTTCTTCAGTTCCTCGACTGTCTTCACTACCTTAGGTCGTTTAAGAAGGTGCTGCTTCATAATCGCCCAGTACTTCTCGATGGGGCGGAGCTCCGGAGTGTTGGGAGGGTTGAACATTTTCGGCACGAAATTGACCTTATTGTCCGCATACCACTTCAGCACGTCCTTGGAGTAGTGGCATGAGGCCAAATCCGGCCAGAAGATTATTGGGACGTTGTGGGCCTTCAGAAGAGGAAGCAGCCGCTTCTGGAGGCACTCTTTTATGTACACCTGTCCGTTCATCGTGTCCTGGGTCACGAAAGGTGCACTCCGCTTCCCGCACGTGCAGATGGCTTGCCAAACCAGGAATTTCTTCGCAAATTTGGACATCTTCTGAGTGCGGACATGCTCCGGAACGCAGAACTTATCCTTGGCCGTGAAAACAGGTTGCCGGGGATCTATTTGAAGTCGGCCTTCACATATGTTTCGTCGTCCATGATGCAGCATTCAACTTTCGTCAGCATGTTGAGGTACAACTTCCTGGCACGGGTTTTGGCGGACTTGTTCTGCTTCTCGTCGCGATTAGGGGCCTTTTGTACCTTGAACGTTCGAAGCTCAGCCTTAGTTTTGGCCTTCTGGACAAAACTTCGGCTTAGGTGCAGCTTCTTAGCCACATCCCGAACGGAGGCGTTCGGATTTCGGTTGAAGGCCCCAACTACGCGGTTGTGATTTTTGGTGTTGTACGGAATACTTTTTCCTTCACTTCTGGGCTTCCGATCGGTGGTCAACCGTTCCTCGAACCGCTTAATCACTCGCGACACCGTGGAATTCGCGATTCCCAACGTTTTAGCGATGGAACGATGCGAGAGATCCTTGTTCTCGTGATGAATGCGCAAGATTTTATCACGCACGAGCTGTTCTTTCGACTCCATTTCCGCGAGTTTTGATCACAGGACTAAAACTTGCAGGATGTAAATAATGCACTATGAACTAAATCCACCCAAATTTTCATTAAATTCTACCCAACGGTTAAAAAGTTAGAGCAATTTCATAGTGTGGCAATTTCATCGTGGACACCTTTTAGCAGAGGATCTCGGTTTTCTAATGAAACCCCAGAAACGTGTTGGTTCTTGTTTGATGCTTGCTTGAATCCTGGATAAGTAGTCGTCGTGAGTGGATTGCAAAACAGATTTGAATGTTACCTCAACTTCTCTTAGAATGGTTTGGTCGGCTTCAGATTTCGAGAGAAATTAGGGATTAAGTGCCTTTCTGAGTAAGTTGCGAAGATGTCGCAACTCAGAGGTCCACCACGGTTTGTTGAAAGTCGAGTTAACCGCACGTCGTGTGCGCGGTACAAAAATGCTGCAAATTTCGAAGAGCTTGTCGTAAAATGCTGCAGATGTTTCGTCGATCGTTGCGGTCCTCGCGAGAAAGCTCCAATCAACCTCTCAAAATGCTATTTTCAACTGATCGAAATCACACCTGTTAAAGTCGTAGCCGAAACTGTCAACATCGTCATCGAGCGAGGTCGGAATAACGTCGCCCACGTCGAATAGTAAAACGAACGGGCATGATGGTTGTCAATTGGTAAAAGTGGTGCATGAGGCTCAACTAGATCTAAAAGTTCTGGCAGACTTACAAAAACCAATCATACTGTTAATTGTTCATGTTGTAACCAAATACTATCTGAACATCATAGTGGACTTTTTCTTGTGCCGGTCAGTGTACTTTGGATGATTCTAGTAATCTATTTGGCACAAACATCGTTTTTCGCTGGAACGTTTACGTTTTTCATTCTACTATTTGTATGCGAGCCAGCACTATTGTGTTTCGATATGTACTAAAGAATCCATCGAAAGATTTATAATGGCGCTGTAATAAATGCAAGAGAGCGAT
Source organism: Aedes koreicus (assembly GCA_024533555.2). Lineage (NCBI taxonomy): Eukaryota > Metazoa > Arthropoda > Insecta > Diptera > Culicidae > Aedes > Aedes koreicus. The sequence continues at coordinate 732,355 of JAHHFK020000533.1, forward strand.
ACAGGAGAGAATCTCTCATTGTTAGATTCGCCCTATTGAAAAAAGTTCTCAGAAATAATCTTCGTAGAGAGAGAGAGCAAAAAACACGAAACGAACGTGCCGCTCAATCAAAATTGAATATCCCATTGAAATCATGTTGGTTCGAATCGCGTGCTTTATACTGGCGTTGATAGAATTGCCTCGAAAGAAGAGACATGCAGTACAAAGCAAATTTCACAACAGAGGACGGGCTTCAGTTATAAAACCAGGCACCGGCAACAAACCAAAATAAATTTTCAGCTGAGGGTGTGGCTATGGCTATATTAAATATGGAACGAAACATAGTGAAATAAAAAGAAGAAGACAATTTGAACCATTTGTTACCCGTTTTTGAGGACCCAGAGAAACCATATTTTCAACCTGTTCGTATGCAGATTTGTAGGGGAGCAAAAGTAGGTCATTTTTAAGTTAGAAATTGAGCTATTTACACAAATAGAACTTAATTGAAATATTAATTTAAAAAAAAATTTAAGTTTTTCTGATCAAATGGTGTATAAATGAAGTCATTCTGTTCAGTCAAACGAGAGTTATTAGCGTTCAAAAACCTTTCTTTTTTGCGTAACGCTCTCATTTTTTAAAATTTTAAAAAAAAAAAGAATTTTGGTATTGAAAAGAGAAACGTAGTCCTACGTTAAAAACATTGATACCAGGAGCACAGGCTCGATTAGAGCTGAGTTGCCAATGCCATAACGTAGAGAAACAGAACAGAGCACATGAGCAAATGAGTTAGATACACTCCCGTTTCAGTTTACTCAATTTTTGAGTACAATTGTATACCATCTTTTTTTTTCTCATGGAAATGTTACTTCAATTTTTGAGTAAAATGAAACGGGAGTGTAGGGAATGGAGAACGCACACATGTACACGGCCGCAAATTGAACTCAATGTGAGTGTCCACTTTACTCAGTCGTATGGGAACTACGACTTAGTTTCGTAAAAAGTGGAGTTAGTCAGTCTATCTGTGACTCCATTTTTTACGAAACTGAGTCATATTGAGCTTAATTTCTGGCAGTGTAGGAGAAAGTAAGAACGACAACCAGAACGAAATTTAATTAATGAATGTTGTGTAGTAGCTTGTCCAAATCCACCGTCTGTTTAGTTCTAGTTAATAAATGTTAATGTTACAAAATCTCGCTAGGTTAATTAATTGAAATGTTTGTCATCATTTCGGGCTCATTGGTTCATGTCCCGTCCTCTCATATGAGTGTTTATGTTGAGTAGAAGAGCGTACTTCCAGTGCGGGTCGACGTCTAGTGGCAGGTGATGGGACTACCAATGAGGATACATTATCTTGGGTAGAGGTTCAGGTATTGGTGAATTCTCATTCACGGATTCTCTGAGTGACTATTGTGTTTATGATTTCAGGAAAGTAATAGGGTTTTCCAGTTTGGTCGTTTTAGTGTAACGTCGGCTGGTTCGATCCGTAAATCCTTTCTAGGAAATTTGATGTACTCGCCCTGAGAAGAGTCTTAACCGGGCAATAATAAATTGGATGTGTGGTCTCCTTCTATGGAGTGGCGCTTAAGCCACATGCTTTCAGAAGCGGTTCGCTCGGGCTGGCTACAAAATATTGGCACTTTTCATTTAGGGGTGAACAACCCTACTCTGCAGACTACGAGGTTCACGAAGTGCAACCATGGACCGTGGAACACAATAACAATAAGTATCCTCAATCGACCAAACTAGGTCACCAATAACAGAGCACATCTTTTGTAAGCAGTTCGAAAGACTGCACAATTTTCAATTACTCATACAGTACATATCAATAACTGAATCTGCATAAAAAAAAAATAGAACAGCAGTTCAAAACACTGCCAAAATCCTATCAATTCAAATAACAGTGAACACACCGGAATTGATTACGATCGATATCGGTTGGGCGCATATCCATTATCCTTGGCAATAAAACAGAACCTCAAGTTTGGCTTCAATCCAGCAATTGCCATGAACGGTAGTTCGGAAGAATTAAAATGCACAATGCACTGCAACCGGAGTTGAAAAAGGCATCGCTCTGGGGATTTCCCAGCATCAGAAACCAATGCTCAATAAAGTGCTGCCCAGCTTCAGTTAAAAATTGAAATATGTACAACGGAAACTGGGAAAATCAATTTTCATCGCTTCAGGCTGTAAGCTCTGTCAAAACGCGTTCTATTGTCTGCCGAACACGGCTCAATGTCAGCGTGGAACATTTTATTTTGGTTCACTTTTCTGGTCAATCAGATGTTTAATGCTGTGGACGTGATCGATAGCATCATTTTTTTTTCTGTTTCGTCGTGTTTTCGACCAAAGCCACAGGCATTAATGGAATTTGCAGTTTTACGCAAAAATATAAAAAAGCGAATTTCACTGGTACACTACATTCATTGCAGTCAGAGACCGCAAAAACAAAGAACTCTGATTGAATCAATTTCTGTTCCGTCATCATTTCCGAGGCAAAAAAGAAACTACCGCTGTTTTGGTTCTGCAGAGGACTCTGTTAATTCAATTAGGCCCACGGTTTTTTATGAGATTGATTTTACATTAGCTGAGTATACATGGTTGATGGATTTCATGAGTGGAGAGCATACATTTTTATTTTTTAGTTTTCATCAATCGTATTGAATTTCATGCACACAAGGATAGAACAAAGTGAATTCAACTCCTCTAGTTTATAGAATGCGTGTTATAATCAACTTGATTGAGCGAATCTTAATCAATGTACCTTCAACAAATCCGAAAGATTCCTGTGAACTCGTTCGGATGAAAAATTACAGGAGATTGTTCATCACCACAACTCAAACCAAGCCACAACCACAAAATGCTACAATTCAGCTTGTTTTCCCCGCTGTTTAGTCCGACAAATGTAAAAGAAAGATATCACGCTCTGGTTACAGATCCATCACATGTCCCGCAGAAGATCCGGCCTCCTACAAAATATCATTGGCGTTGATGATTGCAGCCGTTATTTGCTATCCAATGTGCGAAGGGCTTGTGTTCTGTTGTAATGTGCTGTACCAGCTGGAGGCACAAAATGTTTCAATGATCACCGAGTTTTCAGCAGGACGAACCGTATACGTCATTTCCGTTTTCTGGCCAATCGGTGAAGTGTGACACTGACTGGCCGACCAACAGAAGGGCGACTGAGTGTACCACGATGCGTGTTACGGTTTGTCCTCCTTCAGGGTACAACCAGACCTTCTGCGGCAACTTCCATACTCTCTGGTGGCGGTCGGATAATAGTAAACACAATTGAGTGGAAATTGCTTGATTGATGTTGCGATTTGCACCTTTGGGAAATATTGACATTTTTTGCACGGGGCATCATAAAAACACGACCGTATCCTATCAACTCATAACGACCTCATCTCTCCCAGGACAAAAACATACCTCTTGAACTGATGACACTGTCAATAGCACTTCAGCTAACAGCTTATGATGTGACAATCGAGCGACGCGTCCTGAAAAAAAAGAACCTCAACAAAAATTCTCTCGCATCACTCTCGCCATGATGGTGGAGCGATATCGAATCTGACAGCGGCAAAATCGATGCCGAGATAGACTCACTCGAGTTCGGTGTGGTTGTCAAAACTATCTTCCCCGGGGGAGAGGCGGCTAGTAACATGTACCACCCAGTCAACCTTCTGGTGAACAGACGGCCATGGATGATGACGACGAGCCATAGTCAGCACCGCTCGGTGGGATAGATGAATGTACATCATGGAAAAGATATTGCTTGTATCATCCGATGTAGCTAGAAAGACGCCGCCAGCAGCAGGTGCAAAGGTCCGATGATGGATTGACTGTGTCATCTGACTGAAATCTGTTCGCCTGTTGTGCGGTGGATGACAGTTTCTGGCTTCCCGAGAGCGTTCAGTTCGTGTGGAGCCCGACGATGATGACAAAGACAGATTTGCGGTGTCAATCGATTGCAGACTGAAGTGGAATTAGAGAATAATGTACTGCTTATTGGAGGTAACACTTTCATCCATCAACACTGTAAATGATTCTAGAACAATGCTGATGGCCACTGCTCGGAATTTAAAGAAAAAAAAATCTGACTAGACATAAAAAAGCAACAAATGTTTTCGTTTATATTAACGCATTTGTCTATTCAAGGGCTAACTCAGAATTATTCTATTTGTTCTTCATTCTATATGAAATGGTAAATTATTTAGGAAGTGGCATCGCTTGGAAAAAAAAATTGTGTTAATTTCTACTCAATATGGAGCACATGAATGGAGCGTACTGGGATTATTTTTTGTTATCGTATCTTAGGTTTAGGCTGAAGGGTGCCAGATTATTAGGAAATTTTGTTCACGCATAGCTTTCATGGAAAGATAAACCGATTTTGTTTTTAAATAAGGGTTGTCAGTTTTTCAGAAAAACACTAATTGAAATTTCCCGATTTTCCCGGACACCACTTACTAATCCTTACACCCTAAAAAAAATCCAGGAAAACTTTCAGCAAGTTTCCTTCTCTCTCTGTGTGTGTGTGTGTGTGTGTGTGTGTGTGTGTGTTTTTGTGTGTGTGTGTGTGTGTGTGTGTGTGTGTGTGTGTGTGTGTGTGTGTGTGTGTGTGTGTGTGTGTGTGTGTGTGTGTGTGTGTGTGTGTGTGTGTGTGTGTGTGTGTGTGTGTGTGTGTGTGTGTGTGTCGTGTAACGTTGCTTTTACATAGTTGGTGTCAGTGAGTTCGTTCAAAACAATACTTGACAATTTGCTGTGCATAACCTGACGTCAGTTTGTTCTGTGCATTTTTCCTTAACTGATTTAAAAAAATGTACAATTCAGGGTCCCAAAAAGATGCATGATAGGAACTGGTTCTTCATTAATCCATTTTCGAAAAGTAATCACACAAATTGGAGAATAGCTTCGAAACTTACGAAATTGACACAATTTCTCGTTGATAAAGGTTGTACGGAATCAAATTGCACCAGTTTTAAATGGTGGTTACTTTTTACCCGTTGGGTACATTCTATTGAAATTTTGGGTGGAATCTGTTCAATGTGTATTTGTTTACGCTGTGCAAGTTTCACTAGCAGATGTGCAATCGTTGCGAAGATGGAGTCGGATGAACAGCAGCGGCGCAAAGAAATTTTGCGCACGTGCCTCGAAAATCCGGATCTTTCTCATAGTGCCATCAGCAGGAAGCTGGGAATGGTACATTCTCGTGTTTCAAATCGGTACCACGATCCAAAAATGGATCTTTGTATAGTGTTAAGGATCACAAGCGGGTAGTTAAAGCTTTCAAGAGGAATCCCAACATTTCAGTTCGAGATGTGGCGAAGAAACTGAATCTAACCAAAACTTTCGTGCAAGATGCGAAAAAACGTGAAGGACTACACACGTACAAAGTCCAAAAGGCGCCTTATTGCGATGAACGGCAGAATACGGTAGGTAAAACACGTGCACGGAAGCTCTACACCCAGATGTTGACGAAACCACATTTCCTCGTTATAGATGATGAGACGTATGTAAAAGCAGACTCCCGGCAGCTACCGGACTGCAGTTTTCCCCTGCTCATCATAAATTCGATGTCCCTGAGGACGTTAGGCAGCAAAAGATGTCAAAGTTTGCTAAAACATATATGATTTGGAAAGCAATTTGCTCGCGTGGAAAGTGAAGCACCCTATTCGTGACAACTGGAACGGTCAATGGGCAGGTGTACCTCAAGGAATGCCTCCAAAAGCGTCTACTTCCTCTTCTGAGGTCACACGATGGACCTACGATTTTCTGGCTGGATTTAGCCTCGTGCCAATACTCGAAAGAGGTTTTGAAGTAGGACAAGGCTAAGGAGGTCAACTTCCTGCCGAAGCATCTCAACCCCCCGAACGCACCGGAACTGCGGTCAATTGAAAAGTACTGGGCCATCATGAAGCAGGCACTTTGGAAGCATCCTAAGGAAGTGAAATCGGAGGAAGATATGAAGAAAAAATGGATTGCCACGCAAAAAAAGTTGGTCCAAATGTTGTACAGGACCTTATGAGTAGTGTAAAGAAGAAGGCTCGTGCATTTGGATATGGAATTGAAATTGAAGAAAACAAATATGGGAAAATATTTGTTTAATGTTTTATTTTATTCCCTGAAAGTTTGACGATGATTGGTTGAACGGGCGAATTTTGCCGAATATTTGTGTGTGTGTCGCAATTTGATTCCGTACACCCTTTACTCGGACGACACACATCACTCGATCCATCGTTGCTTTCACCAACCGCATTAGTTTTTCCTGAAATCCACGCAGTTTGGCAGAGAATGACGCCGCTAGAACACTTCTTTTGAATACCCTAGAGGCCCAGCGGAGAAAACCTTATGTTCCTATAAAATATGTGTTAGGATTTCACAACCTTTGTTATATGCAATTGATTTATGTGTTTCTCCAAATGTCTAGTATAGGAGTTTAATGTTTGTTTGGTTTTGTTTTATTTATCAGTTTGTGTTGGTTTTGTTCCGACATCTTGAGGAATCTCATCTTCGCCCAATGGTACTAACCCTATTATTAAGTCATTCATTATATTAAAACAACACTACTAATGAACTAGTTAAAAAAAATAGGTAAGGTTTCCGCATGAAACCGTTTGACACATCTGGCCTTCGATTATCCCTGATCCAGGCTTCCGAATTGTCGACTAGTGTTTCGCAATTTTTGCGATTAGCGAGCAAAATTTTGATTCGTTGCTCCTCTTTCTTGGACGTCATTTTAAACACTGAATGTCAAAATCAAAGGCGCATCCTTTGGCATGCACACACCACACCTATAAAATATTGAGTGTTCAGGTTTTTAAAAAGGCACAATTTAAAGAAAGACAATCGCTGAGTGAAAACAACGTAGTGTTTTGTGCCCCAGACAAAGTCCGAAAGGTTTTACGCCAAATAGTCCAACATTTCAGTACCAGCGATATTCAACCATATTAGACTACTGAAAACCGAAATGTCCCAGTTACCTCATCAATTGATCAGTACAGCATCGTCCGAAGCAATATATCTCCACGTTCTGACGCTATAACCTGATCCTGGATTTGTAACGGCCAATCAACGTGACGGGAAGACCGTCTTCAAATACCTTCATAACAAAATTCTATCATCAACGTAGCGATCCAACTAATTTGTGGTAATGCACCAGAAGATAATGCATCGAGATTTACTGTTTCAACGAGGCGTGGCGGATGATTCCAATTGCGGGCATATCCGGGAGAAATAGAAACTACATACACAAGCTGTTCCGTTGTCAAAGCAGCGGGGAAATATGGAGGTTTCAACGTAGACAAATTCTACATCTCGATCCAAGACTTGCCAGGTTAGAAAAAGAAGATTTTGTATATTTTTGATAATATAAAACGACCTCACCAATGTTCCTTATCTGATGCTGGAATGCTCGTCCAGATGCGGGAGTGGGCACTATAAAAAAAAATGGGAAGAAACTACCAACGATATTCTATTAAAAAAAAAACACGAGTATAACACACTATGAGAGGGACTCCATTCACAACGTCCTACGCACGGCACTCGAAGAAACTATAATTTCACCATTTATTTTAGTTGAATGAAGGAATTCAAGTCTAAACTTTTTATATTTTATTAATTTTATGTTCATAAAAAAAAGTTTCAGCCGACTGAATTTTTTTTTCGTGGCATCCTTCGTAGAGCATCTCTTCTGAAGTTGATACAAAATAAGTGTCAAAATCTTCATTTTGTGAGCTCCATTTCTTCAAAACAGGAATTCCATCTACATTACATGAAATTTTCCATTCTGTATTATAAGAAATTGTTGATTTATGGGGTGTATTCGATAAAAATGGCACACACACATTACTAACCGAAATAAAACAGATTATCGAGTTTTCTTGTAATTTTCTGGGAATGAAAAACTACTAATGAGTTAACGACTGTTCCAGAAGGTATAAGCACACCTTATTTTAACGGTCACTTTGAATATAATGAAATATTTCAACATATCTTGGCTGCGTCCTTTTGTTTGCACATTTCTGAATGACATAGCATCAAAAAAGTGCTCAATTTTGTGTTACCTATAAAATGCGCGGTCTTATTGGAAAAGTATCGTGACAAATATCACAGTGAGCGGACTTTCATTGAGAAAATGGCCAAGGAAGAGGGTGTAAGCGTCGGAGCGGTACGATCTGCGATTTGAAAATATAGAGAACAGTGTACGTTTGAATATGCGCCGAAGAGTGGTCGGAAATCCGGTCCTGTTAGTCCGGATATCGATAAAAAGATCAGGGATGTACAAGCGAAAACCAGCGACTTCCGTTCGGGATGTTGCGAAAAAACTAGGGACCTGTCGAGTAACGTCATGCGTGCCAAAGAAAGACTTGGGTTAAAAACATTCTGAAGCAGAAAAAACCCAAAAGGAACCCAAAACAGGCCGCGTCCGTGAAACCACGGGCCCGCAAACTCTACGATTCGATATTGTGTAGAATAATGGACGATGAAACGTATTGAAACTAGATTACAAACGCTTCCCGGATCAAATTCTCTTGAAGAAACCCGAACGAGGGCAATTTTTACCAAAAAAATCGGTAAGAAGGTTATGGTTTGCCAGGCAATATGCGAGTGTGGTAAAACTTAGTCCGTACATAACGACGGAGACGATGAACACTCAGAAATACGTTAAGGAATGTCTCCAGAAGCGATTATTGCCGACGATCAGGCAGCACGAAGGTCAAGTAGTGTTTCGGCCGAAAGACATGAATCCACCAAACTGGCCGAGACTTTTTTGGGCTTTAACCAAAGCAAAGCTTCGAAAATTTATAAAACCAGCGGACGACATCAAAAATTTAAAAAGATTGGCCAAAAGTGGTAAAATGGTGGGAAGTACCACTTGCAGAAGTTAATGGGTATGTTCGAGGAAAAGTTAGAAGTCTTGGTTATGATTAAATATTTTGATTAAACGAGAGTAAAATATCATATAAAACACAAATACAAATATATTTGTCAAATAAAATTAATAAAACTAAAAAAAAACTTTTTTGTTATATTGAAAGTGTGCTTATACCTTCTGGATCAGTTATTATTTACTAAATATATTTTATTCAATTTCATCTTCCATCTCCAATCCAGCACCTTACTTTTCACACCACCCATAATTTAGTTCAACCGAGTGTTTTTGTTTTTTTTTAACCCAAATTTTCATCAACTCAAGCTCAGTTTTAATAGTTTGTGGATGTTTGCAAAATTCTTCTTCATAATTTCCCAGAATTTTCAAATGGAAAAATGGTGGTTTCATATCTTTTAGGAAAAAATTGACTCCGTTGGATCGGTACCACACTTTTTGAGCGTAGTGGATGTTAGATCAGGCCAAAACTGAGGAATTTGGGGGAAGTCTTCCGTGTAATCGCACCGTTTTTGGGGTTCACGACATCCGCAAATCGCAGACCGACAGATCTGGAACTTCTTTGCAAATTCCGATAATTTCTTCTTTCAAACATCCTCCGGAACATTGTCCTATGACTTGGCAACGAAATATTCTTGCCCTGGAAGTTGAAAGAAGTCAGCCTTTACGTAAGTTTCGTCATTCATCACGGTACATACGATTTGGTGAGCAACTTTGTGTAAAGTTTCCGGGCGTGGGTTTCCGCAGTGATGTTTTGCTTTTCAAGTGCACAACATTTGTTCACGGATAATCTCTGGTTTCTAAGACATGGCTGAAACTACTGTACGAATAACTATGAAACTTGACAGATGTTAACTAAACACTCAAATTTTCATGTTTTTTACTCATTTTTACAAATCTATTAAAACAAATGGATTGATTTCAGCTTGGTTTCATGCGTCAACCATGCCACCTGGTGGTGAATGCACCTATGCATCGTCAATCGTAGCAACCTTGTTGTGTGCAAAGCAAATTTGTCAGCATTATCAGTAGATTTGCATTAGCCATGACAGTTACGTCTGAGTAGCAGGTAATCGTCCAGAAAGAGCGGTTGAATATGCTGGTGACTATAATGGATCACAAGACCTACTTGACGCTAGACTGACTGGGGACCGGATATTTTACGCCCCTCACCAAGGAGGTAAACGTTGACTTCAAATTAATCTCAACCACCAAGTTTCCGAAGAAAGTCCTTTTGTCGCTAACGATAAGCGAGAAGGGAATGTCCATGCCGCTGTTCTTTCCTTCGTAGCATTCGGTGAACAGGGACACAATACGAAGTGCCTGCCCGAAGATGCCGCTTTCATCAAGAAGTATCAAACGAATCAAAGTATCAAATGTGGTCTTTAGGCCGGACCTGCTCTCGGTCCATTAAGCCAAGAGATCATTGGAGTAGATAGGGTATGGCCCAGGTAGAATTGTAACATAGACTATTACGCGTATTTCGGATATAAGGTCTGTATTCGCAATAATCCGGACACCTCAAAACATGAATAAAACATAAATTTCGCATTCTATTTCCGTCGTAGTTGTTTATTTCAGATTCATGGGATGTGTTTTAACGAATCGTGAGGACAAAACATAGTTATTCGGTATTTGCATAAAATTTTCGAACTTTGCGCTTAACTCCGTCCATTAGGGTTTGTACAGACTCCTCAGAAATCGTAGAAGCCGTCTTTGTCCAAATTTGCTGGAAATGTTTGATGTTTTTGATTCCTTGCTTCTTTCCAGAAAGCTTCCGCCTCATCAGAGCCCAATATCTCTCGATTGGTCGTAGGTCTGGGCAATTTGGCGGGTTTGAGGTTTTTGGTACAATGTTCACTTGATTTGCTTGGTACCACTCCATCACAGTTTTAGCATAGTGGCATGATGCCAAATCGGGCCAGAACAAAGGTTTTTCTTTGTGACTTTTGATGAAGGGTAGCAATCGCTTCTGCAGACACTCTTTCTGATAGATCTCCTTGTTGATTGTGCCTGTAGTGATGAAAGATACTCTTTTGCCACACGTGCAAATTGCTTGCCACACAAGGTATTTTTTGGGAAATTTCGATGCCTTCTTCGTTCTGAAATGCTCAGCTGTAGCATTTCTGGCCATAGCAGAATAAAAAGCCAGCCCTGGAGGCTGCTTGAAATCCTCCAGGACATAAGTTTCATCGTCCATAACAACGCATGAAAACTTCGTCAAATATTCGCAGTACAAACGTCGAGCCCGTGATTTTGCTGCCAAGTTCTGTTTGTCGTTGCGATTTGGAACTGTTTTTATTTTATACGACTTAAATCCCAAACGTTGTTTTGATTTTTGGACAAAACCAGGCGACATCCCTATTTTACGAGCCACCGTTCGAATGGAGAGATTTGGGTTTTTCGTTAATATCCTTTTCACCTTTCGGTCCATGACAGGATCAGCGCGTCCAATGTTTTTGTCACTTCTCGGTTTCCTCTCCACCGTCAAACGTTCCGAAAATGATTTGAGCACATCGTGAACAGTGGATTTAGGCAAATCCAATGTTTTTGCAAGGTCCCGTATTGACAAGTCAGGATTTGCCGTACGCCCGTACCAAATTCGCTCGCGCACTTGTTTTTCTTTCATCGCCATCTTGAATACGAAACAAAAATGAAATGTAAACATCAATCATAGTTTTTTCATCATAGACTCTCAGCTATACCACAGTGAAATGTTTCATTCCTACGTACAATATTTCAAAAGTTACAATGATTTGAAGGTGTCCGGATTAATGTGGATACAGACCTTACATTAACAAATTAGTATTCTGTTTTAACTAAAATGTTCGACTGTATGAGAAATTTAGAGGAAAAATACAAAAAAAAAATCTCGATTTCGAAGAAATTTGCGGACTTTTCCCGGAATACGTTTCGTCAACCGGCGCACACTATTCTCATTCATCGTTTTGGAAATCTTATTCTACTTGGTTCTCAATTCATTGCTGCTTTTGACGACAATGCCATTCACCTTCAGCTTCCTCTTCATAATAGCCCAAAATCTCTCTATCGGTCTGAGCTGGGGACAGTTTGGTGGGCTGAGTTCTTTCGGTAAAAACTAAATCCTGTTGATTTCATACCATTGTAGTACTGTTTTTTTTTTTAATGAGAGGATGCAAGATCTGGCCAAAACATGACAGGTTCATTGTGGGATCTGATGAATGGAAATATTCGCTTTTGGAGGTATTCCGTTCTTTACAGCTCTGGATTAAATGTCTTATCAGTGATGAATGCCTTGGTCTTCCTACACAGCTTAAAAAAGCGGTGTGAATTGTTGTTCAATATCATGCACATAAATGGAGCGTCACAAAACTTTAAAATTAACATCATAAATCGTGTTAAGTTCTGGGACATTTAATTCATGGCGGATAATGTTGTATACAAAAGCTCGTCTTCATTACAACTATTTCATGCAAGTTGTTGCTTCGTGTGGAAGGGAATACGATTTTACATGCTCTGATATTTACATCATAATGAAAATTCTTATTTGTTTTCTGTGTACCCTAGCTACGGATGCCTTGCAAACTCATGTATTTACGTGCAAAGTTATCTGCAAACATAAACTTGAATTTGGCAGGAACATCTCCCCGAGCCGTAGCCAACTAATTTTTTTTCCCGGTAGCTGTTTGAAAGCGGCCTTTACATAGGTTTCATCATCCATGAGAAGACAGCCATTGAATTTTGTCAACACCTGATCATACAGTTTTCTGGTACGGATTCTGGCCATATTGTCCTGTTTTTGATCTCTATTTGGTTGTCTACCGGCACGGTATGACTTGAAGCCTTCCGAAGATGAATCCGTTGCACGGTACTGCGTGCGGCGTGAAACTTTTTGGCCAAATCGCGGTTTGAGATGTTGGGGTTTGCCTTAATATTCTTGATGACTTTGTTCCGCAGTTGACGGTTGACAGTACCCGCCCGACGCTTGCCCGACACTTTAGCGTGTTTTTGCCCAGAGTACGAAGGGTTTTACAAATGGTTGCGCACAATTATTTTTCTTCTTTTTTCTTCCATTTTGTATTTCTCTGAAACATGTTCGAACTGCATCGCGAAAAAAAACTTCTGATGGGCACACATAAGATTTCATAGTTTACAAATCCGACCACTAGGGTCACTGTAAGAATCAAAAATGATTGTTCCAATACTAAATCGGCCACACCTTAGACCAGCTGAAGATAAACATGACACCGAAGACCGCCAACCCTCTCTACGTCCCCCAGTTACGACCGATTGAAATCGCGCCCACAACGGAGGAGCAATTGATCGCCAAGACCACGAAAGAGTTGAACAAAACGACGAAATGAATCTTTTCATCGACTATGGCAAAGGTTCCGACAGGGCGTCGTTGCAGTTTTGTAGAACCCAGACAACCAAAAATCGTATAACAGTGTTCAAATAGTATCGTGTATTCCTATATTTTAAGTCAAAATCGCAATTATTGTAGCTTTTATGACGTATTATGTTTAAGGAAAATCGTAAAGAGTGCAAATTTTCGATTTATATACGATGTGTCATTTATTCATCGTACTGCGTCACAAATTAAATCGGATATACATCGCTAAACTTTTTATATCGAATTTGTTATTACAAATTCAATCGCATACGATATAAAATCAACTCGTTTAGGAAAACAATGGAATTTGCACGTATATGGCCTCCACTTTTGCACGTATAAGCCATATTTTAGCATTCTATACGATTTGTTTACTTACATATATGTGTGTATATCATAAAAACAACTTTCAATATACGTGCATTTTGGTTGTCTGAGAAGGCTTTAATGAACGTAAGTAGTTTTATTGTCATCGCCATCCGAAAATAGTTCATTTTCTCAATACAAAGGTTTAAAAACCAACTAAAAGGATTAAAATCTGGCAATTTCTTTAACGCCATCCAATCCCTGAAAATCACAATCGCTATATTTTGGAAAGAATATTATACTTACCTATTTTAATGAAATGCATTTAGTTATTAGAATTAGAAAATTGGGCACACAGTTATTTTCCTAACCGGGCATCAATTTTCATCAATGTCAGATGCTCGTACTATCTCGCGTATAGCTGGAATGTGTCTACCCATATTTATATCGTTGTGTACCACTGTCCATTCCATTTTTAGAACTGTACCAAAAACGATGTCACCGTGTACAAATAATGTGTACGCATGAAATGCTCGTAAGAGAGTAAACCGTGTCTACTAGTCTGTTTGAATTCAGGATACAATAAAACAAACTTAACTAAGTGCAGATGTCAGACAGTCGGCAGTCTGGACCTGCCGTAAAAGCCTCTACCCAAAGCATACTGCAATGTGCAATTCCGATGGGATTTATTCGTCATTCGTCGGAGACAAAAAAAAACATCTAGTTACCTTCGGCGTCGCGCCATCGTCGGCATCGTTCCCTATTTTGGTAGTCTTGTTTCCAGGCGGCAGGGACAGAAGAATTAACGCTTGATAGCTGACTTTTCCAACCAAGCCAGCAGATTTCTGTTAATTTAATGCACAATTAAAATAATTTACAAGCCTTTATTATGATCATTTTCGCCAGCAATAGAAACAATACATTACGTTCAAAAGTTGGAGCACTGCTTCATAATGTACCAACCACAAACAACACGATTTCCTCAATCTGCCCTGTACAGATCCTACGTGACGAGATTGTCAGCCAACTTTTTTCGACTCCGGAGGGACTCCCCGGCCAAGCGTTCGGCACTGATGGAGGTCCAAAAAGGAAAAAAAAAACATTAAAACCAGGAATCACTTTGTCGGGGATAATGATGTCTGCAAACCACAGCGACACACACACACTTTCTGAACCGAACAGCATCATCACTAGCAGCGAGCAGCGTGATTTGCAATCTGATGCCTTCCAGTAGCAGAGGATGACGAGCAGTGCGCTGGAGAAAAGAGGGGCGGCTTACTCCAACTCCGGAGGGATCAGTCGGGAGCAAGCGATGATGCAAGTGTGTGCTTTATCGAGTGATACAGGAGTCAAACGTGGTGAAAATCGTAATTAACTAACAGACCTTGGGATTTTCGATGCGGATGGAGAAAAGTTCCACGTGTGAGGGAATCCGTTTGCAAGGCTGGTGACAATTTTCCGAGTATGATGGTGATAATGGCGATGATGAGGGGACAACGGATGGAGACGGCGATAGAAGTGCACATACGCATACAACCCAAGGGTGGGCAGGAGCGAAGAAGGTATCAGTCCGGGTCGGAAAACCACATATGATGTTGCTGACATCTACCAGCTAGGGCGAACGATAATTACATATTTTCATTAAAATAATGACTACTTTTATTATTTCTTAATTAATGGAATTTTGCTTTTATCACATTTGGTCACGGCGGTGGTCGGTTTGTGGGGAGTGTAAGTGAGCAATGTCGTGTGTCAGGGTTGTAATCCTGAATTCGCATTTCACTCGAATGAAAACATCAGCGAGGTCGCAGATCAGTACTCTGCTGAGAGAACTTACGAAGGACAATCTCATCGCAAATTTGTTATAATTATAAACTATAAACATTGGGATTCACTCCTTGCTGACCCATCATTAGGTCATACGTTTTTATGGGCATTTCTAAAGGGATTGGAGACATTCACCCTCTCTTGAAATCGTCATTTTCATATGAATTATGGCACAAGTAATAGCTGGAGAGTGCCGTGGCAAAGCTGATGATTATTGTCCTCGGAAAATTAGATTCCTAAGCCGATCATTATTGTTAGATGGAAGGCAACACAGAGCAGAGTAGGATGCAGTCTTTAAGCATAATAATCCTTTTTTTTTAACGACGGATGGTTACACTACGGGAAAACTGACCGACCGGGATAATTATACTGTTTTGGATCATTTGAATGGCGATGGTATTTCCGTAGTTAGGGTAATAGAATTTACAGTGTTTGACGGGGCTTCAAATGGTGAGTTGACAACTTCGAAAGAGGGTGCGACCGACCTCTCGTCCTCACAAGTTACTACCTCACGCCTCCACGAGTCATATGATCACAAAAGACTGCCAGCTGAAACATGGAGACGCTGGGCAATGTTGTCAATCTGAAAATAGCGAAGTGAGGGGATGCGACTGAAGATCGTGTACCTGTAAATCATATCATATTATTTTTCATTCTCCTTTTATTAATGATTTCAGCACGCTTTGGAATCATAATTGCATTCCAAAACCATGTAAGACCCTGGAGCAACATGACAGGCATCAAAGGCTCAATCTGTTTCTCAGCATTTCAGCATAACATTTAATTTAAAATTAAACTTCTGAACTTCAACTGCTTTATTCATAAAAGACTGACATGTGATCAGCAATTTAGGATTATATTCTAATATTGTGCTTAGTGGTATTATGGTAAGATAAGCCATTTGTTTCAGAAATCATCAAACAGGACTTTTCGATCACTTCAATTGCAACCTTTGAAATGTTACTAGAACAGTATAAAGAAAAAATATTACAACATGTCTTATAAAATAATATCTTTCATTGAAATTTCATATTTGATATTTGAAATGATCTATACTGTTTTCAACTTTTCCAGGACTAATAGGATGTTAATACACATCTATTTTTTATATATTTTTCAGTAACAATCCATTGAATTTCAGATATATGTTGTACATACGCATATTATGTTCTTGTATTAACTTACTGTAATTTGTGGAATGTGTAATTGGTTATTCCATGTACATCATTCAGGTTTGAAATTTGAATAAATTAGCGTTTTTGTCTATAATGATACGTCCTAATTTTTTGTGTACGAAATATACTAAATATTAAATAACACATAACGGAGGGAAGGAAGGGACCATCAGGGCACCCAAGTAACACGATTTGGATAGGGAGCATGGGACTGCCTCCTCCCTATTGTTAACGCGGAACGAGGGCGGGCTCTTCAACCCCATCTATTGGCTTTATTATGTCAATCGAGGGCTCGATTCTAGTGCTGTGAGTGTGAACCTGCTTTTGGAAGGAGATTCTCTTCCCTATATTTGCGGGTTTCGTGTAAGTGTTTCTGCTTACGGGCCTGCCCAAACGTTTTAGGCCCTTCATACAGGAGCTTGATGATACAAACAACAATAGAATCCTGATCAAATTGTTTTCAGACTCTGCCGTAGACAAGCAAATGTTTTTAGGTCGATGCCATTTGGTCAATTTCCTACTCTCAGATTTCATTCTTCACGAATAGGTTTCCAAGAGGTCGTCTAGTTTCACTCTTTCATTGTCAATTTTCCAATTTTTATGATTTACCATATTAATAATAAAAACTATAAACATTTCAAATAACAAAAAGGAAAAAAAAGAAGAGTCGGAAGCCCAAGGGGAAAGACAATTAACATTTATTTGTAATCTCAAAATTTGAAAATAATTGTAAAACCATATATATATATATATATATATATATATATATATATATATATATATATATATATATATGACATGAAAGATTTACACTTTTCAGCGTGAACTATTAATTGATTAGGAGTAGGAGTAAGCTAAGGAGTACTTTAAATAACATAACGTGCGGGTGGACATAGTCTGCTTCACTAGTCTCCTCCACGTTATTTGGTCTATGGCTGCTGATCTCCATCTTGCTGAGCCACCCATTCTTGCAAGATCCTGCTCAGTTTGGTCCTGCCACCTAGAGCGTTTTACGCTTCTGCTGCCTTTAGCTATATTCGAGGAGAACACCATTTTGGCCGTGTTGTTTCCCGGCAGCCTGACGACTTGTCCGGCCCATCGTGTGCTGCCAGCCTTTGCCACTTTATAGATGCTGGGCTCACCGTACAGTTGCGGTAGCTCATGGTTCCCGCTTCTCCACCATACACCGTCTTCTTATAAACCTCCATATATAAAGATTGGATTCGGAAAAAAATGCGACACTTTGTTTTGGGTGTAACGCGTGGGTAAAAATTAATGAAATTTTAGGCAATACAAGTTTAGAGTGTTAGGTTTATGTGTGCGATCGGATTTTATCGCGATCTGTCAAGTAGTTTTCAAGATGCATTCGAAACAAGAAGAGCTACGCCAGCAAATCTTGGGCGCGGTGATCGATAATCCTGGTCAGTCGCACAGATGGATCGGCAAAAGGCTTGGAATACACCATTCCACCGTGTCCCGCGTTGTGCAGATGATCCAGGAGACGAAGACCATCGAGCGGCGCGCTGGAAGCGGCCGAAAATCGAAAGCGGAATACCCAGAGAAGGCGCGGAAGATAAGGCAGTACTTTAAGAATAACCCGAACCTTTCCACCCGAGACGTGGCCAAAAGGGTCAATTCATCGAAATGGTTCATCCAGCAGACCATTAAGCGGGCTGGGCTTTGTGTTTTTAAGGACAGGAAGGCGCCAAACCGGACTGACAAGCAAAACACGGAGGCCAAATCGTGCGTGGAGGCTGTCTCGTCATGGACGACGAGACATATATCAAGGCGGACGCCAAACAAATCCCCAACCTCGAGTTTTTTGTCGGTACGTCCCGCATGGAGGTTCCGGAAAAGTTCCGGAAGAGAAAGATGGACAAATTCGCGAAGAAGTATCTGTTGTGGCAGGCGATCTGCGAGTGCGGACGGTACAGCAAGCCGTTCGTTACAACCGGCACCATAAACGGGCTGATTTATCGAGAGGAGTGCTTGCAGAAGCGCTTGCTGCCCTTCCTCCGCTCTCACCGTGGTCCCACGCTGTTCTGGCCGGATCTCGCATCGTGCCATTACGCCAAGCCTGTAATGGTTTGGTACGAAGCGAAGGGCGTTAATGTGGTCCCGAAGGAGGCGAATCAGCCAAATACACCAGAACTTCGTCCGATCGAAAAGTTTTGGGCGATAATGAAGAAGAAGAAAAGGGGAAAAACATTCAAAACCGATGAAGCTTTGCAGAAAAACTGGGAGAAACTGTATAAGGAAGATGGACAAAGCCTCGCCCAAGATCTCATGAGCAGTGTTAGTAGAAATGTACGAGTATTCAGCTTGGGGGAGGAAATTCAATAAATAAATATATATATCCCTGAAAATTTGAGAAGTATCCGATTTAAAATGAATTTTTGGTGATCATTTTTGTGTGTCTCATTTATTCCGAGTCCAGTCTTTTTAACACGCGTTGCTCCAACACGCCTAGCGCACGTCCACGTCTCATGACCGTAGAGAACAACTGGTCTTATGATCGATTTGTATATTATGCACATTGAACGAGGTTGAAGTTTTCCAGAACACAATTTATTGTGGAGTCCATAGTAGACACGGCTTCCATTGATGATGCGTCTTAGAGTTTGGTGGCTCACATAATAGTAGGTTCTTCGTAAAATTGGCAAAAAGTATTGCTGCTCAAAAATGAGTTATCTATGTTCATAATGACAATATGGAAAACAATCAACAATCAAGTTTAATCTGATCGATGTAGACATATATTCAGCTTGTTACTTCCAACTATCATAGCGCACTTTTGTGAAGCCAAACTTTTGGCCGAATCGAGCAGAGCGTACTCAAATTTTTGTTGTTTAGTGTGTACCGAAGAGGTATCCATACCACACGATCCATGCCTGCACTTCGTCAGACTTGCAGTCTGTAAAGGGTCCCTTGGTCACCTCCCACTTGATCAATATACCTTGCCCGTTGCGCTCCTCTTCTTCTAGAATTGTTTTCATCGGTCTGTCATCCGACATTCTGCAGACGTGGCCAGCCCATCGAAGTCGATCTATATTCATGGTGTAACAGATGTGAGGTTCTTCGAGCAATGCATGCACTTTAGTGCTTCATTTTCTTTCTCCACGTGTCGTCTTCCTCTTTTTTTTTTTATTTATTTATTTATTCGACAACAGATAAAAATGTTTATCCCAATGACAACTAGATAACACTTAATTACATACAATAACTAACACATACATCTTCGGAAACTACGCTTATTAACATCACGGGATACATTAAAGTTAAATACGTTATAACAGCTGTTGAAAACGCAACACATGCTTAGCACAGGTTCGTGTTTGCCGTAGTTGGTCCTTGGGTGCCAGTTTATAAAGAAGGATTGTAAACGTAGGTTTCGTCCTCGAGTGTTGATGTTCAAGAGACCAAGTAAAGTTGAACAGTCGATGTTTCCCTGAAGGAGGTCACCAACGAAACACGCTTTGGCCACCATACGCCTCCTTACACCGACATTCATAACTTGGCAATCTGCGAGGGTCTTGCCAACGAAGATGTCGCAAAGCAAAGCGTATAAACCTTCGCTGAACGGCTTCGATCCTCTGGACTGCATTTTGGTAGAAAGGGGACCAAACGACAGCACAGTACTCCAAAAAAGGACGAACCAAAGAGCAGTATAGTGCCTTCAGGCAAAAAACGTCTTTGAAGTTTTTTGCGAAGCGGAAGATGAATCCTAACTGCGATGAGGCTTTAGAAACAATATAGGCAATGTGATTCTCGAATGACAGTTTGGAGTCGAGCATTACTCCCAGATCTTTGACTATTGTTTCACGTTTCAAGCGTGTTCCTTGAAGGATGTACTCGTGGAGATACATCGCACGTTTTCGGCCAAAGGAGATAGCCGAGCATTTGGATACATTTAAGGACGTTCTGTTGATCCGGCACCAGTCGTCGTATACTTGTAGTTCCTGTTGAAGAAAATCGGTGTCTTCTGGACATTTTATGAAGTAGTACAGCTTTAGGTCATCCGCGTAGGATAATTTCAGGCATCTGAGGACCAAGTTCACGTCGTTCATATATAACAGGAAAAGAAATGGACCAAGGTGGCTGCCTTGCGGAACGCCAGATGTTACTGAGAAGCTGGGCGAGGCATAATCTGAGATCTTCACAGACATAGTTCTACCAGTCAGGTATGAGCGGAGCCAGTTCAACAATTGATCGTGAACCCCCATTTTGTCGTATTTGGAAATTGCAATCTGATGGTTCGCAAAGAGATCTGGTATATGGCGTCTACTTGATGACCGCGTTCCATTTCACGGATGTTGGTCGCCGTCGAGCGCTTGGGCATAAAACCGTGTTGTTCAGGAGAAATAGTATGTGAATAGTCATGGACCAGCCCACTGGACTGACGATCGAACGCAGCACCTTCCGTTGAATGACACCAGGAGCGCGTTGGTCCTTCGTGAGGCGGACCTCCATCAAAATGGAGCCGCAAACTATTGTTGAAGTTGATTTAACTTTAATGTATAATACTCTTTGTGTTTCCACATAATAGAAGTATGTTACCATCGGGAAAATTATGAGAAAGGGGAAGTTAAAGAGATTTGAAAAAAAAAACAGGTTCCAATATAAGGATTGTATCGAAATAAACTGACAATGTTTATGATGCGCTCACACATACACGAGTTAGACTATCGAAGTTCATCCCAATGGCATTCACCTTAACAGGGTACCTTCTAATATAAAGTTCTAAATTTACGGTTCAATTGACAACACGATGCAGTTAAAACATTTATGTCAAAAAGACCTTCGTCAATATTGTATATTTAAACAAGAGCACGAAACTGCTACCTGAGGCACAGAACACTTATTTTGATAAAACAATTGTATCATTTGCACGTGTTGTTGGACGCTCTAACGGTCTATGGTAATTTGGCAAAACACACTCAATAAATGACAGCTAATTTGACACTTAAGACTTCACCTATATGGCCGAAATCAACTGCCAAATTGAGGAAATGTCCTCATCCAGTGTCTTTGGCAGCACCCTCTCAGAATCCAATTGTAGGTGTATAGACTATGTCTTTTCAAGCAACTTTTCATCCTTTGTTTTTTTCAAAATTTATCTAGTCTGCCATTTGAAAAGGGCTTAAGCTTTTTAATCGTTTTTTTTTTAATCAACATAACTCAAAAAGGACAAGACTCACAAAAAAGTGATGTATGGGGGCTTTTAAAAGATTGTCTGAACTTTTATGAAAAATAATGTAAAAATTCTCTAGTCGATTAAAATATTTTGAAATTTAAAATCGATTTGCTAATAATAACCAATTAAGAATTGGACTAAATTTCATAATAATTGTCTTAAATTGGCAATATAATTGTCTAAAAGTTCGCCATACATACAGGCACTTTTAAGGAAAAAAAGTATTTCTAACAAAAAAAAATTTCATTTCAACATAACTCAAAGAGGACAAGACTTACAAAAAAGTAATGTATGGGTGACTTTAAGAAAATTGTCGTAACTTTGATGAAAAAAATGCAAAAATTGTTAAATCGATTCTTACATGCTAAAATAAAATATTTGAAAATTTAAAGTTAATTTGTAAAAAATAGCTATCTTAGAATTGAACGAAATTCTTTCGTAATAAAGGCAATAACATTGTCTTGAAGTTTGCCATACATTGCGAGATGGGCACTTTTAGGAAAAAAAAAGGTTTTTCTAACAACAAAATTTTCATGTCCTATTTTTACCGTGTATCGCGCCAACTCGTCACATAATTTGGTTCTAAATCCTAACAGAAGCCAATTAAATTTAAGTATAATGACAATTTGAATTTTTAAGGGTCTTTGAATGTATGAAAAATCAAGGCTACCATTTGGAAAGGGCTTATTTTTATATTATTAATTTTTTTTAAACTTTAGTGAAAATACTATTAAATCAGGTGGTTGGTCCTGTTTATCACCAAAGCTTTGAAGTATATTACAAGAAGGACAATAAATTGGAAAACAAAAGCATTATCATAATATCTGAAGTATAGACCCAGTTGTTTATATCAAAATTGATAGATTTCATTAAACAAAATTCAATATATTGTTCAAAAACTATTTTTAAGTCAGATGGAGCAGCGGCCCATACTAAGAAATATATGTATTTGACCCTCTTCAAATGTTAGTCTAGATTATTATTGTTTTTTACAAAGATGTTCAATACATTCAATTCTTAATTACATTCAATTTATAATTTCTTACATACATTCAATTTATAATTTCTAAATTTTATTGGTTTCTATAGGGGTGTTGAATACCATAACTAGACGAGTTTGCGTGATACACGGTAAAAATAGGCCATGAAAAAGTTGTTGTTAAAAAAAACTTTTTATCCTTTATAACGAACTTTTAGACAATTGTATTGCCTTTATTATGAAAAAATGTCGTCCAATTCTAAGATAGAATTTTTTTGCAAATTGGCTTTCAATTTATAAATACATTTTTTTTAACCTTTTAAGAATCTATTTTACAATTTATACATTTGTCTATGTATGTATGTAAAATATACCACTCATCGTTGCAGGCACAGCCATAAGACAGTGGATCGTCCTCTACGAATGATTTGATCAAGTTCGACATCTGCCTGTATTCAATTTAACACTGTCTGAAGGGCCAAAAACGGATGGGCGGACTCGTAAGCAGAAACACTTACGCGTAATCCGCGGGATAATGAGAATCTCCTTCCAATGCTAGAATCCTACAACCTAATGTCGAACAAGCCATCAAACGTGAGGACTTCCCAATGAGTGGGTAGAAGAGCTCGCCATCAATTCACGAATTGTTATTGACAGGGAGTTGGCAATTCCACTCTCCCCATCCAAATCGCTTCAATCCGGTGCTCTGATGGTCCCTTCCCAACCCTTTTTATTTGATGTATAATATAGTGAGGTTCATATAATAGTGTAGAGTATTTTTCTTTATAATAATAATCTTACCTTCCCTGGTCTACCTGGTTGTAAATAATATAATATGATGAAATAACTGAAAAAATGATAGACATATGAAAATTATATGCTGCTTGGTGCCTCATTACAGCTCAATCATTGGTAGTTGAATGTAACTCCGGAACGTGAAACCTTTTTTGCCAAACCATTTCGTAATTAAATGAAGTATAAACATGCATTATGTTTTTAATAATATACAATGATGAAAATAATACGATGTTGCAATAAAATACTAAATAATGTATATATAATTATAAAATGCAGCCATTTGCCTCTTCGGCAGCGGTGTTAGTTGCTTTAAACTCTGAAATAACGGAAATTTCCAATGTGATATAATGAAACATAGTTGATTTCCTGGAAGCCGTTTTGCTAGGAAAATGTAAGCAAACAATAAGGCGAAATAAATTCCCTATGAATATGATTATTGCCCAAAAACGGGAAGCTTTAAATAAAAACTTTAAATAAAAGCTTTAAATAAAAATAAAAACAAAAGGAAATTTGATTTATCCGCTAACTTTTGTTTCCCACTGGGCCCATAAATGATTATTTATGCTTGTCTAATAGAAGATGTAGGATCAATGTTAGATTTTGTATTTTTAATTGTCTTATGATAAAGAAGGGAAAAAATTGCATTAAAAACCATCCTATCTTTTCATATACATAGCGTGAGTTAGGTTGGCTTAGACTCACAACGATGCATAAATGCGAAGCTGAAAATAGCATTAAAAATATTGTGAATGTTTTGTGATAATATAAAATTATAATAACCATTACACTTGTTATGTCTGCAGATTGTGGTCCTGCTACAATTATATACGGACTTGCATTATCATAGCCACGAAGGAAAAAATAATCTTAAATTATTATACCTGAAATTAGCACTGAAATTATTATTATCTGAAATTAGCACCGTCGGACCGTATTATGAATACTTCCATTTTTCGTGGCAGGGTAAGATTTCAGCATACTACCTTACCGGGTCGCACTGCCGATGCCAGGACAGACTGCTCCTCCTTGGTGGACACAGACGCTCGGCACGCACCTCCTCAATCTAGCTGAAGTCAGAAGGACAACAGTGCCCAGGCCGCACTACCAGCTAAGTACGCAACCCGTAGCTGGCGGTCTTTGTCATCTCTTGACCCGTGGAAGCATGAGGTAGGAACTTGTGAGGACCAGGGCTATGTTGCGGGGACGCACGCTCCATCCCAGGTGTCTACTCACCATTTTGCAGCCCTATTTTACAATTTATACTTTTTTGCTAAAACGATTTTCTAAAAATCACGCATACATTTTGAGTTATGTTGATTTAAAAAAATCGATCAAAAAAATTAAGCCCTTTTCAAGTGGCAGTGGAAATAAATTTTGAAAAAAATAAGGTATGCAAAGTTGCTTGCAAGGACATAGTCTACACACCCACAAGTTTCATTGGATTCTGAGAGGGTGCTGCCAATCTCGTAGATGAGTTGGCGTGAAATTCGTCAGTCGTCTTTCACGTATGTTTCGTCATCGATCAAAACGCAGGCAGACGATCGTTTATAACACTCGGCTGTGTAACTTTCTGGCACTGGTTTTCGCCCTGGATTTTTGCTCAGAACTTTGTTTTGGAAAATCCTGGAGAGTGTGAGCTGTTTAGTGGCATACCTGTAACTAGAAAATGAGGAGAATGATAAGTAATTTCCATTTAATTCCAACTACCTTTATTGCTTATCTTGACAGATACGCATGTTTCGTCTACAAGGTGCAGACTTCTTCAGTGTCGTGTACTAATACTTCTCGTTTTGTTTTGTTATCTTCTGCTTCAGGTTGTTGTGCTTCTTGGTTGATTCTTTGCACATTCCGACGGAGGTACCAGCCTTTTTGGCCACATCAGGAATCGACATCGATATGTTTTGAAGAATGAGGTTTACTATCTTCCGATTCAATTTTGGGTCAGCTGTACCTGGTTTTCTTCCTCTTTTTGGCAACGAGTAGTTGCCGAGTAGTGTTTCTCGAGCTTGTTGATGATGGATTTTACGCTGTCCTGATAAATTCCGAAATGTTTCGCTATTTTGTTCATTGAGGCATCCTTCTTACGAAGCCACGTATCCACCACTTGAATTTTAACACTCTTTTCGATTCGTGGCATCTCGAGAACGATTATTGTGATCGACTGAAAGTTCAGGAGCTGCACAAGTTGTTGACAGATGAACGCGTCGAATGTAGGTAGGCTAAGACCGCTAGTCTTACGTGTGCATTTGTGAGCGCATCATAAGCGTTGCCAGATTATTTTCGATACAATCCTTATGTAGTTTCATATTTCAAACCTCGTTTGTAATCGAAGTTAATGTGTTTGAAAGTTAGACGCAGCCACATGTTGCTGCATAAGGCTTGTTCGCGACAAAATCTGGACACCCCTTGATACGTATATCTCTGGAAATACTTCATCAAAGCTTGAAATATTTCGCAGACTGATAAACGTATGTCTGTTCATTGTGTAAAATCATTTTTTGGTGATACTACAAGCTTTAAGGTCGAAGATGGCGTCGAATGAAGAGCAAGATCGAAAAGCAATTGTGTGCGGCCGCAATGAAAATCCGAATCAGTCAGTAAGAAAACTTGCAAAAAAGCTTGGGTTTCCTGCAAACACTGTCCATAACGTTCTTAAATCTTTCGATACACGTTTGAAAACAGCCAGGAAGGCTGGGAGTGGAACAAAAACGGATCTCAGGAACCACCAGAAGGACGCGAAGGTGAAGCAAATATTGCAGAAGAGAACAGATCTTTCGGTACGTACTATGGCTTGCAAATAAAAATGTCCCCAACTTTCGTGCATACTTCCAAGCACCGGCAAAGCATAAAATCATCCAAGGTGAAAACTGTACTGAAACGTAATGATAAACAGAATGTGACGGTTAAAATCCGTGCTCGTTGTATTGCGAATATTTGACGAAGTTTTCCTGCGTGATAATGGACGATGAAACTTATGTGCTGGGAGACTTTAAGCAGTTTCCGGAATGTCTTATTACACCGCCATGCAACGGAACGGCGTAGTGGAGCATTTCAGGACGAAGAAAAAGGCCAAGTTTCCCAAAAAGTATTTGGTTTGGCAGGTTATATGCAGCTGGGTCGAGCAAGCCAAAGCTTCATCAGTACCGGAACGGTAAACAAGGAAATATACCGTGAAGAATGCCTAAAGAAGCGATTGTTACCATTCCTACGCAGCCATGACGCTCCCTCGCTATTCTGGCCTGATTTGGCATCTTGTCACTACGCCAAAGATGTTTTGGAATGGTATAAAGCGAATGGAGTCCATGTTGTACCGAAAGAGGCGAATCCACCTAACTGCCCTGAGTTGCGACCTATCGAGCGGTATTGGGCTCTCGTGAAGAGAGAACTCTCTCAATATCAACAACAAGCTACAACTATAGAAACATTTCGAAAATCTTGGACAAAGGCAGCTTAATCGGTTGCAGAGAAGTCTGCACAGATCCTAATGGCTGGAATAAACTCAAAAGTTCGTAGTTTCTTCATGCCTTATTAAGTAACTGTAATTAGTTATAAGATGACTAATAATGCACAATTAAATGAATAAAAAATGCATCTTGGATTGAACTTACAGCAATTTTGTTTTATTCCAAATCTAATCCGTCCAGATTTTGTGGCGAACAAGCCTAATTTCAAACGATGAACCGGAAACTTTGGTTTTTAATCAATGAACTACGCGAAACAAGAGAGCTTCATAGCTTCGTTGATAAACGTGTCAGTTTGCAATTCAGAAATCATGAATTCATGGAGTTAATGAGCGCCATCTGTCACTGGTTATTAAGTTATTAAAGTCACGGCACAGCACAATAAAATTAACGGTTGAGAAGGAAATGGATGGAAAACTTCCCTTCCTGGATTTGATGTTTAAGCAAGGAAAGAAAACAACTTTCTGAAATTTGTATCTATCGGAAACGGACATCCACGGCCCAGTACATAACATCTGACTCAAATCATTTTGGAGCTCAAAAGGCCACGTTTCACTCAATGTGTTACCGGTTTTTAATATACCAATGAAAAAACAAGAATAAGAAGCGAAACAGAGTGAAACTAATTCGGCGGCTGAAATGAATGGCTACGATGAAAAATGTGTCCACAAAATCCTAAGAAAACACGAGTTTTCTAAAAAGGCGTACCACAAAGAGCCGCCACGTTGTCCAGCATGGTTTGAATCTCGTTGAAGACTCTTTATTTGTTTCTTAAACAAGCCAACTTCGGACTCCTATCTCACAATCGCTAACTAGTACAAAGCACCACCTCACGCAAACATTGCATTTTTTGGGGCAAATTGATGAGTTGTCTATGTTGCATTTTTTTCTTCAAGTCACGATCGGTAGTAAAGATTGGAACAAAATCATGCGAAATCAGAATACAATCAGGCTTTTTTTATTTTAAGCTAATGAGTAAAAAAAATAGAATAATATAAAACCATACATATCATTACCATTTCCCGTAAAACTACTGATGATCATCACTTCTTTTATTTTCATTTCAGGTTCGTTACTGCTTCAATCTTGACGTAACATTCCATTCGTAATTTAGACAGTTTATTAATTCCGGTATGTAAACTTACTATACAAATACTTTCCAACATTAATACTGCCAATTCAATGTAACGGATGGAGGGTGACTTCTAGGGTTTTTTTTTCATTAGGGCGAATCTAACATGGAGAGACTCTCTTTGATTACATTCTCTTTCATTCATATTCCAATCACCTTTACGTTTTTCATTCTATTATTTGAAGAGCGTGCTACCAGCACTGTTATGTTTCGATCTGTACTAAAGAATACCTAAAAGTTTTATAATGGCGCTGGTCGGTTACAGCGCTCTAGATTAGCTTGAATGCGACGCACGTAGTACCATATTACATCATCTTTCATTATGTTTACATTTTTCCAGCTATATCAGCTATTTTATAGTGAACCACATGAAGAATCGAACGGGAGTAAAACACTTAAAACGTTTATCCAACATGCAATAAAATAGCGGACTACTCTTTTGGTATCCAAATAGTTGAGAAAAGTGGGAAGGAATTGTAAATCAGATAAAGGACTTATTTTCGGTTACTCACTTAGTAATTCTGAATCTAGATTTGGTTTTTCGTATCCCGACAGTCAAGCGAACTCAATTCAATCACAGGTAGAATCGGGATACAGAGCAATTCGACCAGTTTATAAAAGTTTTATGATTTCAAAGTTTCATTAAAACGCGTACATTGAAATTTTATATTTTTTCTAGGAAATTTCTGAGACATATATTCTTAGTTTATGATAAAGTAGATTCAAAAAACTCATAAGTCATCAATTATTTAAGATTATTTTGAGTTTGCTTAGCTGCTGTTAAACCGAATATTTTTCGGCAAAGTTGTAAAACTTGTTAAGCAGAATTTGATCTAAAAAAAATTATAAGGTTCATGAGCTATTGATAAGCATACTGATCTATTTCCATGCTATTTTCTAATGCTTCTTCTAAAAGGAAGAACCACTCATACACACTACCAAAATGTCATGTAAATTTCGGTGCCATGAGACCGACACATGTAAGCGTCCCCTAGCACATAAGAATGAGTTGAAAGAGATGAGAAAATAAATTCAATCAAACACATCAAATTAACGCTGAACTGGAACCATCGTCGGTCGAGTTTGTAAGCCCAATCTGTGGCCCGCGAATACTTAACTTCCAGAGGACATTTTGGACAATATTGAGAACTTTCTACCTGCGGTGTTATGTTTATGTTGGAGATGAAGCAATGGCAGGGCTAGTCAAATTAAAGAAGATCGACAAACTCCACTTTTTCAACAATGCACATAAGCATTACGTTGCTGCTGGTATGCACGTAATCAAAAACTAAAGGGTTCATGTTCGAAATGATGACGTAGGACTACGATACTAAATGTAAGCTATTTAGATGGAACAATGTAATGTTCTTTGAATTTACTCTTTCTGGCCTAATTTATACACGCTATTTGGTGAATTCTGATTGAATGCAAAATTTCGTATGCAAAATAGCATTAATGAAGCATTATCGTAGCATTGCAGTAAAGCAGCCGTATATTGGGCCTAAAGCGGCATTTATGTCGCATTTAAGACGACTTAATTGCTTGATAGGCTGCCGTTAAGACGCTTTGGAACTGCTTATTAATTACCTGGGCAATAACATAGAAATTATTGAAAAAGGTAGGAAATATTCTTCTGAGATGTACTGGGTCGTTCAAACTGCCCAGGAAGTTAAGGTCTTCAGTTGTAAACTTTTTTTTTAGCTTTATCAGCTATAAAATGTTATGATATGTGCTCAAACACATTCAATGAATGTCCTGGAAGACCAAGTAACCTTATGAGATAATCTGGGGATATTCTATGCCAAACAAATTAACTTAACTTTGTATAGCCCATAAAGCTATTGTTACAATTGTAGACCTTAAATTTTGAAGGACTGTTTGAATGACCTGAAACTAACAAGGTCCTATGATGTCGGTGGACGTTTCAGAATATTTAATGAATATATTTGAATATTTATCGTAGCTTTGTATAGCCCAACAGACTACGGCTACTACCGTATATCTTAAGTTCTGAACTTCAGGTCAGTTTTTATGAACCTGAACATCCCGAAATGATCTGATAATGACTGGTGAGCTTACAGAAGCTTCACTGAATGTGTTGGAATTCATTTCGTCATCTTTCATAGATTATAAAGCTAACTTTACGACTATAAAGGGTGATACGGTCAAAATTTGGTCAACGCGTGTAAATCGGTGAAATCGTTTATTTAAAAAATCAAATTAAATTTCTTTTTCAAGTTCAATTAGTATAAAATTCAGGAAAAATATTCAGTTAGGCTTCCGCTTTTCCAAATCCGAATTGCCGGGCCTTACGCTTGACCCCTGCCATCAGATTTTGTACAGCCACCTTGTCCACCTTCTTCGCCGCAGAAAGCCAGTTTGCCTTGAACTGCTGCTCGTCCTTAGCAGTTTTTTTTTGGTCTTCTTTAGGTTCCGCTTGACAATAGCCCAGTATTTCTCAATTGGGCGGAGCTCTGGCGTGTTGGGAGGGTTCTTGTCCTTGGGAACCACCTGCACGTTGTTGGCGGCGTACCACTCCATGGCCTTTTTACCGTAATGGCAAGATGCCAAATCCGGCCAAAACAGTACGGAACAACCGTGTTTCTTCAGGAAGTTTATTCAAACACTCTTTCACGTAAATTTCTTGGTTGACAGTCCCGGAAGCTATGAAAATGCTGCTTTTCAAGCCACAGGTACAGATGGCTTGCCAAACCAGATATTTCTTTGCGAACTTTGACAGTTTCGTGTGCTTGAAAATATCTGCTACCTTTCCCCTTCCTTTTGCCGTATAAAACTCCTGTCCCGGAAGCTGCTTGTAGTCGGCTTTGACGTAGGTTTCGTCGTCAATTACCACGCAGTCAAACTTCGTCAGCATCGTCGTGTACAGCCTCCGGGATCGCGCTTTGGCCGTCGTATTTTGTTTATCATCGCGATTTGGAGTCACTACCTTCTTGTAAGTCGATAGTCCGGCTCGTTTTTTGGCTCGATGCACGGTTGTAGACGATACACCCAGCTTATTTGCGGCATCTCGGAGAGATAGGTTAGGGTTTCGCTTGAAACTACCGGCAACTCTCTTTGTCGTCTCAGCGGCTTCCGGTTTTCGATTTCCCCCCGATCCAGACTTCCTGGCTGTCGACAAACGTTCCCCAAACACTTTAATTACATTTGTAACGGTTGATTTGGCAACTTTTAGCGATTTTGCCAACTTTGCGTGCGAGTAGCTCGGATTTTCGGGATGCGCGAGCAAAATTTTGATACGCTGCTCTTCTTGCTTGGACGGCATTTTGACAACTGAAGAGTGAATTCCAAAATCAAAATAGGAGCAACATTCTACACACACACACACCTTCAAAATGAGGGGTGTTCAGGTTTTTTAAATGCAAAATTGAAAGAAATACGTCAAGTTGATATTGACCAAATTTTGACCGTATCGCCCTTTAGATCCTAAATTCTAAGCTCAAGGTCAGTTTTGATGGCCTAAAACATCTCTAGTTATCTCATAATACCGGTTCACCCTCCAAAAGACTCACTTAATTTGGTCAAATACATATTGTTACTTTGTTTAGTCCAAAAAGCTGTAGATTTTAGAATACAACTCAAAACTTAAAATCTACAGCTGTAGATTTTAAGTTTTGAATTCCAGGAAAGTTTGGATAACCTACATCATCCAAAGATTATCTCATAATGTCTGTTGTTCTTCCAAAATATTCAATGAATATGTTTCAATACACATCGTAGCTTTGCATAGCCCAGAAAGCTTTTTTACAACTGAAACGTGTTCTGATCCTATCTGTTACTATCCTTGAGAGTTTGGATGACCTAGAACAAAAAAAAGTTATCAAATAATGACTGTTGACTTTCCAAAAGGTTCATTCAATTGGTTTGAGGACATATCGTAACCTTATATAGCCCTAAAAGCTACTGTTACAACTGCAGATCTGATGTGTTGAACTCATGTACATTTTGGATGGCCTAGAACCTCCCCGAAAGATACAAAAATATTTACCGTTTAACATTGAGCCTTTAATAATACGTATGCATATGTACAATATTCTAAAACAACGCTTTACACTATTAATAAGGCATTTATTTTTTCTACCTGAACTTCTTCATATTCAGGATGTTCTAGGTCGTCAATTAAGCCTTAAACTCATATGTTTTTTCTTATGTTTTCCAGATAGAAAAATTTATGGAAAACAAATTTGCAGAAGACAGTGTACAGTGTACAGGTTTGAAGGAGTTAATATACTTTTGAAGGCAAGGCTTAACGTTTATGAATTTTTCAATAGTATGTGGCCCGAAATCAACAATGTTCTCTATTAAAATTGATGCGTAGAAATACTTCCGATTGATTGGTATAATATTTTTGAATATGTTTTGAGAAATGAGTGAGATATTAATGCTCAAACCCTGACCACTTTTCGTGACGGTGGCAATGCGATTTTTTTTAAATTGTTCCCCAGTATAGAAAACAAAGACGTAGTCCTACGTCAAAAGTTTGGTTTGCAGATTTCGTTTATAAAATATTGCCAATGCCTCAACGCACCAGCCGTTGCATCCAGTGAAAGCTCCAAGATGGTTGTGGAAATCGCCAAGCTTCTTCCGATTCAGGTCAACTATGATCTTTTTATTGACGAATGGAACTTGTAAAAATTCTAGGTGCTGACCTTGAGTACAGAGTACAGAATTGAGGAGTATTGGAACTAGTGGTTTACTAAGAAAACGGCTGTAGGTGAGCCTAAATACTCTCAGGTGATTAAGGTAGTGACACAGCTTCACATGGCAACGGAATTGAAAAGCAAGATATGTCAGAAGTAATTCTAGCACCAGCCATCCTGAAAGGCATTTCAATCGTGCGTGTAGACCAGTCTTCGCAAAAACGAGCTGCGGACCAAGTGCAGGAGGTTGTGGAGAAAAAAGTCGCTTGATTACAGGCTTCTTTACAAAAGAAACTCAAAAAGTGAAACTGCGCCGTAGTATTATTCATTTTTGCAAACGGGGGTGATCACTTAGCTTATTTTTACTGTACTTATACACAACAAATTTATAAAAGATTTAAAAAATACTAAAATTTGGAAATCAAATTTTAGTCACTATTTGGTCACTATATTTATTATTTTAGTCACTAAAGTCACTATTATTTATCTATAAATCCGCTACAAGCCCTGCAATAGTCCTAAGTTACGCCCAATAAAAATATATTGTGTTTTGACGAAACAGGAAGTAAAAAATGACAACAATTCCAACAAATCATGACCAGAGCTGCCAGCAAGGTCACTAAGGAGATCGTGTGAAATTGTAGACCATATTCCAAACTTATGAAATATAGATAGTTACATCAGAAATAAAATGTTTCATGCAAGTTTTACTAAAGATTCTGGGTGTCTAGATTATTACGGATACAGAACTTTTTAAACACAATCCTTGGGCGTGAGTGGGTCAAGGACCGTTTGTGAAATTGCATATTTATCCAATTAGTTCAATTATTTCCTTTCTAACTTTAAATAATTCATGCAAATCTAATAACCTAGTCATTTAATACATGGATACAAATAAAGGATCTATCTCGGAATCATGATAATGAAATTAAAATTTTAGCTACTCAAAATAAAGGCAATTTTAGCACTTCAAAGGGAAAATATCGAAAACATTATTTCGATTTAGTATTGATGTAATCTCGGACCTTTCTTCTAATACCACTCATCATATTCTGAACATTTTGTTGTGTAAACTATAAGCATCTTTTTTTTCCCATCTCTTCTTCTCTGTGGGGGCCTGGGGTCCCCTTTTCCACACTTCTTCTTCTTTTTGTCGATTATTCACTATATTTTTTGTGGGTGGGGGTGATGGGCGCCGTAGTGGGGGCATGCAAAACAGGGTGAAAATTTCCGGGTCCGCTGTGAGCTTCAATGTGCGGGGGAATACGTTTCTTTCTCCCCTCTTCCTTTTGTATTTTGGAATCTATATTCTGTAAAAATATAATGTTGTTTTTGGGGGCGCCTACACCTCCCTGGCGAGATCTTTTTCTTTCTTGCGAATTTATCGGGAAAAAGAAATTTGTGGCCGGGAACCCCCCGGGCGGTGGGTTTTTAAAACTGTGGTCCGGGACAGAGCTCGTAAATCTTACGGCCATCATCTGACAATGAAAAAACAGGCCACCTCACTGTCACGAGAAGAAATGAACTATCATGAGATTTCTTGTCATTCTCACACCATCATGCAGTCATGCGATTTTGTCTCATGAGATTTTGTTTTACAAATTTCTAACTAGTCTACTTGAAATTAGCCAAGCAATAATATGTAATCGACAGAGTGGACGTTTTATTTCAAGTTTTGTTATGAAACTTACAATTATATCAATAAATGCGCTTGTGATAACGATGACCAAAACACTGTCACGTGCTGTCATGACGAAAAATTCGATGAGATTTAGAAGAAAATCTCCATCATCGTTTTCTCGCCCGATGAGATTTTCAGACGTAGTTCGGTAAAAATCGTAGGTCATTTTTCATTGAAAATGACATGATCCATCTTTACGTACACAGAAAAAAATAATCAATTTGAAAAGGCGCGTAAAATTTCCCCTCGTTTGATTCCAAGGCAAAGGGGGGGGGAACAAGAAACTGTGTCCGCTTTTCTTACGGACTAACAAAAAACATTTGTTACCTTACAACGAAGGTGGGGGGGAGAACAGGCTAGATTCAGGCGTTAACTGGCTTAAATTTACAAGAAATTTCCCATTATTTTCTGCCAAATCTAGCATTCTCTTTATGTGCATAAGTTAACGCAAAAAATTCAATGTTTCTTTTTATCCCGGTACGTTTTATCGTCCATTTAGGACACGTATTTTGGCCAATAGATTCTGCTTCAGTGTCATGTGTGATTGATTACTGACCCGAAAAGATTGAAATCCTTCCCGCAGACGAATGCCTCTGACGGCGCTTTGGTTGGCATTGAACATCTTCAAATGCACCTTCCGATCCTTATTTAGTTCCACTACGGCGCTTGCTATGATCCTGCCGATCGATAGTGCACCGCTCGCGTAAAAGTTTGAGAACGCTACACACAGTCGACTTAGCCAATTTAATTAACTTTGTGGTTTTTTAACCTGACCACGTTGGATTTTCAAAGTGGGTATCCTAAATGTTCGGTTCGCGGCTTCCATCAAGTATAACTTCTTTGAACCAAAATAAATCGTGACGAACTTTTCAGCACTGAAAGAGGAAACATGTCAAACCATTTCAAATCCGATCACTAGGAGCGCTGTAGTAAAATAAACAGTATGTCCACGTATTAAAATACTTAGGCTTTAAAAATACTTATCAGGAAAACCTGAGCCGGATTTGAAACCGAATTAGTTCAGTTCGGTGAAACATAAAATTTTGAATCAGTCTAGTGTACAAACTTGGGCGCCAGGCATGTTTCAGTGATGATTCGTTAGTACCCATCCAATGTGGACAAATGCCCTTCACATATATACAAATGAAGTACCTGACTCCCAAAGCATAAATATCAGAAGCATCTGCCGCGAATGAAGTTCACAAGTGGTGAAACTGTCTCATCAAAAAGTTCTAAATTTAGCAAAGTACCTCGGCAGTCCAATAAACAAAAACTCAAAGCAGCAAACGAATACATGATTTGTCGTCATCGTGCAAATTTCTGATTTTTGTTTTGTTCTTGTTTTCCCCTCTAGTACTACATGGGAAGATGGATAAACAAGGTAATCTCCATCAAGTGCATCAGCAGCTGCTCCACCAAGATCGTCTCGTTTGCGATTGCGAAATATGATGCGCGTCATTAAGTTGTTATGCTTGGGGAGCACGATTTAGGCCGTAAATAGCTGTAACGAACGATGACAACCGGCTACGGACAAAAATAGCACCCATGAAAGTTTATTGACTCAAAATACAGAACACTTCACAAATGGTGATAATTCTAGTTATTGTTTTCACTAAAGTCACTAGACAGTACGCAATACTTCCCTAAAAAATAAAACAAGGACTCACGACCTCAACTTGAAAGTGGCTCTCCCCGTATGGGCATTAATATTCATCTCTGGAAGCCTCATAAATAAGTACGTGAGATGTTTATGAGAAAGTGCATGCCGGCAAAACAAAATGAAACGAATTGGATGCTTGGCGGAACGCGCGTGGCACAATTCGCGAAATCGAAAAAGGAGCGACGGCTTTTGCTGCTGCTGGTTGCCTCAGTTGCCTGCCGACTTCGAATGCTAGCTTAGGGTAAAGTCAGTGACAATGGGATTTCTTTTTTAAAAAAAAATCATGGGAATTGTAACTTGCCACTTTTAGGTACATAACCCAACCCTTGATGGCATTTTGCAGAAAATGCAACATCCACGTACGTATCTCATAATTCAGGAAACCGAGTTGGATGGTAAATATCAGGTTGGCAGCAGGCGCGAGTATGTTTACGACAGAAAGGAAGAAAGGTTACATTTCCTCTTCGGGTGAAGCAATTGTAGATACCAAGGAACTGCCTTTGGGGGTAACTTGGTTGAAATTCTTCTGACTTGCTGCCGCAGCCACTGCCAGCACGCGAGAAGAGGGTTTGCGTGGGGAAGTGTTTAAAATTCCTTGGTGGCATTCCCGGCAGCCACGTCGCGCCATTCCTCATAAATTGTTCAGAGTGGCTGCATCGTCTCGAGAGGGCAGCTCGCATAGGTTCGTGGGTGTCTTTTTTGATTGGAGCGACACACAGTGGAGCATCCCATAGGCAAAAATCAATAAACCAACATTCATATTCAGCCAAATTAAGTAAGCAGTGTTGTTTATACATGTTTGGAGTATGCATGCGTATTAGTAACTTTGTGAACTCGTCTTAACACCCAGAAACGTTTCAGTACTCAATCAGCTTCTTCGCAATTTATGGCTCATAAATATTTTAGTAAATTGAACTCATTATGAATGACCATGAACTCTTTCATCACATTTTTTTTTATTGTAAATCGATATGGGATTAATTAAAGCATATAAGTTAAATTTGTTTGAGAACATTTTCAAAAGGAGCCATCTTCCGAGAGAACTGCAAAATATTTCAAGGTTATTAAAGCTTCGACCCAATGATCATTCGGTCAAATGACCGTCGGCCTAACGAACTTTGGCCTAACGTACTTCGACACAGTTGAGTGAAACATGTAATGTTCTGCGTTATCTAATGCACATAAAGAGTGCTGGATTTGGCAGAAATTAATGGGATATTTCATGTAAATTTAAGCCAAATAACGCCTGAATCTAGCTTGTTGTATGAAAGATTGCAAATCATTATTTTTTTCTGTGGACCTAACCTAACCTGACACCGTTTGTGATGCCGTGACCTTCGGCGGGGAGAACTTACTCGGTCAAAGACTACTTTATGAGGCCCATGAATCAAAAGTTATTTGAGCTACTCTAAGTTATTCAATATTAGTTATTAATATAATAGTTAGTAAGTTATTAATTAATATTAACTAATTAATATTAATTCGATAAAATTAATTCGATCATATTAATATTAATTCGATAGATGAGATTAGCCAACTCTTTTTAATAGTTTAACTTTCCCTCGTGCTTCCTCGTGTGGCTATAAGGCTCCAAGGATTAATAGGATCAACTTCAGCTTGCAAGAACGTTCCAGGCGTCGCTAAGAGGCATTGAACTTGAATCTATTTTTGGAACTAAACTTGTATCGGATGATTGGAGACGGGTGAGATTTCTCACCATTCAAAAGCCTGGTTAACTGCCATCCGACCATAACTCAATATTGACCCATAGCGATGTTATAGTGGTTTCAAAAACTGCTAGAAAAAAATATCCTCTCTCGTCGGGACAAATGGGTTGAGACGTACAACCTGCTTTCAGATACTGAATATGATTTCCGTAGGGCCAAGGGAACGAACGTCTGTCTCGCTTTGCTTTCCACAGAAATTCAGTTAGCTTTTGCTAAAAAAAAGCAAATGCCTTCTCTATTCTTGGAAATCAAGGGGGGTTTTGATTCAGTATCTGTTGAAGTTCCCTTAGATAAATTCTACAGTTGTGGAGACAATCTATATTATAGGCCACACTTGGAGGAGCATGTATGAAAGCGTTGAAATGAGATTGGTAAAGGGCAGTCCACATTTTACGTAGTTCACTATTTGAGACTATCTGACCCCATTGTAAATCGTAAAAAAATGAATCCTTATATATAACATCAACGTCAGCATTAACTTAGGTCCAAGTTCCCACTTTAAAAAAAACGTCACGTGGTTTATGGACGGTCCCTAAGAATATCAATCAGTCTTGTCAGCTAATATGTGTGTGTGTGTGTGTGTGTGTGTGTGTGTGTGTGTGTGTGTGTGTGTGTGTGTGTGTGTGTGTGTGTGTGTGTGTGTGTGTGTGTGTGTGTGTGTGTGTGTGTGTGTGTGTGTGTGTGTGTGTGTGTGTGTGTGTGTGTGTGTAGCTGAATCGATCCATTGAAAGAAAAACGAAGGTAATCGAACGTTTTTAATGATTTATATGATTTTATTGCTTTTGGGCCACCCTAAGAGCGAAAATACACAAGTAAAGTTAATTCCAACATCTATAATGATTCCAGAGCCCCCAAATTACCCTTTTAATCAAAATTTGCATTCAAATAACACATCTTGATAGCTTATTATTGATAACTTTTTACTCAAGCAAAAATCAGCAGATTTTCATAATTTAGAACCACCCTAATGTGATGATGATGATGTAATACTACCATCTATTGAAGCAAGGTAACTTTCCATAGCAGTGGAATAATCTGAAAAACGATTTGATCATGATTCTATAGTTTTATGTGATCATCAAGCTCATGTATGGAGGGTCAAAAACGTTTGTGCGGGCCCGTAAGCAGAGACACTTACGCGAAACCCGCGAATATAGGGAAGAGAATCTCCTTCCAAAAGCAAGTTCACACAGACAGCACTAGAATCGAGCCCTCGAATGACAGAATAAACCCAATAGATGGGGTCGAAGAGCCCGCCCTCGTTCCGCGAAATGTTAACAATAGGGAGGAGGCAGTCCCATGCTCCCTATCCAAATCGTTTCACTTGGGTGCCCTGATGGTCCCACCCTTTCCCCGTTATATGTTATTTAATATTTAGTATATTTTGTACACAAAATATTAGAATATCATTATAGACAAAAATGCCAATTTATTAAAATTTCAAACTTGAATGATACATCCAATGGATTGTTACTGAAAAATAAATAAAAATTAGATATGTATTAACATCCTGGAAAAGCTGAAAACAGAATAGATCATTCCAAATATCAAAGATAAAATTTCAATAAAAGATATTGTTTTATAAGACATGTTGTAATATTTTTTTCTTTATACTGTTCTAGTAACATTTCAAATATAGCAATTGGAGTGAACGAAGAGTCCGGTTTGATGATTCCTGAAATAAATGGCTTATCTTACCATAATGCCAGTAAACACAATATGAAAATATAATCTTACATTGCTTATAAGCACATGCCAGTCTTTTATGAGTATAGTAGTTGAAATTCAGAAGTGCAATTTTAAATTAAATGTAATGCTGAAATGCTGAAAAACAAATTGAGCCTTTTATCCATGTCATGTTGCTCCCGGCTCTTACATGGTTTTGGAATGCAAAAATGATTCCAAAGCGTGCTGAAATTATTGATCAAATGAGAATGGAAAATATACAATATGATTTAAAGGTACACGATCTTCAGTCGCACCCCCTCACTTCGCTATTGTCAAATTGACAACATTGCCCAGGCTACGCCAACCAGCGTCTCCATGTTTCAGCTGGCAGTCTTTTGTGATCATAAGACTCGTGGAGGCGTGAGGTAGGAACTTGTGAGGACGAGAGGTCAGCCGCACCCTCCTTCGAAGTTGTCAACTCACCATTTGAAGCCCCGATGAAACATATGACCTTTATTAGGGAAACTCTAAAACTTTCCGATTCAGCTACATGGGCCTCCCCAGGTATTTCATATTGATATCACAATATTTAGCCTCTTTTTGATTTATTTCTATGGCAAATACATGTTTAATCAGTTCGTTTATTTGTTAGGCACAGGTGTGTGTAAAACTTTACGGAGGCAATATTCAATACTGTTATTAACAATGCTTTATTTTTCGATTTATGTAAAATTGGGGTGCCGCGTTTGGAAGGGGCTAGGCAGGAAACATATTCAAGGTATTATTTGCTGCTCATGGTTGCGACATCTACCAAATCCTCGGTCCCTGTAGCCCAGTTCAGGAACTAAACCGTAGATGGCAAAGACATTGATTTTTGTCCAAGCGATTGGAAAGGAGGGGGGGGCGGGCGGAAAACCCCTAGGGTACCTTAGACAAAACGTCTACTTGGAATTTACTCCTAGAAATTTCTTCTCATCAACGTGAAACCCTAAAAGTGGACAATAATTTGGGTTAAAAACAATTTTAGAGTCGGTGGGGGGAGATTTTTGTTTAAAATATTTTTTTTTTTTGGGGGGTAATAAAAAAATATTTTAAGGAGTGTATCGAATATAAGCTATCCACATACATTTGCGTTGTACGCATGTATTTGTGATGGTTTTTTATGCTCTGAACACTGCATGCTGTGCGTTTGACTGTCAGCTTTCTTTTGTTTACTTGTTTGTGCAGTTCAAATTCTGCGTTTTCAAAATGTCGCGTATTGAAAAGGAAGTGAAAATTAAGGTTCTGGACACATGGCTAAGTGAGAAGGGTATTACTATGCTAAAATTGGCGAAGCGGTTTGGAATTCATCATGCGAGTGTTAAAACCATCATTAATAAGTTTGGGGAACACTATTCTTTGGATGAGCTACCAGGAAGAGGCAGAAAACCCGGTTCTTCCAACCCGAAACTGGAGCAGAAAGTGGTATCTCTAATCATGAAGAACAAATCAATGTCAATACGTGATTTGGCCAAAGAAGCAGAAGCGAGTGTCGGAATGATCCAGCGTATCAAGAGGCGAAACCACCTGAAGACCTACAAGAAACAGAAAATCTCGAAACAAAGTGCAGAACAGAAGAAGCGAGCAGCAACAAGGGCCCGGAAATTGTATTCACGTCTTTTGCAGCGTCCGGATGCATGCGTTTTGATGGACGATGAGACCTATGTAAAGGAGGACTCAAAAACCCTTCCAGGTCCACAATACTTTCCTGTCGTCATTGGGGAGGATGTGAGCGATGCGGACAGGTCGATTCAAGTGGAGAAATTCGGTCGAAAGGTACTGGTATGGCAAACAATATGTTCCTGTGGTTTGAAGTCAACCATTTTTTACACAACCGGAACTATAAATGCGGAAATCTATCGATCTGAGT
Source organism: Aedes koreicus (assembly GCA_024533555.2). Classification (NCBI taxonomy): domain Eukaryota; kingdom Metazoa; phylum Arthropoda; class Insecta; order Diptera; family Culicidae; genus Aedes; species Aedes koreicus. Next base: position 773,765 of record JAHHFK020000533.1, read on the forward strand.
GTCTCCAGAAGAGATTGTTGCCTTTATATAAGAAGCATAGTACACCTCCACTGTTTTGGCCGGATTTAGCGTCGGCTCACTATGCCAAAACCACTATCAATTGGCTTGCGGAAAAGGGTATAGATTTCGTTGAGAATAATATCAATCCACCAAATTGCCCTCAGCTTCGACCCATCGAACGATAGTGGGCAATCGTGAAGAGGGTCTTCAAGAAGACTGGTAAGGCAGCTGGGAACATGCAGGAGTTAAAAAAAAATTGGGCTCAAGCGTCCAAAAAATGCGATGCAACACTTGTCCGGAACTTGATGAAGAGCATTCGATCCAAAGTTCGAAAATTCGTGAAGGAATAACTTAAACTTCATCCGGTCTTCATTATGTTCAAGTTTAACCTCGTACAACAAAGGATCAATTTTTTGTATGAATAAAATATCGGTTTTCAACATAATTTGAAAGAAAGTTTGTGGATAGCTTATTTTCGATACACTCCTTAGAATATTTACTGCTAGGCCAAAACTTTGCAAGGCCAGAATCAACTTTCAACGCTCAATTACCGCAATCTGGTGGGTGCTTCCTTATTTTTTTACGTCGGACCGGCATTTTTTTTTTTTTTTAATTTTTTTTTTTTTTTTGGGTTTTTTTTGTTTTTTTATTTATCTTTTTAGTTTCAGGAATGAGCAATAATAGATCAGAAAACATGTTCGGATAATCTAAATTTGACCGGTAAATCTGTCAAATAAAGCAACAGATATTTGTATATGTGGAAATAAATATGACTTGATTTCCGCCAAATGATGTAATTTGAGCACTAAACTACTTGCATATGTCTTGGAATTTTATTGGATTTTCCCATTAAAATAGTAAAATGAGCATTAAATAATTGAATAACCACAATAAAAAACTCAAATGTCCTAGGTAGTAGATACAGTTACCCATCTTTAATCTTTAATTATATTTGCTTTGAAAAATGTAAAACACTCAAATGAGTAGTCTTTTTGCTTTTTGTCTATGTGCTGCTTTATATTATAAAATTACTCATATTTTTTTATTTCCGATTGCTGTTTTGATTTGTGCGCCTGAACATTGATAATGGTTTGATGACCATTTTAAAATTATCATAGGTTAATTTTTGTACTTTCCCTTGGCACGGATACATTTTTCAACCGTATTTATAACTAATTACCAAACTTAATGATCTTCCTTACCGACATTTTTTTTCCATACAAGCGACAGTCTTATGGTTATTGGTAAACTCGACATATCATATTTGATGAAAATATCAATTCTAGGTTTTTTTTTTCATAAGGGCGAATCTACAATTGAGAGACTCTCTCTGTTTACTTTCTCTTTCACCAATAGCTAAATCATTTTCACATTTTTCGTTTGGCTGTTTGCTCAATATGCTAGCCAGAACTCTTATCTTGCGATCTGTGTAAAAAAATCAATCCATAGTTTTATAATGACGCTGTAACTAATGAAAGAGAACGAGGCAAGATAGAGTCTCTCAATTGTAGATTCACCCTAATGAATAAAAACCCTACACGGAAGAAAAAAAGTACATATTTGAGAGTGGGGTGTGGGAAGTCAGGGTGGGTGTGGGGTAACGTCTGTGGTAAATATTAGTTGGGGATTAAAAGTGTTTAAAAGGGGAAATAATAAATTAGTATGTTTTAGAGTTGTAGAAGCTCAACAACTTTTATTTGGAATGTATACGTTCATTAGTCCATTTGCAAAAATATCATTGTCTATTGCGCATTATTGAATATTCATTGCTCATTTTACCTCTTCCATAAGAAATTTTTTAATTTGTCCTAAAACACATTCCCAATTCCCAAATTTATGCCTGCATTTATTTTCTGCTCTCTGGAACCCATTCAGTTTTCAAATGGTGTTTTTGATTATTTCATGGGAAAGTTTTCACGATATCAAATTATTTTTGAATTTAAAGATGGGGACATTTGAGTTTTTTTTACTGTGGTTATTCAGTTATTTATTGCTCATTTTACTATTTTTATGGGAAAATCCAATAAAAATCCAAGATATATGTGTGTAGTTAAGTGCTCAAATTACATCATTTGGTGGAAATTAAGCCATATTTATTCGCACATATACTAATAGCTGTTGCTTTATTTGACAGATTTACCGGTCACAATTAGATTATCCGAAAATCTTTTCTCATCTATTATTGCTCATTCTTCAATTTTTAATGCTAATCACACATTATTTGTTGGCACAGGCCTTAATAATTTAGTGGCACTTTTTTCATTTTTTATTGCTCAAATCTTTCTTTTAATTGATGATTTATTATGCTGCCGTTTAAAAGTGCTGGCTGGCATTTTGCAACTCTAGAACCTGTTGTCGGAATTGTCTCTCCGGCTTCGCACCAGGTGTGAAGTTAAGAATCCCCAGTAGATCGAAAATTTTGAGTTGCTTCTTGGGCTTAATCCTCAAACTCGCTTCATTACTTCATACTGGCAGAAATAAAGTGCTCATGCTCTTTTGTGCTTATTTGTTCAGAGTAGCATTTTTGTTTGCGGTGGTAAAATATTGTAAAACAAATTGGTCGATTATAAGTCTTTTTTCGAAATGAGAAATGAAAAACTTGATTACATATGAATTTATGTTAATAAAGGAAAAATATTAAGGGGGGGGAAAAAAAAATTGTTTTAAGATATGTCGGGACATGCTTTCAACCAGATGTTTAAGAAAATTTTTTTCGGTTTTTTGGCGGGGGGGTTGAAGGTTTTCAAAGGGTTTTTTTTTTGGGGGGACCGTTTTTTTTTTAAATTTTGGGGCGCGAAAACAACACCAGATTTGGGTTGGGGTTTAATTTTTGGGGTGGGGGGGCCAATTTTATTTTTTTATCCACACCACGGGGAAAATTTTTGGGTTTTGTGGGCTTGGGGTTTTTGTCTTTTTTTTTTTTTTTTTTTTTTTTTTTTTTTTTATTATTGTACATCAAAACGCTGTGATAGTCCTGTGATGTGTTGTTGTTCACATAAAAAAAAAAAAAATAAAAAATAAAAACTTACTAAAGGGCGAACACGAAATTATTGCGACATATTCAACGGGGCATAACTTTTTTACCATTGGGTAAAAATCAACCAAATTTTGCACACCTTCTCATTGATGTGTATTGTTTACATGCAGTCAAACTCGAAGTCGTGTTTTTCGATTCAACGAAAATGGAGGTGAACCAACGCGAGTCGAGAGAACAAATTCTTTCCAAACACCTGGAATTTCCTGACCTGTCGCACCGGCAGTTGGGAAAAATGTTGAACATTCACCATTCAACCGTCTCCAGAGTGTTGAAACGGTTCCAGGAGCGGTTGAAGTCGGCAAAGGAGCTGGAAGAAAACCGGGACCGGAGAACAAAAAGACGGAGGGAAAGGTGAAGCGGATGATTAAAGCAAATCCCAACGTCTCAAGCCGTGATTTGGCTAAAAAGATCGGCATGTCTCAGAGCTACGTCCAGAATGCAAAGAAGAGAGTTGGACTACATACATACAAGGTACAGAACTTCCCAAACCGCGATGAGCGGCAACAATCGACGGCTAAAACTCGGACACGGAAGCTCTACGAGAAGATGCTGACAAAATATGGCTGCTGTGTGATGGACGACGAAACGTATATAAAAGCCGATTTTAAGCAAATTCCGGGGTTGGAGTTTTTCACCGGCAAGAGCAAGTTCTATGTGGACGACAAATTTAAGAAGAAGAAAATGTCGAAGTTCGCCTCCAAATATCTCATTTGGCAGGCCATCTGCTCTTGCGGACTGAGGTGTGAGCCTTTCGTGACAAAGGGCACAGTAAATGGCGAGATCTACAAATCTGAGTGCCTCGAGAAGCACCTTTTGCCGTTCTTGCAGCAGCACGACGAAGCTCCTCTATTTTGGCCAGATTTGGCATCATGCCACTATTCTAAAAGTGTCCTGGAGTGGTATGAGGCCAATTCTGTCCATCTTGTTCCAAAGGACATGAATCCGCCAAACTGTCCGGAGCTGTGCCCGGTAGAGCAGTACTGGGCAATGGTGAAGCGGGAACTTCGGAAGAGCAAGAAGACATTAAAAGACGAGAAGGACATGTTAAGAAAATGGAAAAAAAAACTGAGAAACTGGTACCGGATGACACTGTGAAGACTTTGATGGAGGGCATCAAGCGAAAATGCGTTCAATTTTACACTCAAGGCTCCATCGATTGACTTTTCTTTTGATTTTTTGAAGTAAATATATGTATAAAACTACCCTACAATTTTGGTTTGATTCTAAACATTATAAGAAAATTGGCAAGACATTTTCGGTGTCGCAATAGTTTCGTGTTCGCCCTTTAAAAAAAATGGAAGTGAGTGATAGCTGGTAAGGGGGGTGGGGGTGGTGGGCGGTCAGGGGGGGGGAATCGGGTTCTGGGTGGTAGGTAGTGACGCAGGGTGCTAGGGTGGAGTAAAGCGGGGTTTCCTGTGGTGGGGAGCAGAGAGTCGTTGGGGGAAAAGGGTGCGTGTAAAGGGGTGAGTGGGAGACAAGGGGTGGGGGGGGAATAGGCCGCGTGTGGAAGATCATAGGGGTGGGAGGGGTAACGGGGAGACATTGGGGGAGGAAGTTTTGGGTGTGGGGGGTGCCTGGATTTTTGGTTATCAGTGGGGTGGATTTGAGAAGAGTGTGGCCTAACCATATTATTACGCTGTGTATTTCCTGGTGGTGAGGGCCTGGTGGGAGGGGGTGTTCAATAAAATTGGAGGGGGAGTGGTGTGTCTTACCACTATCATAACGATTCCAGCTCAGGATCATCATATTCAGGCTATAAACTACCAGCCAAGCCATCAGACATCTGCAACTTGATAACAGAAGGATTTGTATCGATTCCTCAGGGACAAAACGGTTCTTTTTACAGCCACAAAACACCGAACGGTCCTTTTCAGAACTCCGAAATAATAGAAAAGGTTTGAATTTTAAGAGTTAATCATAAGAATTAAGAGTTAATTTATTTTGTAAATATAATTTTCAGTTGCTTTGAAAAAAATATTGAGCTTCGATATGCAGTATGCAAAACACGTTTATCCACCCTAGTGAAAAAATAGATTTCTTCCAAAAAAACCCACATGAAAATTAAAACACGGTTTATTGTTGTTCAGTTTATTATTATTTTTGTAAAAAAAAGCCAATTCATGCGAATTTAAAATAAGAAAAAAAAACAAATGCATTTGGGACATGATGTAAAAAAAAGGTTAAATAATAACGCAAAAAAAGTCTATTCACCCCTCTGGCTCACATAGTTTTAGTACTTTGTGTGACCACAAATTGGCTTCAATAACTGCTCGGCATCATCATGGCATCAACTCAACAAGCTTAGCAGTTGTTCCCTGGGTGATTTTGTCCCAATCAGTTGAGATTACCTGCCGCAATTGCTGGATGCTTGTTGGTTTTTGCTCCTGGACCTTAATTTTCAAAATTGACCAGAGATGCTCGATCGGATTAAGGTCGGGAGACTGTACTGGCCACTCCATAACCTTGATACGCTTTTCTTTGAATCAGCTTTGAGGTGTGCTTCTGATCTCCGTCTTGTTGGAACGTATATCTGCGCCCCAATTTAAGCTTTTGTGCAGACACTGGTAGTTTTCGCTTCAAAATGTCCAAATAAACCTCCTTGGTGATGATTCCATCAATGAACTCAATTTCTCCAACGCCGGATGTACCCATAGATCCCCACACTATGACTCTGCCTGCAGAAAAAAAAATCAAAGTCATGCTCAGTTGGTTGAAAAATCAATTTTGGTAAAGTAACTCACCACCGCTATGCTTGTAGACCCCAAACACTTCTTTTTCAAACTTTCTCCAGGTTCCCATAAAAATACTACCCGTCTCATCTGACCAAATCACTTTATTTCAGTCATCACTGTTTCATGAAATGTGAATGGCTTCTTAAGTGCTACTCTGCTCTTAAAACCTTTCGTATGAAGACGATGTCATACGGACTGTGATGTCAGTTGAATGGAAAACTCGCTTCAATCTGTTTCGCAATTTTCGGAGCTGATAGTCCCCGGTCCAGTTCCGCCTTCTTCACGATAGTTCTGTCAATTCAGCCAGTTGTCTTTGAAAGATGCCCCGATCGCTTAGCTGGTGCGATAAAGGGTGTTCCGATCAAAATTTGGTCAAACAGTAATGTGTGTGATTCGATCAAAGTTTACATTAATAAGTCAAATTCTTTTTTTTTTCAAGTTCAGTTAATACAGAATACAAGAGAAATATTAAGCTAAGCATCCTTGTTACCGAATGCGAATTGCCGGGTCTTTCGTTTAACACCTGCCATAAGATTTTGTACAGTCTTCTTGTCCACTTTATTCGCCGCAGAACGCCTTGAACGAACAAACGTTTCTCGCTCACAACAGCTTTTTGAGTCTTCTTAAAGTTCCACTTGACGATGGCCCAATATTGTTCGATTGGGCGGAGCTCTGGCGTGTTGGGAGGGTTCTTGTCCTTGGGCACCACTTGAACGTTGTTGGCAGCATACCAGTCCATGCCCTTTTTTCCGTTATGGCAAGATGTCAAATCCGGCCAAAATAGAACGGAACAATTGTGTCCCTTCAAGAAAGGCAGTAGACGTTTTTGTAGGCACTCGCTCAGATAAATTTCCTGGTTGACGGTTCCTGTCGCAATGTAAACGTAGCTCTTCAAGCCACAGGTGCAGATGCCCTGCCACACCTGATATTTCTTCGCGAACTTTGACAGTTTAATGTGCTTGAAAATATCTGCCACCTTTCCCCGTCCGGTTGCCGTTTAAAATTCCTGTCCAGCAAGCTGTTTCAAGTCTGCCTTGGCGCAAGTTTCATCGTCCTGTACCACGCAATCAAACTTCGTCAGCATCGTCGTGTACAACTTTCGCGATCGTGCTCTGGCCGACGTGTTTTGTTTATCGATGCGATTTGGAGTCATCACTTTCTTGTAAGTCTACAGTCCAGCTCGTTTTTTAGCTATATCCACGGTTGAAGGCACCACTTCCAGCTTCTTTGCGACATCTCGGACGGAGAGGTTGGGGTTCCACTCGAAACAGCGGGCAACTCTTTTTGTCGTCGCTGTTGCCTCCGGCTTTCGATTTCCCCCCGATCCAGCTTTTCTGGCTGTCGACAAACGTTCACCGAACACTTTTAATACGTTGGTAACAGTTGATTTAGCCACATTCAACAATTTCGCCAACTTGGCGTGAGAAAAATAGAGGCATGATGCTACACGCACACATCTTCAAAATGAGGGGTGTGCAAAATTTTTAAATCACGCATTTCCTTCGTCAAGTTTAAGTCGACCAAATTTTGATCGAAACACCCTTTATAACCACGCTTTTTGTACATCTGCACAATCCTAGCGACCCTATCTTTGTGAAGCTGGACAATATCGGCAATATCACGGTAGCTTTTGCCAGTTTTTTTTTTTTTAATCTTTATTTTACGTCGGCCTATTTCCTCACATGGTGACAATCACCGACGCCAAGGAGACGACTCCACCACCTGGACCCTACCTAACGACTCATGAATATGATCCGGGACCAACGGCTTTACTCCCTTCCGAAGGAAGACGTGACCAGATTTTTTCGCCTCAGAAAAACCACCGACGTCGACTGGGATTGAACCCAGACCCACTGGGGTGCCAAGTAGCAGTCACGCTTACTACTACACCACCGACGCCGGCTTTTTTGCCAGTTTTGTGATGTTCAATAATCAAATTTCGGATGCTGATCGAAATTTGTGCTTTTTTGAGCATTTTGCAACCAATAACTTCCAATTTTGAACACGAAACTGAAATTTTGAGCACGAAAACTTCAGGGGCACTAAATGACAGCTAAACACAATGTTTACATTCGAGAAAGTTGCAGAATACACACTAAAAGTCTGTAAAACACACTTAAATCTTAGTATCCGTTGGGGGGTGGATAAGCTTTTTTTGCCTAATTATTTACCCTTTTTCACAATTCATCACATACAATCTCAAGAAAAGATTTAAACGGCGCATTTTCAATGGCAATGTGATAAATCAACATCAATTGATAAATCATGGAGGAACACTCATCAAATAAACTGATTTTCACCCGAAAAAAAAAAAACAAAAGAATTGTAAATTGGTAGGGAGGTTGGATAAACTATTTTTGCATACTGTTTATTACCAGCTCAAATTATCGTCACAAAGCATGAAAGGTTCGGAATTTGTCTGCAAGGAAATATTGACGGGCAATATTTTGAAAGCCTTCAAAATCAAGGCGTTTCTTTCACGATTCCAAAAAGCAGAATCGTTAAATGAAAACAAATCTAATTTTTGTTTCAGCTCTTTCTCCGTCCAAATGCGTTTGAGTACCTTTTCCCTCTCCAAACAGTGCAGTGATTTCACGCACAGTTCCCAACTGTACCCGTTTTAATGATGATGTGCTTTCGACAACAGACCGACGCATGAGTCGTCAGTACATGGATCCAGTCAAGAGGATGTGCGGATTTGCATGCTCTCTTGGCACAGTACAGTACATGTCTACATACATCAAACGAAAAACAAACACAAATGACTGTACTCTGCTTAAAACCATTGAGACACTACCCATCGTCGTCATCTTCGTTAGCGTTTGAAACGAGACCGGCGCGAAGTTAACCGTGTCTATCTCCTGGGGGATCAAAAACAAGAGGAGCCAGGCGCCGCTTTTCATCCGTATGGAAAGATGTAAGTGTGTGCTTAAAACTCTCCTGTTAATCACCTTGAAGGAAAACCGGTGCCAGGGATGGATCCGAGCTAAGCTTTTATCAAAAGTTCAATCCTTTAAGTTTGTTCACAAATCAAACCATAACGCAAACAATTAGAATCACCCAAAGTGGCTGAACAAAGATGGTTAAAAGTTGAAACGATTCACCCCTGCTCCTGTTGAAAGCCATGTTTCATTTGGGACTAAAGTTACCTCCCAACAGTCGACAGCCGGTGTGGAAAGCGCTATAAGGACAATCTGCAAAGCTACCGTGTAATCCTCTTATTAAATTGATAATTAAAATTCCTCTTTGCTTTCTTGCTAGACGGAAAGTAATGCAAAGACGACGACGTTGACAGGGACAATGAAGACGATGGTTACGGTTGCTGTCAGTTTGGTTTTGTTTGGGAGTGTTGCAACTTCCGCCAAGAAGTACGCCTAATCAAATAAACGCTTTACCAGCAACGTCCTTTGTGCTGTGAACTAGCAAAGTGTTCTGCTCATCTGTAGAATGCGAAAAGTTAAATAGGAGATGCGGTTCTGTATCGCCGCGGTTTCAAGTCTAGAAATGGGTTTCCTTCCTCAAATGGATTATTTAACTCGATTTGAGAGGGGCTGTGTATGTTCTCCGAGTAACTGCTATTTCTAAGCTTCAAATCATATTCTATCAACCCACGTGGGAATACAAATTCCCTTTCTAACGAATAACGACATTCCCAAAGTCATCTTAATAAACACAATTTAATGCCTATAGGGATTGCTTCCTCATCTTAATCAGGCCTACACTCTCCTTGGCGAACTTGCATGGTAGCTTACAGCCAAATGATGCCATAAAAAGGTTGGCACTGGAGGTAAAATTAAATGAGGCCCAGATTTGCAAACAGAGCGCAACTACACATAAAGTAGCGAATACCGAAGGCATTTGGGCCCGGCATCGTGGAAGGAGCGTAAAATCAAACATAATTACAAAGTACGTTTGTTTGCCGTTGAGTTTTTGCACGTCAATTTCAAGCACACACATCCCTTAGCTCACACGAATCGAAGACAAACAGAGACGAAGGGAAGTTTACTGCAAGCTGTAACTTTCTGTCTCTTACCGCTTATAGTGTTTGAGTATCTCCCTCCCGTTGCTTCTTCGCGATTCCATGGATGCACGTCTTATCCCATGCTTACAGTCGTCACACTTCCGGAGTTCCAGGAGGATAAGATCAAACAAGACTAATTCTTCTACTTTATCACATTGCATTCCGTTCCGTCGTCGCGAAATTCAATGGGGTTCACCTCGGCACTGCTGCTGCCGAGTGTAATCCAAGGATAATCGCAGGACACGTTGTAATTAGTCACCTATTGACAGCAGCAGGATTTTTCTCGTATTCTCAGCTGCTGAACATAAGCTACAATTTCCGCTGATAGTAATCTTTGTGGTCGTTGTCGTCCTCCTCGTCGACGCCGGAAGTGAAGAAAACCAATACTGTGAAAATGTAACCACTGACTTCTGCAAACAGCGCCGTTGGCGAAAGGGAGCAGAATAAATTAGGGCATTAACTCGATGAGGATTATGGATTGGAGCGATTTATGCAGTGTTATTTCTTTGTTTTCTTTTCTGTTTCTGCGACTTTCATGCCCTTTCAATTTATCTGATCTAGCGGGGGTGTGTTGAAGTATGCCAGAGAACTTAAAGTTCAGGCGGTTGCAAAACAACTTTATCTTATTGCTTTAACTTGCAAGGCAGATGATGCATGCATACCAGCGAAAGATTGCTTGTTGTTTGAGAGAAGAAAAAGTCTGAATCTGAATCTAGGAGATAAATTGCTTGAATGTTCATTGTTTCTGCCACAAGATTCAAATACAACAACAAAATATAAATATGGATGCATATGGTGAGTTTGTTCATTTTTGTAGATTCACATGTTTAAGATCTGTATCCACATTAATCCGGACACCTTCAAATCATTGTAACTTTTGAAATATTGCACGTAGGAATGAAAAATTTCACTGTGGTATAGCTGAGAGTCTATGATGAAAAAGACTATGATTGATGTTTACATTACACGTTTAGTATTCAAGATGGCGACGAAAGAAAAACAAGTGCGTGAGCGAATTTTGTACGGGCGTACGGCAAATCCTGACTTGTCAATACGGGACCTTGCAAAAACATTGGATTTGCCTAAATCCACTGTTCACGATGTGCTCAAATCATTTTCGGAACGTTTGACGGTGGAGAGGAAACCGAGAAGTGACAAAAACATTGGACGCGCTGATCCTGTCATGGACCGAAAGATGAAAAGGATATTAACGAAAAACCCAAATCTCTCCATTCGAACGGTGGCTCGTAAAATAGGGATGTCGCCTGGTTTTGTCCAAAAATCAAAACAACGTTTGGGACTTAAGTCGTATAAAATAAAAACAGTTCCAAATCGCAACGACAAACAGAACTTGGCAGCAAAATCACTGGCTCGACGTTTGTACTGCGAATATTTGACGAAGTTTTCATGCGTTGTTATGGACGATGAAACTTATGTCCTGGAGGATTTCAAGCAGCTTCTAAGGCTGACTTTTTATTCTGCTGTGGCCAGAAATGCTACAGCTGAGCATTTCAGAACGAAGAAGGCATCGAAATTTCCCAAAAAATACCTTGTGTGGCAAGCAATTTGCACGTGTAGCAAAAAGAGTAAATCTTTCGTCACTACAGGCACAATCAACAAGGAGATCTATCAGAAAGAGTGTCTGCAGAAGCGATTGCTACCCTTCATCAAAAATCACAAAGAAAAACCTTTGTTCTGGCCCGATTTGGCATCATGCCACTATGCTAAAACTGTGATGGAGTGGTACCAAGCAAATCAAGTGAACTTTGTACCAAAAACCTCAAACCCACCAAATTGCCCAGAGCTACGACCAATCGAGAGATATTGGGCTCTGATGAAGCGGAAGCTTTCTGGAAAGAAGCAAGGAATCAAAGACATCAAACACTTCCAGCAAATTTGGACAAAGACGGCTTCTACGATTTCTGAAGAGTCTGTACAAACCCTAATGGACGGAGTTAAGCGCAAAGTTCGAAAATTTTATGCAAATACCGAATAACTATGTTTTGTCTTCACGAATTGTTAAAACACATCCCATGAATCTGAAATAAACAACTACGACGGAAATATAATGCGAAATTTATGTTTTATTCATGTTTTGAGGTGTCCGGATTATTTTGGATACAGACCTTAATTAAACCTTTAAAGGGAAGAATGAAGAAGTAGGGTCAGATGAAAAAATATGGTTGAAAAGATAAGTTTTTCTACTGGTAAAAAAAAGTAAAAAATTTAAGTAAAAGATTTTGTGGTGATTTTAAATTTTTTTGTGGTTGGTGTTATTATTAATGGCAGTGTTACTTAAGTATATTGATATATGTAAGATATGGAAGGCTAATGGAAATTTGGGATTTTTTAATGGGAAAAAGTGAGTAGTTGGGAAACAAGTGGTTGAGTGGACTTGGATGTGATGAGTTAAGTAGTTATGAAATAATCCGGGATTTCATTCACAAAATTACGGTTTCGATTTTTATGAAATCAACCCTCTGAATCTTCTATTTTGAACAAAATGAATTTCAGCCTTTTAAATTGCGAATTTTCATGAAATCAAGATTTCATGAATCAGTCAGTCAGTCAGTCAGTCAGTCAGTCAGTCAGTCAGTCAGTCAGTCAGTCAGTCAGTCAGTCAGTCAGTCAGTCAGTCAGTCAGTCAGTCAGTCAGTCGAATTATTCAGTCAGTCAGTCAGTCAGTCAGTCAGTCAGTCAGTCAGTCAGTCAGTCAGTCAGTCAGTCAGTCAGTTCAGTCAGTCAGTCAGTCAGTCAGTCAGTCAGTCAGTCAGTCAGTCAGTCAGTCAGTCAGTCAGTCAGTCAGTCAGTCAGTCAGTCAGTCAGTCAGTCAGTCAGTCAGTCAGTCAGTCAGTCAGTCAGTCAGTCAGTCAGTCAGTCAGTCAGTCAGTCAGTCAGTCAGTCAGTCAGTCAGTCAGTCAGTCAGTCAGTCAGTCAGTCAGTCAGTCAGTCAGTCAGTCAGTCAGTCAGTCAGTCAGTCAGTCAGTCAGTCAGTCAGTCAGTCAGTCAGTCAGTCAGTCAGTCAGTCAGTCAGTCATTTAGTTGAAATTTTCCCTATATTTTTCAACTTAAATTCACTTTGTTTTCTTTTTCCTTTTATAGTTCTCCAAAGGTGTTTGCCTCTGTAGCATCCAGCAGTAGTCCGCTAGCATCGCTGGGCTCCATTTGCCAGCAAAGTTCTTTTCAGTCTGTGCGATATCTTGATGAAATCGTTCTCCATGTTCATCTGAGACGGCTCCCATATTCTCAGGGATGAAGTCCAGATGAGAATGCAAAAAGTGCAATTTAAGTGACATATTACATCCCAGTGCAGCATACGAATCAACCAGCTCTTGAACGATGTGTACATAATCCGGAGACTTTTCATTTCCCAAGAAGTGACCACAAACCTTTTGGAACGCATTCCATGCTCGTAACTCTGTCGCGTTAAGAGTTTGCTGAAAATTGTCATCTTTAAGGAGTTTCCTAATTTGAGGGCCAACAAATACTCCTTCTTTCACCTTGGCTTCGCTCAATCTCGGAAACTTTTTCCTCAAAAAACAATATGGTTCTCCTTGAATATCCAGCTTTTTGACAAAATTTTTGATCAACCCAAGCTTAATATGTAGCGGAGGTAGTAAAATTTTGTCCCTGTCGACAAGAGGCAGATTTGACACATTTTTCTTCCCAGGTACCATCTCGGTACGTGCTGGCCAATGCTGCTGGTGGTAATGTTTATTCCTCGCACGACTGTCCCATTCGCAGAGGAAACAACAATGCTTTGTGTAGCCTCCTTGAAGCCCAGTGAGCAATGCCACTACCTTAAGGTCTGGTGTTCCGAATATTTGATCTTTTCCAAACGTGTTTTTATGTTCTCATAAGTTTCCTTCATGTGAGCAGCAAATGCAACTGGAACTGAAGAATACTTATTTTCATTGTGCAGTAACACTGCCTTCAAGCTTTTGCTTGAAGCGTCGATGAAGAGCCTCCAGTCAGTTGCGTGATACTCTAACTGTAGCTCTTCCATTAAACCTTCGATGTTGTTGCAAAAGACAAGATCACCGACCATCGAAAAATATTTAATGTTATCTGAATGTCTCTTCCTGTAAGATGACACCTTTACATCTTTTTCCAGGACATTCCACGGCTTTAGCCTTGAAGCTAGCAGCTGCGCTTTGGTCTTGGGTAGCTCCAAATCTCAAATCAAATCGTTCAGCTCCTCTTGGGTTATAACATGCGGTTCCTCAGACTCCGAAGGTAAAAAATCTGGATCATCCTGAAAGCTTTTCTCAGATTCGCCTGGTTCCGAATCCAACTCATCAGCACGTCCAGCAATATTTGGAGATATTGGAACTGGCATTGCTTCGGAGTGCAATGTTGGCCTTGATGGGTATTCGATTTTATGCTTCAAAGCTTTGGAAAATCCATGAATTTTTGTAAAACAAAAGTAACAATCGCTCATGTGATTGGTTGGATTAGTCCCCACCATAGGTTTGGCAAAAGGTAAGCCTTTGTGCGTACCTTTCATCCAACCAAGCAATGTTCGGTAGCATGAGCAGCAGGAGTATGTTGGAACCCATGGAAACTCACGATTTGGAAGCTCCTTGTCAAAATACAGCTGATATGCTGTCTCCAACAAAGGTGTAAACCCCTTTCTCTGTTCCTTCAATATCACGTATCCACAAATGCAACAAAATTTTTGCGGATTGTTCAGACAAATTCGCGACATTTTTACAAAAATAAAAAAACGCGTCCGTAACACTCAAATAGCTAGCTTTGAATGAATAAAAAATGATTGTGCAAGGCTGAAGAAAGTCAACATGAGCATTAATTGACGCCAAACAAAGACAGCAATAATGACACAAATTTTGTGCCGCAAATACGCCAATAGACCTTTTCGACATTTAATCGTCTTTCTTTGTCTAACATGCGGGGATTAATGCACGGTTTGGTTTCCCACAACTTCGTTTACTTCTCACTCGCACTGCTTCAATTCAAATCTTGAAGTAGTGTGCGCAAATTAAACGTCAAAAAGCTCTTTAAAATGGCGCATTAAGCTACGTGCTTGAGGATTGTTGCTTTCTTTTTTAACATATCTTTTCCTTATTCTCTCGAGCAATAGTGACTAACACAGAGTCTTTTGTCTCTGTCTGTTCTTTTGTTTTTTGAGTGTTTGCGTGTTTTAATGCTGTCTTGCTCACTCCTATCCTAACTTAAAAATACGGCACTGCTGAATAGAGTATTTAATGAGGCGTTTCTGAAGGGCTCTGTGCTGCTGACTTTTGAATTAATGAATGAACTTTGAAGGTCTTCAGTTCCCAAACTGCTGTAAGAAGCAACATCAATATACTCAATATACTCAAAGAGGCACAGCTAAAGGGATCGTTCATAAATTACGTTATGCTTTGAGAGGGAGGTGGGGGGGGGTTTAAAAAGTGACGATGCATACAACATTTTTCAAACATCCATACAAAAAATGTGATAAAAAAAGGAGGGGGTTAAAAATCTGTATTTTAGAGCGACGTAATTAATGGACGGGTCTTTATTTGCATGAAAACTCGTAATTTTGTGAATTTAAACCCGGTTTTTACATCAACCTTACGTGTTACGAAAAATCCGTGTTCACGAATGAATTCAGGGAGGTCCATTTCATAAAATTCAAGCCCAACATTCAAAGGGTGGAGCTGAAATTCATGTTTTCAAAATAGAAAATCTTGATTTTTATGAAAATTCGTAATTTTGTGAATGAAATCCCGGTTTATTTCATTAATCTTACGTGTTAAGAAAAATCTGTGATAACGAATGGATTCTGGGAGGTTTATTTCATAAAATCCAAACCCAACATTCAAAGAGCGGAGCAAAACTTCATGTTTTCAAAATAGGAAATCTTGATTTTCATGAAAATTCGTAATTTTG
>JAHHFK020000534.1:0-48587 GCA_024533555.2 Aedes koreicus
CGTATTGAAAGTGTTCGGTGAACGTTTGTCGACAGCCAGGAAAGCTGGATTGGGGGGAAATCGAAATCCGGTGGCCACAGCGACGACAAAAACAGTTTCCCGCTGTTTCGAGCGGAACCCCAACCTCTCCGTCCGAGATGTCGCAAAGAAGCTGGGAGTGCCGCCTTCAACCGTAGATAGAGCTAAAAACGAGCTGGACTGTCGACTTACAAGAAAGTGGTGACTCCAAATCGCGACGATAAACTAAACACGTCGGCCAAAGCACGATCGCGAAAGCTTTCGTACACGGCTATGCTGACGAAGTTCGATTGCGCGGTACAGGACGATGAAACTTACGTCAAGGCATACTTTAAGCAGCTTTCCTGGACAAGAATTCTATACGGCAACCGGACGAGTGAAAGGTGGCAGATATTGTCAAGCACATTAATCTGAGGTGGAAGGCCATCTGTACCTGTGGCTTGAAGAGCAATGTTTACATTGCGACCGGAACCGTCAACCAGGAAATTTATCTGAGCGAGTGCCTACAAAAACGTCTACTGCATTTTCTGAAGCGACACAAATGGTTCTGTTCTATTTTGACCGGATTTGGCATCTACACATAGGGGAAAAAAGGCCGTGGAGCCGAGATTTGCTGCCAACAAAGTTAAAGTGGTGCCCTGGCGACAAGAACCTCCCATCACGCCAGAGCTCCGCCCAATCGAATAATATTGGGCCATCGTCAAGCGAAACCTTAAGAAGACTCAAAAAGCAATTGTGAGCGAGAAACAGTTCAAGGCAAACTGGCGTTCTGTGGCGAATAAAGTGGACAAGGAGTTTTTTAAATAAAATCTTATGGCAGGTAAGTTAAACGAAAGACCCGGCAAGTCGCATTCGGTAAAAAAGAAAGCTAAGCTGAATATTTCTTCTGTATTTTGTGTTAACTGAACTTGAAAAAGAAAAAGAATTTGACTTATTAATAAAAACTCTGATCGACTCACACACATTACTGTTTGACCAAATTTTGATCGGAACACACTTCAATGAAATAAAAATCAAAATTTTGAATTTAAATTTGACTCTGTAATTTTGAAATTGTCTCTGTAATTCATTTAATTCAATGGTTATTTTTGGACAAAGAAAAAAAAGTCTGTTGAATTAACCAACTTGAAATCAAATTTTGATTTTAAAATACAATACTGGAGAGAACGTTGTAAAAAAAAACTTAAGAAAATTGTGTCATCTATGCAACTGCTTCAAGCTTAAGTTTCATTTAAAAAATATGAAACAATAGTATACGATTGCATAAAATCCCAGAAGTAGATGCAGAAATGTTTACATAATCACACACTCGCTTTCTTATTAAGTCTTTCCGTCGAAAGAAGTCTAATTCAGCAGAAAAAAAATGTACAGACATTTTTAGACATTCCCAGACATTTAAATTTTTTATCGCAGACATTTGAAGAAAATATCTCGCATCCTCAGTTTGGGACCGATTTGCTACAATTGAGGCAAAAGACCTAAGATTATTAGGTGCGCAACTAAGTTCTCGCTGTTTTTTTTTGGTGAAAAAGGAACTTTATTTTGAAAACAAAGGTTACAAACGAATTATTCAAAGTATTGCCCATCACTAGCTACGACTTTTTCCCATCTTTCTGGTAGAACGTGAATACCATTTCGATAGAACTGTTCGTCTTTTGATGCTATCCAAGAATCAAGCCATTTTGAGATGTCATCATATGAGTGGAATTGCTGACCAGTGAGACCATGTGCCATCGAACGGAACAAGTAATAATCGGACGGTGCAATATCAGGAGAATATGGCGGGTGGGGTAGGACTTCCCATTTGAGCGTTTCCAAGTAGGTTTTCACGGGTTTCGCAACGTGAGGTCGAGCGTTGTCATGCTGAAGAATCACTTTTTCGTGTCTGTGCTCGTATTGTGGCCGTTTTTCGTGCAGTGCTCGGCTCAATCGCATCAATTGAGTTCGATACCGTTCCCCGGTAATGGTTTCGTTTGGTTTCAACAGCTCATAATAAATAACACCAACTTGGTCCCACCAAATACACAGCATAACCTTCGCAGCGTGAATATTCGGCCTAGGCGACGATGTTGAAGCATGCCCGGGCAGTCCCCATGAATGTTTCCGTTTTGGGTTACTGTAATGAATCCATTTTTCGTCACCCGTCACAATGCGATGTAGAAAACTCTTCCTTTTTTGCCGCTGGAGCAGTTGTTCACAGACGAAAAAAAACGACGCTCAACATCTCTTGGCTTCAAATCGTAAGGAACCCAAGTTCCTTGCTTTTGAATCATTCCCAACGCATGCAATCGCTTAGAAACGGCTTGGCGGGAAACTCCTAATCCTGAACCAAGCTCTTCTTGCGTTTGACACGGATCCTCATCGAGCAATGCCTCCAATTCAGAGTCTTCGAAGTTTTTTGGCCTTCCTTCACGCGGACGATCATCAACACTGAAATCACCGTTTTTGAAGCGACGAAACCAATCACGACACGTTGTTTCACTCAGAGCAGCATCACCGTAAACTTTTTTGGAGCTCTCGATGTGCTTCAGCCGCCGTTTTCTTCGAATGAAGAAGAAAATCAACACTTCCCGCAAATGACGATTATTTGGCACGAAATCAGACATCTTCAAACAACCAAAATATATAACACTAAACCAAAATCACTGATTTGGCAAAGCGGTTTGTTTACCATATGTCTGAGCTTGGTTTATGACGCTTGAGATGTACAACATTCGACCAGCACTTACTACTGGCGCCATCTATTGCTAAACAGCGGGAACTTAGTTGCGCACCTAATAATAGAGGCGTGAAGTAATAAAAACTAGATGAAAAATAATTACATTTCTCTGCCCCCAATCTACAACCCAGCCCCAAATTTGATTCGTGTCAAACGGAAGCGAGTAATTAGAAAACAGTGCACGAAAAGAACTTTTATTCAGCGTTAGCAAATCGACTGAACGTAGGTTTATGTGCGGAAACAGTGCGATGCACACAAGCGGTAACTCCGATTTCAAATCTGCGATTAAACGCTGTTCGTTTAATACGAAGCTTACAAGGTCCGCCAATTTGCCGAACTGATTTTTGACTGAAAATGATGACTTCAACGACGCTCTGGAAATCATAAGTAGCGCTTATGAAATGCATAATTGATGGTTATGCAATTCATAAGTAGCTTATAAAATAAAAATCATCATATTTCATATGTCATGTCTTATGAAATTCTTAAGTTCTTTTGCCTCAGTGTAGTACTTCCTGAGCCAAAAAAAAATCATTTTCTTCAGGACTATTCACCCGCTGGCACCACTGCAGAATTCACCACGTTCATGGCATTTTTGACTATGATCATGGTAACAAGGACTATTCCAACATTATGGAAAATGTTGCATCAACTATTTTTAATGGTAGTTTTGACCATGATCATAGTCGGTTCAAAATCACTATACTGCAATAGTCATCCTAACCCCCAATAATGGTAAAATTGACCATCAAATTCCTCTCTGTGGCGGAAAGTACGCGAAAAGAAAAATCCATAATCATTGTATTAATCAAACCACATAGATTTTTGCCATTGATATACTTGCATAATATTCAATTATCATTCACATGACATTCATTAACCGTGTCATATCAACTTCATAACATAGGCTTATACATTTCATATCCATTGCAATATACTTTTCATTAATCAACATAATGGTTTTATTTCGATTTGGTACATAGATACGAAGCAGTAGATTAATAAATTTTAAGTATGACTTGTTATGACTGCATTTTGTGTTTTTTTTATCACCGAAACAACATTTGTTCCAAAGGAAAATAAGGAATACAGTCAATTTATACAATTTATATTAATATCAACACATATCTTCACTTAACATTTTATGCTTGGTCAGTTGGGGGGAGGCTTTCGGATTAACTAAGACAGCAATACCAGTACCCGTAAAGGTTGGTGGCAGAAGCATCACCTCCATCATTCCATATAACAAATCGCGTCTTCTGCTGTAATTAAATGAAGGACAAACATCGTTTTTTAACTGAAAGTTTATGATGTAAATTCTATTATACCTTAAATACATCTTCAGAAAAATGAACTTCACTTGACGGACGATGGACGAACCGATCCCGAACGCCATACTGGATGGAAAAAATATTAAACATCAATTCTAATCAAAAGTATAAGTCAAATATTATACCTTTGAGTCATAAAGCAAGCCTTATACTTTTTATAACAATGTCAAATACATGGTATGTGTATAGGTGATACATCATATTTCTTAAATTTATAAATTGAATATTGCCTCTAATAATAAGTATTTGTCGATCAGACATAGACATTAATAATTTATCTTAATAAAAATAATATTTAATATTCTTTCGGTGTAGTGGGTGAAACTTTGATATAATTATTTCTAAACTCGTAGGATTATACAGAGGGACATTTTAATTTGCAAATAAATATGGTCGTATCTGCATTCCCTTATTTCTTATGAGCTTAAGTAAGGAATAAACCTTGACAATTTTAAATGTCGAAGCAAAATACTAAACAAAAAAAAAACATAACTATCTTATAAAATGCGTGCGTTATGCATTTGGTTATCATGACCCATAACAATGTTTCATAAGGCTGTGTAATAAAAATTATACACCTATCATATCTAAACCACACTAAGCTGAACAATGCATTAGGTCATATCTAGGGTTTTTTTTCACTCAGGCAAATGCACTTAAGAAATTCAAAATGATAAACTTATGAAAACCCAAAACCGAAGGAATTTTTTGTTTCATAAGTCACTTATGCGTTTCATATTAGACGCCTTGGTTTTCACTATTTGGACGTAAGCCATTCATGAGTCACGAATTTGAAATTCATAAGGCTAGTTTTGAAAATCGACAGTGTTTATTTGAAAAAAAAAATCAACATCATCATTTCTGCGCCTGCGCTAAAAAAGCAAGATGGAAGTCATCATCGAAGAGCAAGCGTTGCTACAGGATTTCCTTACCGAAATTATCGCCGACTGTTTGACGTTTCTGAACGGTAAGTAATATTAATAACTATAGCCGACCCCGCAAACTTTGTCCCGCCCAACAACATTTACGCTTCCACCTGTCAAACAACTGACTACTTTCAACGCCATCTTCGATCTAAATTTATTGCGATATTATTCCGAGTTTTCCAGTTCCTGTTAAAGTTTTCCAAGTTTTCTCGCCGTAATAATCTTCCTTGGGCGGAGACGAACATAACAAAACAAAGACAGCTCAAATCTGACGATCCGTTATTGAGTTATGCGCGGTCGCACGTACGCCATCCTATATTATATAAATGTAAACAAAAACACATTTAATAATGTTTTTAATGATCTTCCACAGGACTTGGCTACAATACTGCCGGATTGCTGACCGTCAGCGAAGACTACTTCAAAAACAGCCTGGAGACGTTCCCAAATTTTTGGGGAACGGAGCAGTTTTGGATTTGGATATGTAATTGGAGACGCCGAAACGTAAGTATTTTTATTCATTCCTCAACATGCTTGCTAATTACTATTATTTTTAATTTATAGAACCTAGAAAACGTAATCCTACCCGTAGATGAACGAGCAGAGCAACCCGAGGAGCAACCGGTGCAGCAAATAGAGGAAGTTGACAATTTCGGTCTGGAGGAGGAGCAGCAGACACAACAAGCTGATAAGGAAAACAGCTATGTTGTGGCAAATGTTGAAGGAGCTATATTTTTGCAAAACATTGCTCTGGAACATGATGTACCTTCATTCAAAAACTCAGTGCTCAAGGACGTCATATACCCCCCTGACGATAATAGGCTAAGACAAACGATAAGTCCTGCCGAATCCGTCATTTGCCCTATTGTATTCCATAAAAATACGTTTTCAATTTCATGCAAAAATATATAAATGTTATAATTATGCTTTTTGTTTTCCATAAGCGTGCCTACTAAAATTCATAATGCGGACTTATAGGTGTCTGATTTCTTAATTTAAAAATTCATAAGGCACCCATATGAATTATGTTCTACATTGTTTTGATTTCTTTTCCAATGCCTTATGAAAAGCTTACGTTATGATTTCATCCAGAAAATCTGTTTCATAAGGTACCGCATTGAAATTCATGAAAATAACTTGTGACTGAACTTCATAAGGGGTTTTATTGAATTTCTTATGTGCATTTGCCTCAGTGTACCATAATTTTAAATTCCTCGAGTAAGTCATGATAAGGGTCGGTGCTGGGGGCCAAAGGTAAACTACGATTTTAAATGTTGATTCCTCGGGGAATCGCAGGAGTCTTACGAAATTCAACTACACTTAACCCGTAGGGATCAAACATTCCTCTTCTACACTCAAGAAATTATCCGTACGATTTTCATACGATCGGAACTATGAACCATACAGAAATCAAGACTCATTCACATACGAAATCGTATGAAATGATTACTGTTGCATATACACTTTCAATCGACATCATTTATCAAGCGGGTGTAGTCCCGTGGGATTGTGGTTTCGTCTTCTGGATTCCGAGGTTCATGGTTCGAATCCTGATTGCAACTTGTTTTTTTCTGTGATGAAAATTTTCATACGATCGTCCTTATGAAACTTCTTTCTTCCATTAGAGAATCGTATGAAATTTGCAAAAATATCTTGTGGCAAATTCCCATACGATATTCGAATGAATTTCTCTCACCTCCGGAATGCTCAGTACACTGTCCAATGTATTCTCATACAAAATAAAACTCTATTTATTTCCAACCAATAATCCAGATTTTATTGATAACTTTTACTCCATTATGTTGCAATATAATACTGATCAACTACAGCAAGGCTTTGGAATAACATCGCCTTTAACCTTCTTGACCAGCTCCTGACGTTTTTCGAAACCGTCGCAGGCGGCACACGACTTGCATCAGTATTCGTTTGGTCCCAAATTTGTTTGATTATTATTTTGAATTGATTCATATTAGACGCCCTGTGGTCATTTATTTTTGCCAGCATGTATGACCATACGAAATAATCCAAGGATTCAGATCTGGTGAACTGGGAGGCCATTCATTCACGAAAAGAAATCACTCTGCTTTGAATCAACAACATATTTTGTTGGTATTCAATACATGGTTTCTATTTGTTTCAATTCATAAAAAAGTTTCAAATCAATTCAAAATTTCTTTCAAATCAAACCAATTATATTATTTAAGGTTATCACCGCTGTGTGATATTAATTTAAATGATATTTGATTTATAACAATCACATTCATTTAAACTAAAGTGGTTAATTTATTGTTTTAACAAAATACTTTTATGAGCGCACATTTCAGTACTTTATCTGCCTCTGCTCTTCTAACGTAAGTTTAAACATACTCAATTATAATTTTTAAAACAGATTATCAACGAGTTATTCTCTTTGCAGATAACTGGCCTTCCGAATCGAGTTGACATGATGTAGACCATATCCATGTCACAAGGTTAAGAAAAAAAATGTGTTGAACAATAAAACACGACATTCGGTTCTATGAAGCATGAAGTTTTATTCCAAATAACTGGTTTTGTTGAATTAGTTCATCAATGTTTATTATTTCAGCAAAGCGTTTAGTTGGGTTTAGGAAATATTTTGTTTTGAACAATAACATACGATGTTCAATTCTATAGAGCATTAAGTTTTATTTCAATTCAATGGTTTTCTTGAATTACTTCATCATTGTTTATTATTTCAACAAAAGCATTTAGTTGGCTTAACAAAACATTTTGTTTTGAGCAATAAAACACGATGTTCAATTCTATAAAGCATGAAATTTTATTTCCACTCAAAATTTTTGTTGAATCAGTTCATCAGTTTTATTGGTCCATATTTAAACCAAAATTTTAGTTAAATTGATTCCTATTTTGTATTGGTTTAACTACGATTTTTTTTTGCGTTTTCTTGTCCAAAAAGTCGGTCAAATTTTCTCGGCACCAGCCCTGAACAAGATTTGCCGTATACGATGGCGCTCCGTCCTGCTGAAACACATAGTGATCATCTCCAAACAACTCTTGTACATATGGCTTGACAACTTACTCCAAAACTTCCGTTTTATAATATACGGCATTCACTTTAACGCCTTTTTCGATGAAAACCAGTGGTAATTTGCCTCGCTTGGAAATTCCTCCCCAAACCATCACTGACGCAGCACTTTGGAGTCGTGGAATATTCCCATCACTCTCTGGAACAGTTCTCGAAGAGAGAGCCCACAATCTGTCGTTCTGGACATTGTGGGATTGTTGCAAGACGAATAACTTTTTGTCGGAAAAGATAAATTCTTCCCAACCGTCTTTCGAGTCGTTTCTGCTTGGAAGGTTCCGGAAACTCCGTGAACCTTACGTTTCTTGAAAGCTTGGAATCCGAGGTCATTTTGCAGTATATTGTGCATTGACGATCCCTAAACATTCAGATCTGCGGCGATTTTACGTACAGAGCGCTGTGATTTTCGTCTAATCCGTACCCTGACCACTTTAACAACTCGTGCAGTCCGCACCGTACGAGTACGACCGGATCTCTTCCGGTCATCCAACGAGGAGGTGTCACGGTACCTTCGGATGATTCGGTACACAAAATCCAGCTTTACTCCGAGGTTTTTCAAATTTCTGAAAATAGCGCCCGGGCGCTCACCTTTCAAAAACTTTTTTATCCCCACAGCACGAAACTCCTTCATCGCTGGTAAAAGATAAACACCGAATGAAAACAATCGGACATAACCTAAATGCGTTTGTATAAACAAAGTGCAAAACTACACCAACACATACGTGAAGCATGTTGAGTAGTTGCACGACACCAATGCAAGGAAAAAAGTGTATGAGAATATATTGGACACGGTGTAGATGCTTCTATCAAATTGCAAGAGTGTTTCTACAAAGACACAAATCTTGTATTAAAAACTACCATTTTACCCGACTATGCCTATTCTTAAAACTACCATGAAATTTAAGTCAAATTTACTACGTTTGTGGTACAATCTTCAACATTTGTGGTATATTTGACAGACCTCATATTGATATCAACCGCACAATGGTTGATCTAATCGCTGGCATGGTAAAATCAAACGCATTTATAGTCAGGTGAAAATTGTTGGTGTTTGCGCTTAATTTGTCCCTCGAAATGGTAGTTTCAACTGCGGTTTTTTTGCGTGTGGATTCGTGAGAAATCAATTATTAAACTCATTGTTTACAATTGGCTTTTATGCCCTAATAATGAATAACTATACTATTATTTATTACTCGAGATTTATTTAAAAGTAAAACAAATACTTTTATTAAACCGAAAATTTCCGACCGAAATTCAAAACAAACCACAAGACTGTTCTCAGGAACCATGTAGCGGAAGTTATAATTTCGTTACACTGCTTGGTGAAGAGCGTTTCGGTTTTGTAAGCTAGCGAAAAAGTGAATCGATAAAAATAATCAATTTAAGAACATTGGTTTTCTTGTAAAAATGTTGAATAAAAATAATTATCAGGTAATAACGCACATCACGGAAAACTGTCTATTTCCCTCAACGGAGCTCATTTGATCACTTCATTGTTCGTGAGTGAAAGATAGCGAGGCGAAATTGTAGTAAGAGTTAATACTGTGTAGGTAATCGTTTCATTCCTACACGACAAAGTATTACATTATTCTTATTCCTAAACCAAGTCAAACACCGAGAAACCCCAAAGAACGAACTCTAAACTTCAATAGAAAGAAACGGACCGCAATTCCATGATAGTGTTAATGTATTTCGAAAAGTGCTCCTCAAAGCAACTTCAAACCAATCAAATTGCTACACTGATTTCCATCGCACGCGACTGTCGATTTCATTTAGATTTTTAGTTGAGCCAATGGAAGCGGGAACCGTACTTGGCCTCCGGCCGGGGATAATCTTCTGGTAAACCGGGCGTGGCATCCGGATAGACGGTTTTCTCCTTCTTTGGCGGTGCTGGACGATCCGTAGCATGAATTTTAGCCCTAGTAAAGTATCCATAGTCTGGTCGTTCAATGTGCATGTTGTCCAGCACGCACTTATCGAACACACTCTGGGTTTTGCGGCAGCTGAAATTGGGGGAAAGTGGTTACTTTATGATGAACGAAACACCGGTAGGAATTCATTTCAACGCACAATTCAAATCGCAGATCGCCGCTGCTCTTGTCCAAGCAGTTTGCATATTGGGTAAACTCTTGGGCACAGGACTTCTTAACTTTTCGGAAGAAATCCAGAGCGCAGTTTGTCACTGCCTTGCCTTCGTTGATGCAGGCCCGTGGGTCCCCTAGTTCTTGACGGCATAGTATGAATTCCTATAATGCAAGTTATTTTATTTTCAACCGAATCAAATCGGCTTGTTATTGTGATGATTACGAAAGGTTATGTTTTGAAAAATTATATAACTAACGGAGCGCTGGAAAACGGCCGGGGATCGATGAAGTGACCGGAATGTACAGGCCACCTGTGCTCCGAATACTCACGTTATTCTCCGCCTCGCAGGCTTTGCCCATATGGAACGCACCGGCCCGCAGGGCAGGCCCCGAAAGATTCACCTCCGGAACGGTGAGCTCTTCCTCCGTCGGCAGATAAACATCGTTCGTAAGAACCATGGCGCTTTTGGTGAACTGTTTCTCTGCGAACCGGTTCGGTAAATTTAGCTGACTTCCAGCGGTGGACGCACCTGGAAGGGAGTGATTAATTGTTGACGATGGAATTGCTTGAATGAGAATTTTTCGATTTTTACCTTACAAAATATTTGAAATTTGTCGTCTTCGAAGAGTGCAGCTGACGACTGACAGAACAGAACGGAGAAGACTGACGTTTATTGATGTTTATTTTGTGTTGACATTTCGATTCGGAATCGGCGCTGCGTACGGCTGATAATCGTCGCTTCATGCTAAGATGACACGCTAAGATGAGAATATCGAAAATTAGGTAGTTATTTTACCTAAAGTTAGATATTGTTGACAATACCCAAAATATCGATAAAATTTAACGATAATAAACAGTAATTTTTACTGACATTTGGGTAGTGTTCATTTTCGAATATTGGACGTTATTATTCACCCAAAACTGAATAAATTTTTCGTCACTGAAGCAACGTGGCCGCCATATTTTTCCTAGCGAAAACGAACGTTATTATTTTTCTCATTAATCTTTCAATAAAAAGTTTATTCATGTCCCATTACTTGAAGCAATAACTTTTGCATTATTTTTTTGATTCAAATCCCGATCCTTTTGGACTAACGTGAATCCCGAGGTACAATTTGGCTTCACTCCGGAGCGAAAACATATTTCTGTAATCGACGAATCCAGGTAGCGCAAAAGTTAGGTTACACGACGTAGCCGGTGGTCATTGAAAATGATTTTTCGAACTTTTCCAACAAAGCAATTGATGATTGAATGAGCAGAATATTGTCGATAAGGACGATACTGACCAATTCCATACTGTTTAAAAAATAGCCAGAATGTTATTATAAATTTCAATTTTAGATACCATGATGTGTAACCTCACATTAGCTTTACATGTATTCTTGCATACTTAATTGATTCTTTTTTTTTTGACAACAGAAGAAATATTTCTGTAAGAAATAATTGATGATTGCATGTTTATTTTGCTGTAAAATAAAACTGCAAAACAGTACCCAATTTTCAGTAAAAAGTAATTCTAAAAAATCGGTAATTTTTAACGTTTATCTTCCTTCAATACTATAACCCAATGTTAGGTAATCTGTGTTTATGCATAATTTGGGTATTTACACTTTTGAGCGATTATCGGTACTTTTTAACGATCTTTAGGTATTCTCACCTTAGCGTGTTCATCTTTGTACTAACACAGAATTCGTTTGAGCCGTTTGAGCGCGAGTCGTTTGTACTAAAGTCTAGAAAATATTGCACGAACTGATTTAACGGGCCTTTAACCCCCCTCCCCCTTTGTTTTGAAATAAATGTAAAACGATACAGAAGAAGGCAAATTTTTCTTTGTCCTTCTTTAGTTTTTTTCGATGGTTATTTGGCTTCTCTTCAAAATGTTCATTAGCCAAATGAAAAAAACATAGGTATTTTTCAAATAAAATTTATTGCCTCCAATGGACTACACGAAAATATGAATCAGTAATGATATCCGTTTATTCCTTCAACCAGGTTGGTTTTAGTTTCATTATCACGACCGTGAATATATGATTTGGCAATCAGTTTTTTCATCCATCTTTTGTTCTTAACTTATTCACTTACTCTCAATGTTTGGCCCTTGATTCATCTTACTAGATGTTTGTTTTAAATAATGATCTTCGTTTCTTTATTGCACGCATAAAAAATCAAATATTTGTTTGTTCAAATATATAACATGCCTGATTCGGAGTTGCTTCCTCACATTTTTATATTATTGCCTAAAAATTATGATCCTTATCGCTAAAACAATGTGCTTTTTCATATTCAAGTGCATATAGATTGAAAAAAGAGAATTGGAATTTCATAACATGCATATTAAACTGCAAAGGGAAAAGATTTAGAGAGCGAAATAAGGTCTATCCTAGCTCATACTACTTATTCGTTACGTGCATACGGTGTAAAGTTTACTTGCGTGAGTTTTAGAAGTGCAAGGAGTGCAAGATTTCTCTTATAGTGTCGTTCAAGTTTCATTGTCAGCTATTATCATCATCTTCAAGATAAAAACAGTAAATTCATTTTTGTCGAGATGAACTCCGGTGCAGTAGTATTTGGCAAGCATTTTCGCAACTAGAAGTTTGGCCCTATCGAGGAAATGGAATCAGTAGTTTTTGGAGCGTTACAGCCACCAATCCGACCGTCGCAAGTGTCCAACTGCTGCTGGTTTGGTCGTATGCCCGGGTTGAGCCAGCTTTCCCAGAATTGCACAGGGTTCTCTCGCAACAACTGGTGCACGCGTACAGTTTCGTCCGCTCGCCGATTATTATGCAACCCGGTTCGCACGTGTTTATGCATTTTCGTTCCAGGGACCAGAGCTTCGGCTCCGAGACGTTTGAGTTGCTAGTGTGCACCGTATAGGAGAATTGTTTGACCTGAAACGAGCAACATATGTGTTGTAATGTGAATGTATTGAAGTTCTGGATCTTTTAAGGAACTGAATCAATTTCTTCATGAAGATTGTACTCGAAAAAACTGCAATGATCACCAAAAATTCATTTTAAGTCGGATATTTTTGAAACTCTCAGGGAATAAATAAACACATATTAGCCAATTTTTTTCACAGTTGGTTTATTCAACCTCCTCTCCAAGGCTAAATGCCCGCGGTTTGGCGGTTCATGGTGCCGGTCGTTATGTACGGCTTGTTGAATTTGCCGTACCCACAGATCGCCTGCCACACCAAGTACTTCTTGGCAAATTTTTCAAAATTTTTTTCCCGGGGTTCCCCGGGAAAAACAAGGGGGGCGCCGCCGACAAAAAATACACGGGGGGGGGTTTGGTGGGCGCTGGTTTTTTTGTACTTTTGTTTCATCATCAGGATGTTTTTGGGCCGCCCCAACCATTTGAGGTACACAGAGAGGAATTTGAAAGTCAATTTTACCATTATTGGGGGTTAGGATGACTATTGCAGTATAGTGATTTTTAACCGACTATGATCATGGTCAAAACAACCATTAAGAATAGTTGATGCAACATTTTCCATAATGTCGGAATAGTCCTTGTTACCATGATCATAGTCAAAACTGCCATGAACGTGGTAAATTCGACCATTTTCATGGTTATTGAAACCATTATATGCGATAGTCATCCTGACCATGATTTAATTGTCGGTACAACGATGAAATTTTTCTCAGAGTACAGCTTGCTGGCACGGGATTTGGCCACCGTATTCTGAATTCTGCTAAGTGTGAACTTTTTAGTGGAATACCTGTAACTAGAAAATGTCAAGAAAGATTAGTGATTTCCATTTAATTCCACCTACCTTTATTCCTTATCTTGGCAGATACGCGTATTTCGTCTACAATGTGCAGACTTCTTCAGTGTCGTGTACTAATAGTCGAAAATTAGTATGGAAATTACTACTCATTCTTCTCATGTTCTAGTCACCGTACTCTGATTATAGGTTCAGTTAGGCGCTTCATTGTCTGCTGAACAAACCATGTTCCTCTATGCCATTTCGTGATCCACCTGTGGGACTGTCCTGGATTTTACACGACTGCGCCCTTAATTTTTTGTCGAAGCACTTCTTGCTTGAAAGCCATCTCGATAACAACTTGACAGATTGTAACGAAATTTTGCACATTTAAACATTACACTCTAAACTAGTTTTACCCAAATTCATCATCAATTTTCACCCATACAATAAAAAGTTATGCACAGAAGAAAGCGTTGCATTTTTGGAGTACAATCTTTAGGCCTCCAATACAGGAAGGGCCCTGACAAAAAAATACCTTAAACGAACGTTATCACAAATCCTCCAACCATTTCTTTAATGGTTTGGATGATACCCCACACAGCGGACTCCTATTCTAGAATGGTCGTCGGAGACATAGCTAAGGAGTTCGAAAATATGAACAGTATGTTTCTGATTCTAGCCATAACAGAGTTGGCCGCGATAGATGTTGGTGAGCTAGATGACGCAGCCAGAACAAATAAACAATTGCGGCATGTGGCAGAAGCTTTGAGTTGTGAAGTATGGAATCGAAGGGTGATCAAGGAGTTTGAACCATTTCGGCATTTACTTGGACTAGTAGAAGACTTGTTGGTTCGTGGGAATAAGCTTGTTGTACCAGAACAGTTACTCGATAGGATGTTGGAACTCGCTCATGAAGGTCATCCGGGCGAATCTCTAATGAAACGTCGGCTACGGGATAGAGTCTGGTGGCCGAAAAATGCATACAGACGTTACGAGATATGTGAAGACTTATGCCGGATGTCATCTTGTTGGCCTTCCTAGTCAACCAGTTTCAATGTCACGAAGAGCTATGCCTACAGAGTCATGGTTGGACGTGGCTTGAGATTTTAAGGGGCTGTTGCCTTCTAATGAATACTTGCTAGTTCTAGTAGATTATTTGAGCCGCTACAAGAAGATTGAGGTTATGATCGAAATAACTGCAAAGTAAACTGAGGATCGTCTCGAAATAATGTTTACTAAACTCGGATACGACTGCATTGGACAATTTGAAGCAGTTCGTCGGAAAATAGTTCAAGTTGTGCAAGTTTTCCTACTCGACCTATCGCCATGACAATTGGTCGTAAAAATCAAAACATTGTGACATCCACGCCGGCGGCATCAGCTCCAGAAACCATATGGAAACCGAGCAGCTTCAAGTGGTTGCGGCATGACGACGGCGGTCCATCGGACACCAACGCCCGACTACCAGAGAGCAATCGGTTTGCTGCGCTCCCGGTACTAAAAAAGGTGCAGATCCCGCTGCTGTTCACTACGTCAAGACCACGCTGCACTTAGGACTGAGCTTGCTGACTACCGTGCTGTTGGAGCACACGTAGTTGCAAACAAACACTAGTTTTACACGCACAATGCACCCAAAAGCGAGCCGCCCGTCAGCCTCCGTTCAGCAACGATTCTCGGCAGCCGCCACCACCCCCACGCCGGGTCCTCCTCCAGACTGGGGTAATGCGGGCAGTACCTCTTTGCAACCACCCGCCGATGGACAGCTCTACAACTCGAAGCAAATGGTGGAGTTCCATCAAGAACTGTACCGCCAACTACGTTCCTGCCGCTTGAAGGAAGAACAGCTCAACGCCGCTACATCCATGGCGATGACGTTCCTATTTAAGTATGAACCGTAAACGAACCATCAGCATCCTAACTTGGAATGCTTGTTCTATCCGGAACAAAATTATTGAACTCGGTGACTTCCTCAACATGAAGGATATCGATATCGCCATCATCACGAAGACGCACCTCAAGCCTGAATTTAGCGTCTCAATCCCAAGCTACCGGATTGTGCGACTTGATCGTTGCGGCTCAGCGCAACAACATTAACTACCACCTGCTTCCGAGCTTCCAGCCGCAGTTGATCGAAGCCATCGGAGTTAAGGTCGAATCTGTCGTCGGCCCTACCACCATCTACTGTCTATTGTCCCACTGCTAACAATGGTCCTACGAAACGACATCCGCAAGCTAAGTCGGAGACACGGAAACACGGTGCAACCGAAACGGCATCACCTGGAAGAGGACCACTACACCATCCTGGGCCCGGATACTTCCACCGGGTTGAGCAGATCCGGGGCTCTTTCAACACTTGATATCTTCCTCACCAACATGGGGAACAACATCACTCAACCGACCGTGCACCAGGAGCTCAGCTCAGCTCAGCTTGAACCACTATCAAGTGGTGGCCAAAGTTGGCTCCTCGGTCAATTGGATCGGCATCGGATAACCAAACGGGACTACCATCGTGCCAGATGGGGGAGGTTTCGACATGCACCTTGAGACGGTTGATGACATAGATCGGCAACTGCAGAGCAACGAGCAAGCGATCTTCCAGGCCCGGGAGCAACATGTCTCAGTGATAGATCAGATGAGCAACTCTGTACCCATTGAAAGAAACACTAAATAGGGAAACTGCCCCCATATTAATCTCATTGTTCCTATATTCATCCTACGATGAATCAAAGGATTGGGCAGTTGAAGGATCGGTTTCGTTTTCTAATAATGTTTGCTTACGTTAAATAACTACAACAAACATTATTAACTAATCCTTCAACTGCCCAATTGTTTAATTCATCGTAGGGTGAATATAGGAACAATGAGATTAATATGGGGGCAGTTCCCCTATTTGATACAATTGCGCATCGTTACTCGAAGGCAATACCAGCGAACTGGTCTGCTTACCTTAAAAAGTCATTGCAATCGAATGACAAAAATTGTTAAAGTCATAATGATGGACCTCAGAATGAATGATTTTGTCGACAACATCCGCTCTCTCCCAGATTATGCAAAGCCGTTTTGGAAGTTTACAAAAAAATTAAAAACCAAACCAAGGCCCATTCCACCGTTGATCCCACTAGACAGCAATGGCTCCAAGGATCGTCTAATAACTTCTGCATAGCATGGTGCCGTTTACGATGCGCAAGAGATCTCTACCGGTGTTCCGTAGGGAAGTATACTAGGTCCACTTCTGTTCAACCTGTTCACCTTGATCGGGATTTTGGAACCGGAATTTATAATACGGCCCTTCGAAAGCAGCCTGTTGGTTGGCAGCCAGTGGTGGATTTGCAGCCAGTCGGAAAACGCAACGATGGAATGTGAAATAAACTGCAGAATGATGTAAGCCAGATGACAACTGTCTGCTAATATCGGGTAAACATCTTCGTGAATATTTCCCGACAATGCAATGAAAGTGTCCAATTGTTAACATACACAGAAAAAAATCTGTGAAAATTGTTGGTGTTTGCGCTTAATTTAACCCTTTTTTGCGTGTAGAATTGATACTAACGTAGCACTGCGTCAATAATGCGGTGTTGAATTACATTTTCCTAGTTTTCTACTAATATGCTCCTAATAATGTGTGTTTATTTAAAAAAGAAGTGAATGCGGTCGTGTTTCGGGAACTTCCCTTCAAATGCATTTGCATAAAATATCATCATCTGTTCTTGTATTGAATATTCTTAACAAAGAACCCTTAAACTTTTGCCACCTGATTTTTGTTTTCCGTTCTATAGAAACAGAAAATTGCTTTAATCTTAGAAAATATTTTGAATGAAATAACTTCTCATAACTAACAAATGCTAAAAGTACGAAAAGCATTTTCTGCCCGAAAGAAGAAACAATACATTTCGCTAAACTCAGAATCCTCTGCACAGTGTTCTCTCGCCAGCCAACCTAGTCAGATTCTAAAAATAGACTATGACAATTGTTTACTCAAGAACTCACTGGGCCAAGGGTGGGTAGCAGACAGTCTAAAAATACACTTCAAACACTCACACACATACAAGAATCTCCCACTCCCTAATACTTCCGCAATTGCACATCCTGAAGGAACACTCACTCCCCATCATCATCTATCATCATCATCATCATTCATCATCAATGCACTTACCATGCAGATAACCTCGTCCGAGAAGCATTTTTTGATGAAGGAGGAATTATTTCCGGTCAAGTCGATGCATGACTCGTTATCCTCGGTGGCATTGCAAGAGTAGCACCAGAGGTCGTTTACCTTCTCGGACGCAGCGGGGGTTTTGTGCACGGTATTGGTCAGATACTGCGAACGGCCTGCAAAATAGGAAACGGGATTGAACCATTGTTTTTTCGTCGCCTTCGGATCGTCTTCAGGCCACCCATAAAGTCTACCTGCTTCGATGAATCCCATGAACACAATTGCTATTATAATTGACATTTTTGCATCATTATGTTCGAATATTGGCTGATGGCTCACGAAGTCGCTGTTCGGTCGCTGTTATCGTCCGGATTCGTTTCGAGTACGTAACACACTGACACAGAATTTTCACCCCAAATAGGGAACTTCTTGTTCTTCTTGGTGATAGATTTTCCCTCACGACACTTTTTTCCGCACCTCCAGCCTAGCGCACCACTCGAACCGATTCGGTCAGGATCGCAACCTGCCAAGCATGACGGACAATCTTTTTCGAAATGAAGAATAACTTGATCGGTGACTGCTAGCCGTCTATCCGGCAGGATGTATCAAAATGCAACTAGATAGGAACAAAGCAAAGGATAAAGCACTGATATCCACCTGGATGATAGCAAAGTGCCAAAAAAAGTGACACAAGAGTCGAAATGAACTTCGCATTGCTGTTATCAAACAAATGCTAAATCGTTCATGTTCTAGTATTGCAGAGCATGCAACATGCGCTTATAGGGATGGGGAGTTCATTTGATGTCCCTATAAGCAACAACAACAGCAACGGTCGACGATGCAAGGGTGGATCAAAATGTGTCCTCGTGGGAAGATTGTGCTTGTGCGCATGTGCGTCAAGGGGTGTTGAATGATTTAAGGAAAAAGATGGGAACTTTTTAAACACACGGTTTGATAGTACCGTGAACCAATAACTGAGGATTCCAAAGTTCCCACAATCTCATGTAAATACATACTTAAAAATGAAATGATCTCTGTATTTAAGGATTTAACACAAGAACGGACTGACGGCTTCCCATGATTCTTGTTTGAATTGTAAAACAAAATGGTTGTTTTGTCAATATGTTGCTAATTGTTGAGCACATTGTGATAGACAAATAAATGAACAAATGTGTGTAAACGTCAACACAAGGCAAAAGCACTTGCACGCTACAGGTGACAGTACAATGAAGTAAAAAACATTTAAATTGACCCTAATATGAATGTTAGATTATATACACATGAGAGTTGTCTGTTTATCTGTGGTAAGATCATTGGCCTTATCTATCTTATTTAAGGGTATACACCATGTCCAATATATTCTGATACAAAATAAAACTCTATTTATTTCAAATCGATAATCCAGATTTTATTGATAACTTTACCCATTATATTGCAATATAATACTGATCAACTACGGCATATGTTTTGGAATAACACCGCCTTTAACTTTCTTGACCAGCTCCAGACGTTTTTCGAAACCGTCACAGGCGGCACGCACGACTTCCATCGGCATTTCGTCCCAAATTCGTTCGATTACGGTTTTGAATTGGTTCATATTAGACGCCCTGTGGTCATTCGCCAGCATGTATGACAATACGAAATAATCCAAGGGTTTCAGATCTGGTGAACTGGGAGGCCATTCATTCTTGTCCAAAAAGTCGATCAAATTTTCTCGGCACCAGCCCTGAACGAGATTTGCAGTATGCGATGGCGCTCCGTCCTGCTGAAACACATAGTGATCATCTCCAAACACCTCTTGTACATATGGCTTGACAACTTTCTCCAAAACTTCCGTTTTATAATATACGGCATTCACTTTAACGCCTTTTTCGATGAAAACCAGTGGTAATTTGCCTCGCTTGCAAATTCCTCCCCAAACCATCACTGACGCAGCACTTTGGAACCGTGGAATATTCCTATCACTCTCTGGAACAGTTCTCGAAGAAAGAGCCCACAATCTGTCGTTCTGGACATTGTGGGATTGTTGCAAGACGAATAACTTTTCGTCGGAAAAGATAAATTCTTCCCCACCGTGCGCGACAAAAGCAGACTTGCTCTTTCGAGTCGTTTCTGCTTGGAAGGTTCCGAAACTCCGTGAACCTTACGTTTCTTGAAAGCTTGGAATCCGAGGTCATTTTGCAGTATATTGTGCATAGACGATCTCGAAACATTCAGATCTGCGGCCATTTTACGTACAGAGCGCTGTGATTTTCGTCTAATCCGTTCCCTGACCACTTTAGCAACTCGTGCAGTCCGCACCGTACGAGTACGACCGGATCTCTTCCGGTCATCCAACGAGCAGGTGTCACGGTACCTTTGGATGGTTCGGTACACAACATTACGCTTTACTCCGAGGTTTTTCAAATTTCTAAAAATAGCGCCCGGGCGCTCACCTTTCAAAAACTTTTTTATCACCACAGCACGACACTC
Source organism: Aedes koreicus (assembly GCA_024533555.2). Classification (NCBI taxonomy): domain Eukaryota; kingdom Metazoa; phylum Arthropoda; class Insecta; order Diptera; family Culicidae; genus Aedes; species Aedes koreicus. The sequence continues at coordinate 20,478 of JAHHFK020000534.1, forward strand.
CTTCATCGCTGGTAAATTTTAAACACCGAATGAAAACAATCGGACATAACCTAAAAGCGTTTGTATAAACATAGTGCAAAACTATACCAACACGTACGTGAAGCATGTTGAATAGTTGCACGACACCAATTAAAGGAAAAAGTGTATGAGAATATATTGGACACGGTGTACACACCCAATTTCCAAAATCATGTTCGGTACTGTTTTTTGCTGAATTCGGTCTGTAAAACTTAAATTTCACCGAACATTTTGTAAAATAAGACATTTTACAATATTCCAGCAATCAAAAATACTGAATTTCTGTAATTTATAGAAAACTACCGAAAATTGTAAAAAACATTACGGATGGAAAATTAAAATTGGGAGTGTTTCCACAAAATATAAATACTACCCAGTAAGAAAGGTTAGTCTAACATTAGCCTTACGTTAGTCGAACACGTTAGACTGTTCGTCGAACATTTTGTCCAACTTTCGTCTAATGTTAGACGTCTGTTAGACACATCTGACACATGATGTTAGACATTACTAGTGTACATAGCTAACCAGTTAGTCTAACGTTAGACTAATGTTAGACGTAATTTAATGCGGGTGGTTAGACCCCGTTAGACGAGGTTTATGGTGAAATTCATGAAAAAGCTCGCAATCAAAGTTTAATGGGCGTTTGTTTACACTCTGCTATTCAAATAAAACTTAGCATTTTATACTATTTTAGCAGAGTGAAAACAAACGACCATAGATCTTTGATTACTAACCTTTTTTTAAGCAGCATCGAACATCATAACCCGCTGTTTGCAGGCACAAACACCGTCGAAACACCATTGAGGCCGATTGAGGCAAATGACAGCAGCGACAAACATGAAAAAGAACGATAGCTGCGACGTAGCTCATTCGAGCTTAAGTTGCCAGCGTTGCCATAAGTATTTCCATTTATTTTGATAATGTGTCAAGAGAAATCTGATTATAGATGTATTTCAAATTCTTTATTCTTTATTTGGTTCGTCTTTGGTCTATGCAGGTCGATTAAAAAACGAACTATACGACATTTACCGAGCCATCTTGGGATAGAATAAAAAGTACTGACCGATAATTCTTGATAGTGGAGATATTAGATGAATATTTTCTTTTCTTTTCTTAATATGACATATCGTCAAGAATAGGTTTTTTTATTGCAAGATCTTTGATCACCTGCTTTAAGCAGTCGTTCTCCGAATAAATGAATCAATTAATTTTTGGTGAGTAAATATTGAATAAAAGATAGTTCTCATGCTGAAAAATCTACTTGAGTATCACGAAATAAGTTTCCAGAATAAAATACAAGAAAAGACGCCAATCGATCAAATACTCAATATCCGTTGGTTTGATGCCGTTGGAAAAACTATGTCAAACTTAATGCACTATACCCACTATATGATTTTGTGCAATATTTCTATGTTCATGCAAAATGCATACACGTTGGTAGAATTATTCACCTTTTTATCAACATCATATGAACTGAATGAGTTTGACTTTTGTTTAACTTCATCAAATTTTGATTTCTCAAATAATTTCATATCAATCCAATCAGATACAGCAAATTTCACTTAGCAATTTCCTAGTTCACACTGAAAAAAGTACCGTCAAAACAAACATATTTCAGCCAAATTTAAACATAAACTATGTTTATTTTGACCACTGCTTTATTTAAAAAATATTCCATGTTGAAATCCAAATGGCATCGATCTTTGAATTAAAAATCGTATTACGTTTATTTTAAATAGGTTTACGTCAAAAATAAACGTAGGAATTTCGAAAACAAAAAAAATCTGTCTGTCTGATGTCTAATTGTTTTTTTTTTTGTTTACGTTCTAAATTTATATTAGGTATATTGTATTTCAAATAATTGAGTAATTTGGTTTGATTGCATTATAATCATATTGTTTGAAAACTAAGAATATTAACATGGGTTAGTACGTGATATTATATCGAGCAAGTAATCTACCAAAAAATGTAAAAATTGGCTCATGTCACGAGCGTTGAAACTTCTCCTCGGCCTCACGTTATGAAGAGGAAAGTACACGGTACCCACCTACGATGTGTATATTGTTAGGATAAACATGCCTTGAATTTGATTCAAACCTTAATATTTTTTGTCGGAAACATGCTTTCAATTTATTTTAATTAATTCTTATGTTTGAACTCGAACAATGATGTTTTCAATTTAAATAAACGTAATTATTCTCCGTGATTTTTCATGGTGTTGGATTGTTTTTAAATTTTAATTCTTTAAATTTTTAAACCATTAACTTCACATAATCCTAGTGCAAGTTAATCGCGATGAGTAAAAAATGTTTACTTTCAGATCAGTTATCAATTTTTAAATAATTTAAATGAAATGAGCTAATGTGCTTTCTTTAATCTTAGGTATTGAAGAATTCATTTCATAGTTCAGCAGTGATCCAATTTCAAATTTACTCTTTGTTTCGTTGTGTTTCATTGCAGTTGCGGTATTTTGAAATACAAAAAATATATATTGGGTATTTTTTCCAATTATAATTATTTTAAAAGCATTTTAATCAGTTATGAATGCAGATTAAATCAATGTTTTTCTATATTTCAGTTTCTCTATATATATATTTATGTTTTTCAATATTTGTTTAGTATTTTTTGATTATTTATACTTTGAACGGCAGTTTATAATTTTTATGTATTTTCTCTTACTTTTGAGCTCAAGTTTAGTAATTAATATTGTACATATCAAAAAAATCAAAAAAGCTAAAAATGTTAAAAGTACAGGAATACCCCAATATAAAGTAATGCGATTAGAGATAATTCGTGATGATTCAAAATTGTGGACATTTCATTTGAATTCGACGTGACAATTTCTCGCAAAAGTAGTTCAAAAAGCTAGTTTGAATGTTCCTTTACGTTGAATCGTCTTAATTTTCTTACAACTTGTGTAATAAATTTTCGAACAATACCCTATCAATTTTCCTATATTTGAAACTTGTAAAACTGCAGGCAGCCTATGATAAAAAAAAACTTCGAAAAGTGTTTGGATTTATAGACAAACTGCTCGTGTTTTGATGCAGCTGGCCTAAGGTAATTCTACTTAGATAATAGAATTAGTGTTTATTTTTTAGTAGTTTGCAAGAACAAGCATGAACAAATTTCTATACATTTTCACCGGAATATTTGCAAACTGGATAACCTTGATGTTACAACAATTGTTCACAAGCATTGCTGTGAATAGTCATTTGGATGCCTTTGGATAAATTTAGTGATAAATGTTCGATATAAGAAGTGTTATAGAATTGTAGCTCTTGACTAATTTAACATCACTATCTAACTGTACATTGCGCTAATTGGTAAATAGAAAGAATTATATTCACTGCCATATTCAAATAATATGCAATGATGAATATCGTTTTAATATTCATGCAATCTCAAAAATCTCATTAGATTTTAAAGTATACAATACAATGTGAGACAAATTTATGATAATAATCAAGCACAACAAGTTCATCATACGTGATGTTTTGTAAATCAGATTCTGCATGAAATTATCGGTAAATGAATCGCATTGGATCGAAATGACTATTAACAGCACTGTTCATAAGACTCGATGTAAAATAAATATGTTTTGTGGGGGCAAAACGATAAAGTAATTAAAGTTAGTTTTCACTTAAATTCGATAGATGGATAGTTTTCAAATAACCTTCCTACTATAGTGGCCTCATTTTTGACAGACGAACAATTAATTTAGTTGAACGTCCTTCAATAAGCGGACGATCAACAACAGAGGGGTTTTCGGACATTTTAATTTATTTCTTAAATGTCAAGTTTAAGTGAAAATTCACAAATTTTAGCACTGCCTCTATAAATCAACTCTACTCAATAAGCGGACTTTTTAATCAGAAAATCCTCATGACAAGACAAAAATTTCATTACCAGTGTCAAAAATAGGTCGGGCCATATAATCATGACTCGATATAAGATAATTTGATACAATATAATTTTCTGATAAGAAAAATTATGAAAATTATGTAGATAGAAGTATCCTTATATCGAGGTAAAAGTGATGTAAATTCGAGTTGCGTTTAATCGCGGCTACGTTCTTAAGGTTATGTATATAGTGGCATGACTGTATTTTACTCTCTTTCTGATTAGCAACCCATTTGGCCTTTCAACCGAATAATACTCTGCCTACTAGGATTGGGTCTAATGACATTCGACCCATAATTCTGACTTAATCATAATAGTAATCATTATGATAATAATAATAATAAATAATAATATTAATAACCATAATGGCCATGAGAGCCTCTTCTTAGTGAAATGTCGTACCATTTTAACCATTTACCAAATTAACATATTTTATAAGCTGTACTATAATTCTTACTACTCTACAATTCAACCATCAGTGAAAAGCTTAAAAGAAACATGGAATAAGAGCATGTTACTCCAATATCGTTATCACTGTTCAACAGCCAGATATAATTATCAACAAAAAAATCATCACTAGACGCATTGTTTAGCTAAACATTGATATCGGGGATATTTATCCCAACGAAGTCGAACTAGAATCTAAAAAGAATTTAATCAACGTTGAATGGATTATTTGTAATAAAAGCTATGACACTTAAGAACCGCAGTATAAGCTTCAGTCACACGATTTAAATTATGAGATACTGGCTGATTACAAATAAACTTTTGCTCAACTTAAATACAATCACAATTCGTTAAGACGATGACCCAACACTCCCAAAGAGGTGTTAATTCTCTATTCCACTTATTTTGGTGGACCTGAAAAGGAACACTACCCGTACCACCTCTACCTCACTTCTAGTTTACTTGGACATGGCTTGGATTCGCTCGGAAAAGTCGTGTTAGGGTCATCCGTCGATTAATTAATGTAAACTGGGACCTGTTCGGAGATTCTGGAACTGCTTGCCTTTTCGCTGGTGGAACAAGTATGCATCGTAGGAACCCATCCACTGACTACCGGGAATTATCGGACGAGGATTGTTTGAATGATTAGCGGTTCATTTGTTTCAATATTTTAAGACGGTTGTTTTATTGTAAAATTTCTATTTGACACAGGATTTGACATGCTACTTTTTCTGTAAGCTTGTTTTATATTTGCGCTTCGGTGCGGTTATTACTTGAGTCATTTGGGCACTTATTGTAGAAGATATTTAATCGATTTAACGTAAACGTTCAGTAAAAATTTCGCAATAATTTATCACGCAACGCAGTATAATTAATAACTAAAATGATTGATTAAAGTTGTGTAACAGTACTCTTAATTTATTTAATTTAATATTTTTACTTCATTAATACGTCAAAATAGTGTTGGTAGTCGTTCCAAGATGCGCTCCGAATCTATTTTTTGAGCAATGTGCTTAGTGAATAATTTTGATTACTTTTCAGTTAACAATTAAATAATACTATGTGTACAATGATATTTTTTACTTATTTTTCGGACAGTAACCGATAGTTAAAAACTTAATGACTTTCTTTCGATGTATTGCATGCCCTTTAGCAGAACTATACATTTCAATTTTATGATTGTTTACATTTTTTTCATAACAATCTTACTAACATGCACCAGTTTAGTAGCCTGAAATGAATATAACTAAATATTCCCTGTAACGTGAGACAATCTTTTCAAATTATTTATCAATTACATCCAGTCTAATAGAAAAATATTATTTGGTTATAATACATAAAACAGCGTCGTATTGGAGAACCTTTGTGTCCACACTCGGGTTGACCAACCACAATATTTGTTTTGTTTTTTAATTTAAATCCAAACAACTTTTTAACTATTATTGGACAATTGGCTTGGCATATTGAAAGATGAATTTAATACTAGTATTAGTATTTCTTAAAATACACAACAAAATACTAGTATTAAATTCATTATTACAGTCAACGGTCAACAGTTTATCGATCTTTCAATATGTTAAGCCAATTGTCCAATAATAGTTAAAAAGTTGGTTGGATTTAAATGCTAAGGCATAGCAGCTAACTTAAAAATAACTGTTTTTGGTATTTGGAAGATTTATCACCTCAACATAGGTAAAGGCGTATCTATAAACAAACACGTAATTTAATTGGTTGGGTCCAACTTGTTCATGTTCAAAGAATAATTTATTAGAAATAAAAATAGAATCAACCACTTCGAAGAATATCAAGAATGATCATCATCAATCGATATGTAGAATGGAAAATTATTATAAATAATATCGCTCAATTTATATTACTTAAAACTCTGGCAACCCTGACATCAGCTTTGCCCGAGTCCGGAGCTTCATATTTTGCGCGCATAAAAAAGAATGACAGCTAGAACGTTACCCATTCTCCATGAAATCATGCACCTGGAGCTGAAAGCTTTATGTTGATAACGTCTAACCACTTTCTAACATCGTCTAACTCTAACATTTTTCTTGCTGGGACTCAAAATCGTAAAAATGGTATCTACTTAAAATTGGGTAACCGGTTCTAAACCCAAATTTTGGTAAATCCACAAATTATTTGATCATGGATTAGTGCTACTCATTATAGCAAAATGCGGTTTTTATTGAAATTGGGTAGAATATTCAAATAAAAAAAATACCATAGGCTGCTATAGTTAAGCTCTTTCTTTTCTATTCTTTGGAAACAAAAATGGACTACTGAACATCCATAATTTACGTAACGCATTAATTTACGTAATCTCTTACTTAAAAACACTACGAATGGGACTTCAAAATAAATATTTTTGCTCGACGTAATTTATGTATATTCAGAAGAGAAAATTCATAAAAATAGATTCTACTGAAAAATACCAAGTGTGAGAAAGCCGTGAGCTTGATGACAGTCGTATTGGTTCCAGGGGTGGCAAATGTCATTTTCAATGAAAGATGATCAACGATTTTTACCGAATTGCGTCTGAAAATCTCATCGGGCGAGAAAACGATGACGAAGATTTTCTTCTAAATCTCATCGATTTTTGCGTCATGACAGCAAGTGATAGTGTTTTGGTCATCGCTATTACCAGCACATTTATTGATATAATTGTAAATTTCATCACAAAAGTTCACATAAAATTTCCACAGATTACATATTATTACTTGGCTAATTTCAAGTAAGTTAATTAGAAATTTGTGAAACAAAATCGTATGAGAAAAACTCTCATGACTGCATGATGGTTTGAGATTGACAAGAAAGCTTATGATAGTTTATTTCGTCTCGTGGCAGTGAGATGCCCTGTTTTTTCATCGTCACATGATGGCCATGAGATTGACCAGCTCTGATTGGTTCAAATCAGATTTCTTACGATGCTGACGAGCATTAGCTGGAATAGTGGTTGTGAATACTTTTGTGAGTTTTGTTCGTCCAGAGTTATGAATATTGGCATCTGGTACGGAATTGTTGGGTTCACTATTTTCACGGGGATAAAATTTGACGACATGTAGCTTGAGTGTTCTGAAACGACAATACAGAAGCGAACCTTACTTATCAAGCTGCGGGATAAGTATTGAGGTTGTGTTTTTGCCGGAAGTGCATTTTTAACTCATGCACATATCCGGGAACAAACCTGGGGACCTAATTTGTGCTAACGAAAGCCTGAAAAAAAAAACATATAATTCAAGGTTATAACTAAGCGTGTAATGAAATAAGATTGATTTGTTTAATATTGTTCCGTGAACTCAAGTTTTCATTCAAGATACAGTAGTTTCTCAACTTGATAGTTTCCGAGAATGGAAATTAATTGGATATTCATTAGAAAATAGAACAAAATTTATAGAACCTTTCAATTTGCGGTAAGTTTTCGTATCTACTGCCACTGCAATCTGCTTCATTTACCAATTATTACCAATTCTTTTTAAATTTGAACTTTTAAAATTTTCACCTCACTTTGAAAAAATGGCGACATGACGCTGTTAGTACACACAGGACTGAAGCGGCTGTCATCCACGAAAAACAATCGTGAAGCCGAAAACTTGGTGCTGCGTGTGGTGCTAATTTGACAGCTCGGTTTTCTTGAAGGCTATATGCAGCAAACACAATATTCGTGGCGGAAGTTGTCGTGTTTTGTCGTTCATTTGATTCTACAGAAAAAAATTCCGTGTTGTACTTAGTGCAGTGGTTTTTACAATGATGGTACTTTTTCATTGTTTATCAGCTTGGTATTATAATGTTTTATCTAAATTTCTGATACTAGTAGTTTGGCAGAAGAAATATTGTAAAGAAATATAATCCATGAGAACCGAGTTTAAAATATTAAAATCGTCACTCACGCCACACCAAAAGTGGCAGGCTTCAAAAACTAACGCTTTCTTTAGTCCTCTGTTAGAACACTGTTTCTACAATGAACAAATATTTGGCATAGTCCGACAGATTATAGTTTATAAACTACTGTATTTACGTCTGTCAGTCAAGTACAAATGTTTATCCATTGTACAAATAGTAGACTTACAGTTTAAGAACTAAACCAGCTTTATGAAGAACTGAGTAAGATTTAATCACTTGCATTAATGTATGTGTAAGTGTTTCAGTGTGCAAGCTGTGTTTCATTTCGCGCCTATGATTTTTCATTCTAATTAGTGTTTTCAACACGTGTTCGATTTTATTTGTTGACGAAGTGATATAATTGATTGTTTGGTGTCGAACTGTTGATAGTGTCGATCATTAATTGTACGTGCCGTACCATTTGCAGTTTCATCGTTTCACGATTGCTGTTGCTCACCTATTATCTTCTGGCGAAGAATCGTCACCATTGTTATTGCTTTGAGTAAATTTCCGTCCCCGTTGTGCTGTTGTGGTTGTATTGTGTGAGCATACTTAAAGGCGATTACGATAAACTACGTGTGTAACGATGAGTGAAAACAAAAATTGCGCCAAGTGCGATGAAGCGATTACTGGCATAGAATTTGTCACATGCCGAGGATACTGCGATGGCATGTTCCATATGACATGTTCAAATGTGTCACGGGCACTTTTAGGCTATTTCACGCCGCATCGCAAAAACTTGTTTTGGATGTGCGATAAATGTGCCGAGCTATTTGAAAATTCACATCTCCGCTCTATTACTAAGGCGGCTGATGAAAAATCTCCGTTGGTGTCTCTCACTGAGGCAATCAGTAGCTTACACACGGAGATAAAGCTGTTGTCGCATAAGCCCGCACCGTGTATGCAATCACCAGTGATCAGGCAATGGCCCCAAATCGGACAAACTCGAGCTGCCAAACGACCTCGTGGACCTGATTTAGAACAAAAGGCGTTCGAATGTCAATCTGGTTCCAAGCATGTTGACCAGAATGCAGTGTCCGTTTCAATCACCGCTCAACCAGTGAATAAATTTTGGCTCTATTTGTCTCGAATACGTCCTGATGTCACCAACGAGGAAATTTTGGCATTGATTCGAGCAAACCTTGATTTGTCCCAGGACCCAGAGGTTATCAAACTGGTGGCCAAAGGAAGGGATACAAGCAACATGAGCTTCATATCCTTCAAAATTGGTTTGGACCCTTCCCTGAAGACAATCGCGCTTGACCCTTCGACTTGGCCGGAAGGCATAATGTTCCGTGAGTTTGAGGAATATTCAACTCAAAAATTTCGGAAGCCCTCCGCTATATTTCTGACGCCTACAACGGGTACTCCACCGGCAGTTGTAATGCAGCGTTAATTAATTGCAAAGGAAAACGATTTGATGCTACACGATATGACATTCAACCTGTTTTTACACCGGGACGCACCGAATTTAGTGAAATGGAAGCTCTCGATCCCCCCACCGCAGTCGTGCCATTCCAGCCAGCGACCTGCAGCCGTCCCGGCCCTACGTGTGGGTGTGGGGAGAGGGCCTTCCAAAACACTACTGCAGGCAAGTACGACTTTCCTCTTAGCCCGACAAGACCTGATTCGCTCTCCAATTCCAGCATATTTCTACCGTTTTTGGACGCACCTTTACACGCATGGTTTTTAAGTCAAACACCGGGACGCACGGAACTCAGCACTATGGAAGCCCTCGAGCCCCCCATCGTAGTCGAGCCAATCCCGCCCGCGGCTTACAGGCCCCCCGGCCCCGCGTGGGGGTGGGGGGGGGGGGTTTTTAAAAAAGGGCAAGTACGACTTTCCTACTAGCCCGACAAGACCTGATTCGCTCTCCGATTCCAGCTTATTTCAAGGAAATTTGAAAACAGCACCTCAAGAAACAACTTGTGTTAGCCGAATGCTGGGACGCACCGAGAATAGTATTGTGGAAGCCCTCGATCCCCTCACCGTAGTCGAGCCATTCCCGCCAGCGATCTGCAGCCGTCCCGGGCCTACGTGTGGGAGTGGGGAGAGGGTCTTCCAAAACGCTTCTTCAGGCAAGTACGACTCCATTATTTGCCCAGCCAGACCTGATGCGCCCTTCGATTCCAGTCACTCTGATTGCACGCCTGCTTTGCTTCACGGACTACTGGCTTATTACCAGAATGTTCGTGGTCTCCGAACGAAAATAGACGACTTTTTCTTAGCTGCCATCGAGTCCAACTTCGACGTGATAGTTCTAACCGAAACCTGGCTCAATGATCAAATTCATTCCGCTCAACTATTTGGAGATCAGTTCACAGTTTTTCGGAATGATCGTAATCGCATAAATAGCAAAAAATCTCGTGGTGGTGGCGTCTTGATAGCAGTTTCCAAAAGACTTCACAGTTGCCTGGATCCCACTCCTATTAACCCTTCGCTCGAACAGTTATGAGTCCAGATAACAACTCCACACAGGAAGTTAAGTATCGGCGCAATGTACTTACCTCCCGATAGGAAATCTGATTTAAGCAGCATTGAGAACCATATCAGTTCGATTGGCGCTGTGTTATCCCGTTTAGATCACAACGACTACGCCTTACTATTTGGCGATTACAACCAGTCTGGGTTGGTTTGGAATGTTCCCATGATTGGTCATCCCACAATTGACGTTCTTCGTTCGCATATGCCACCCGTCTGCTGTGCTTTGATGGATGGATTTAGCCTTCATAATTTAGCGCAAATAAATTCAACGTTAAATCGTAACTCGAGACTGCTTGATCTTGTGTTGGCAAATGAAGCTGCCGTAATGGAATGTGCTGTTGTCGAAGCCTCCGAACCGTTAATTAACCTCGACGCCGATCATCCTGCGCTGGAGATTACTATCAATCTATCAGTACCTATTACCTTCGATAACATCGTTGATCCACATGGCCTGAATTTCCGTAGAACTGATTTCGCTGCTATGAGCCAATCTATGTCCCAAGTCAATTGGCAGTTCCTTGACTCGTGTTCCACTATCGATGAAGCGGTAGATTTTTTTGACGAGGTTGTGTCTCGGGCTATATCAGATTTTGTTCCGCTGAGGAGACCTGCTCGTAAACCTCCTTGGTCTAATGCTCATTTACGGTACCTAAAACGTGTGAGATCGAAGGCTCTTCGCAAGTACTGCAAAACCCGAAATCAATTCACCAAGCGAATTTTCTCGACAGCTAGTACCCATTACCGAATGTACAATCGTCTTCTTTACAAGAATTATTCAAAACGAATCCAATCTAACCTTCGGCGCAACCCAAAGTTGTTCTGGTCATTTGTGAACACAAAAAGGAATGTTAATGGGCTACCGGTTGAAATTCATCTCGGCGACAGAATCGCCAGCACACCAGTGGACAAATGTGATCTCCTTTCTGAGCACTTCAAAAGTGTATTCAATAACACCATGCCAGCATTGGAGCAAGTCAGCGAAGCACTCAGAGATACTCCCAGAGACGCGTTCGACTTCAATATTCCTGCGATTACATTGGACCTCGTTGAATCAGCAATCCGGAAGCTGAAACTCTCAAACGTGGCTGGACCAGACGGAATTCCTTCATGTGTACTAAAGAATTGCACTGCAGTGTTTACGATTCCTCTTTTGAAGATTTTCAATATCTCCTTACGCCAGGGAAAATATCCAACACGTTGGAAATCTTCGTTCATGTTCCCGATTTTCAAGAAAGGAGATAAACAAAATGCCGAAAATTATCGAGGAATCACATCGCTCTGTGCCTGCTCAAAAGTCTTCGAGATCATCGTCAACGACTTGTTGTTTGCTAGCTGCAGACACTACATCTCTCCTGAACAACATGGATTTCACCCCAGAAGATCGATTTCAACCAACCTTGCACCTTTTGTTTCCTCGTGTCTCCGGAATATGGAAGCTGGATCTCAAGTCGACGTTGTTTACACGGATCTCAAGGCTGCTTTTGACCGGGTCGACCATACTATACTTTTGGCAAAGTTAGACAAACTTGGTGTGTCAAGTAACTTAGTTCGTTGGTTTAAATCTTACCTAACGGACAGGATACTCTGTGTGAAGATCGGCTCAGCTCAATCGAGCTACTTTACTAATATGTCGGGCGTACCTCAAGGCAGCAACTTGGGACCACTGCTGTTCTCAATTTTCATCAACGAGGTTGGACTGATACTTCCACCTAACTGCAGGTCGTTCTATGCAGACGATGTGAAAATTTATGTGGTTGTGCGATGCTTCACTGATTGTTTACGACTACAGCACTTGATCAGTAGCTTTGCAGAGTGGTGTTCCAGGAATTTCCTCACTCTGAGTGTTAACAAATGCTTCATTATCACATTCCATCGAAAACTGAACCCAATTGCATTTGATTACATGATAAACAATCAACCTCTGCAGAAAGTTGATACTGTTCGTGACCTTGGAATCACCCTTGACTCCGGTTTGACATTTAGACAACACTACACGGATATGATTACCAAAGCCAACAGACAGCTCGGTTTCATGTTTAAGATCTCCGACGAGTTTCGTGATCCCACCTGTCTGAAAGCATTGTACTGCTCTCTCGTGCGTTCTATTCTGGAATTTGGAGCCGTTGTGTGGTGCCCGTATCAAGGAATCTGGATTGCGAGGATTGAAGCAGTCCAAAGGAAATTTGTTCGTTATGCTCTCCGTCATCTGCCGTGGAATGATCCTGTCAACCTTCCAGCATACCAGGATCGTTGCTCACTCTTGGGAATTGAAACATTGGAGCATAGGCGTACAGTCATGCAAGCAGTTTTCGCAGCAAAAGTGCTACTAGGTGAAACTGACTCTCCCGGAATTCTGGCCGAACTCTTTATCTACGCTCCCGAACGAGTTCTGAGAACAAGAAATTTTCTACAGCTCGGAGCTCGTGCTGCAAACTACGGCCAACACGATCCAATTCGATTCATGTCATCGCGCTTCAATGAACTCTACGCTCTGTTTGACTTCAACTGTTCCGCTGAGACCTTCCGTCACCGGATTCAGCGTAGTTGGATGGAGAGCCGCTAGTTCAGAAATGGTGGCATTTACTACGTACTGGCATTAATGGCGAAGATACTAGACGACTGATTCCATCACGATAGATTATTTAAGTATTACTGACAAGTTTTGTGTGTGTACTAGAATTAATGTTGTTTTGCTTGCTTTGTATTCCTTCATCTATTCATGTTGATTTATGTAGTGTACGATTTAGAAATAGGAGGTTTTTACGCCACATGGCTTTTCCCCATTACATTCCAATGAGATGTTAAGTCAGTTGGAATTATATCAATAAATAAATAAATAAATAAATTTCACAATGCATAATTTTGCTGAGTGAAGAGTATTTTTTTTTTTTTATTTTTTTTAAATTTTTTTGTGGGAAAATTTTTTAAAATTTATTACTTTGGTTTGTTAATATTTATAATAATTTTTTTCTTGGGTGAGGGAACTTTTGTGGGTTTTGAGAAAAAAAAAATTTTTTTTTTTGGGGGGTGTGGTGGCTTGGGGGGGGGGAAGTTATGATGGAAAGAAAAAAAAAAATTTTTTTTTTTTTTTTTTGTTTTGTTTTTTTTTTGGTTGGTTGTTGTAGGAATAAAAATGGATTTTGTGTTGTGTGAAATTATTTTGTTTTTTTGGGTGGTTTTCTTTTGTTTATTATGAAATTAATTTATTTTTTTTTTCAGGGGAGTTTATGAGTTCAACAACCGCAAGTAATATTACCGAGAGGAAGTCGTACTCACACTACAGCTTCATTTCGGCGATTAATTTAATACAGTCTTCCATAAATTATCCCATCTATTCCGAGTGCCTTTCCGCACTAAAGAGCTTCCCATGCATGTCTGTACATATAACGTATGCCATCGTGAGCCCAACTAGCACTAGTTGTCAGAGAAGATACATGCATGGAGCTTTTGTGCGCGCGAAGCAACATCATAAATTCTTCACTCGCTGACTTGTGCTTTGTTTGTATATATGTCTTTCTACCAAAACCTACAAACAAATATTTGTTAGACTGATGCACATTCTTAGAATAAAATACTCGGTGCGTCAGAACTGCTTCTAAAAGTTTTTCTAATTGATCATGTATACTGTATTGATAAAATTGAATGTACACTAGGTATAAAATGCTTCTCTAACTACAACAAAGGTTTGTCAGAAAAACGAATAGTTCAATACTAAATTCGAAAATATGTACACCTCGACAGACACACGCTCATTGAAAATGAGAAAATTGAATTAATTGAGTCCAGATCCTGCACGAATGGTGTTCATTTTAAAATTCATCACTATAAGACACCAGCCTACACTTTTGGAGCTATTCATGACCCGCCGCGAGTACCGTTTCACGCTTCGTAGGAACATTGCCTATAGGTAGATGTGTTTCTACGGCATGCCAACTAATCTGCCAACACCGCCATTAACGGCTCTCTTTGATATTTCCTATCGCAATAGACGACACATGACCAAACCGGGTTCCATCTTCCTCCTTTTTGATGAAACGCGAGAGGACATCCTTTCTTGTCCCCTTTCGCACTGTGTCATGTCATTCTCAGCCGAAAGTGCCACATTAACGAGCTGAAAGTATCCGCTGCGACACCAACGGCTGTACGACACTCGACCATATACATACCGATAGTAGGTACATTTGTGTGGATGTAGTACTGGCTGGCGTTGTCTACAGAAGTGGAGTATGCGGCCTACGCGGAAGTCCAGAGATGACTAGCGAAAAGGAATATAATGGATTGAGAATCATATACCTAGTCTCAAGCCTTGACGTTCAGCTTCCTGGATATGTTTACGTCAATGAATGGCTCGACACATCCATCCTCTCGTAGTGGCGCTCAAACGGCAGTATCGTTTGACAGGGAGAAAAGGAACGAGTTGAGTGCATTTTTCAGTGAAAAGAAAAGATGATATTTATGGGTTTCCACGAGTCGATGGTTTATTGTTTGGGGCATCAAAGTGTCTTCAGTAGTTTTTAGCACGGTATTCGTATGGGTACCGTAAAACGAGGTTACTTTGGTCTTTGTAATATTTTTTAAAGAAATCAATTATTTTACATTTCATATACCAAAACAATTACTGGAGGTCTTAGAGTGTATTCATAATTGATTATTTCATAAAACATGTTTCCTCCGTGTTGACAGTTTTCCATGTTGATTGTAGGGTTAAAGAGTGTGTAAGAGTGTATTTGATTGTAGGGTTAAAGAGTGTATCGAAAAGTAGTTAGCAACATTGATTTTTGAATAGAAGAGTGAAAAAAATTATACATTTTGATTTAAGTTTTCGATTTACTGGAATAAAAAACCTTTTGTTGCATTTCACGGTTTATAGCAATAAAAATCTTAGTTTTTGTAATACGCACGCACTTTGGACTTGAAAATCTTCATTAGATTCTGCACAGTTGGTTTTGTGACTTTCCTGGTGGCTGCTGTCAAGTTTTGCTAGAAATCCTGCATGTTTTGGAACACTGTACCCTCCTTCCGAAAGCGCCACTACCGTTCAATTGGCTGAAGATCCGGACAGTTCGGCGGATTGATGTGCTTTTTCACGAATTGTACATTCTTGCTTGCCAACTAATGTAGAACCGTCTTGGCGCAGTGGGTGTAAGCCAAATCCGGCCAGAAGACATGAGGAGCCTTATGCTTTCTGTACAGTGGCAGAAATCTCTTCTTCAAACATTCTCCCTCGTACACCTTGGCGTTGATTGTACCCTTCGTGAAAAAAATCGACGACCGAAACCGAAAACAATCAGACCTGCACCTTCTGCACAAACTCTTCCACAGCCATCGTGGTGCCAGCGTCATCTAGGCTTAGGTCCACCGATTTCATATAATACTGCACTCACGATTCTTTCTTGGTATAATTTTCGTCGTTGATCAGGATGCAGCCATTTTTGTTCTCCAGAATCCGATTTCACAGCTTCCGCACTTTTGTTTTGGTCCGAGCTTGCTGCTCCAGGGACTTTTTCGGTACCTTCTGTTTCTTGTACGTTTTCACGGAGTTCCAAGATTTATCCCTTGAATCATCCCGATGCTGGTGTTGAATTGCTTAGCCAAATCCCGCGTCGACGCCGATGGGTTTTTCCTTATGTACTTAACCAGTTTAAAGTCCTGGGACCCGGTTTCCTGTCGGATCGGGTCAAATCTTTCACAACAAAACACATATACACAAAAAGACCAACACTCATTCAAAAATAGAGTGACAAGAACTAATTAAAGATCTATAATTGTAAAAAGCTTATCAGATGTTAAAAAGTATTTAAAAAACACTCGTTTTATTACCATTCAGACCACTTTGCACTGTTTGACTGGTTGTGCTGGTGCTTTACGAGAAAACTTTGTGTTCATACTGAATACAGTGACTTTGGGAGTGACTGATTTCTGAAATATAACATACTTACAAACAACTTACTATTCCAACCGGCAACACTGTAATCCTTCTGTAGCCAATCTCAAGCAAACGATTGTTACTCGGGATTTTTATTTATTTTCGTATGGATTGGGCCGAAGACTTTAAGATTTTTTTAAAACTTTGTCTACTCATAGAGTTTATGGATATATGAACGGCCTCAACAACATCCCTACTGTTATTCTTTAAAGTTCTTGATATAAGAATGCAATTGGACAGCGCCGCAGGTGTAGTGGTAAACGTGACTGCTACTTGGCACCCTAGTGGTTCAATCCCAGTCGAGATCGGTGGGGTTTTCTTTAAGGTGAAAAAATCTCTGGTAACGTCTTCCTTCGTAAGGGAAGTTAAGCCGTTGGTCCCGGTTCATGTGTTGATGAGTGCGATATGTAGGGTCCAGGTAATGGAATTGTCTTCCTAGGGTCGGTGGTAGTCACCACGTGAGGAAATAGGTGAACGGAGAATAATCGAATAAAAAAAACTAAGAATACAATCGTTTGTCATACTATTTTTGAAACTCTCACCTTAATCTTCCTATCAACAATGCACGTTTATTCATAAAATATCATAACACAATCTATTGCAATAACAACTTTATAGTCATGAGGGACAAGGTTGCTTTGATTGAAACCATGACCATCAACTTTAAAGCTAATGGCCATATGGACGATTTTAAATCAAATGGCTGCCATAATTTATGAGTGCAATAAAGTACGTAATGAATGTTTGCCATAATTTGCATGTTGTGCATTGAGCACTCGCTATGTCTTACTACTTAGGCCTTTAGTAGTTAGCTGGTCCCTCTGACCTGCCGCTGGTCATTACGTCCCCTGTTCTGGAGTTCTGGGACGATTTGAGAGACCGATGTGCCTGCAGCGTTCCAGATGTCCCGGTCTCGACATATCCTCTGGACAAGGTTATCTGGGGTTGTGTCCCGACCACTCACGGTCATCATGCCGTTTCTCGCACCGTCGAATCGAGGACATCCGAAGAACACATGTTCGTGCCTGTACCTCTATAGGTAATGTCTAAAGCAGCCAGAACATGACAGGATATGCGTTAAGTTGCAGTTCAATTTACCGTGTCACCCCATCCGGATAGTAGCTCCGGGATTAGTCGATGAGTCCACCGACCATTGATGACCATCCGCCATACCTGATTATGGAACGGGCGACACTGGTCAGAAGCTTTCGCTTGCTCCCTTGGACTGCCAAGCTATTCGACATCATGCGGAATAATGCCGATATAGTCATAGTTGCCCCGATTTTCTATTGTTGACCAAGGTAACCTTCTTTTTGTGATTGGCTAAATCCAGTTTTCTAGAGCGCATCCATCCTTCCCCTGTGCCAATAGAGTGCGTGGCAGTTAACTTAAATTCTTTTATGGATTCACTTAAATTCTTTTATGGATTCACCATAGACCTCTAGGGTGATGTCATCCGCGAAACCGACCATCTCTACCCCGTTAGGGAACGTTAGTCGCAAAACTTCGTCATAAATCGTGTTCCAGAGCACCGGACCCAGGATCGAGCCTTACGGAACTCCTGCGGTGACTTAGACACATTCCTGACCCGCTTCTGTGTTTTAAACCACTACCCGATTCTGGAAGTAATTTATCAGAATCCAGGTACAAATGAACCTAGAGGCGTTCGTGAACGTTGACAATAGCCTCCCAACTGGCCCTATTGAACGCATTTCTCACGTCAAGGGTGATCACTGCACAGTTGCGTATTCCCCACCTCTTACGCTGGATTGCAACCTCGGCCTTCTTGGTGACGGACAGTATGGCATCCACCAATGACTTGCCCTTACGGAAGCCAAACTGGTTGTTTGACAGGTCGCCTGTACTCTCTGTTTTTTTTCCACAGCCTGTTGAGGATTACGCTCTCAGGCACCTAACCCAGCGTGACCAACAGGAATATCGGTTGATACGCCGATGGCTTCCCTGTCTTGGTTAGCAATTCGAGGATCTGACGTTTCCAGGCGTCCAGGAAGATGTTTTTATCCAGGCATCTCTGCATTACCACCCTGAACATTTCGAGAGCCAGCAAAATAGCCGTCTTGATGACCTGGTACTGAATACCAACTGGTCCTGACGGTTCGTACACCTTGATCGACTTTAATATCATGATGAGCTCGTCGTTCGCCACCGTCGCCTTATTCCCGGTCTCCGCGGTGCCGTTGGCATTGCTCATGTGATTGAAGATGCTCGGCGTGTTCGGCGTGTACTGAACGCTGGTTATGGGACAAATCTACGGCAGTGGGGGCCAGGAACTCGGGATGTGGCCCGAAAAGAGTCCCCCAATGATCACCTGCAGTAGCCCTGGTGATTGCTCGGTAGGAGCCACCACTCCCTTGGTTTTCAAACACAAACCTTCGAAGTAAGCTCGTTTGCTGGCCTTTATCTCTCTCTATAGCGCAGCCTTTGCGGTGGCTAGCGCTTTCGATGCTCCGTTTGTCCCACGTCCGACTGCGCTCTCTACATCCTCCACCTTGCGCGGAGGCAGATTCAACGGAGGTCGGCAATCGATTCTGTTCACCAGTTTACTGGCGACCACCCATCTCTTTCTAGGCATGGTTGCATCGCACACACGTGCTAGTAGCGCTACGAGTTGATCGCCGCACGGGTCCTGGGTTCCGCGTTTATTTCATTCCCGCCTCTTCAAATTCTTTTTAGTCGAAGTATGATGTCCTCCATCTGCGAGCGAATGGGGGGGGGGGGGGTGCTATTCTTTTCGCATGCTGCCTAGTATTGTGGACGATACAATAACGAACCTCCGAGTGGTTGCAGTATGATATGCTGGAAATGTTCTCCAACTTCCAGCCGAATGTTTTGGTCTCATTGGAATAAGACGAGTAATCGGTATCGAAGACAGTAGATCACATTGAAGTTTAATTGCGAGTAAGTGAGTAAAGGCGGTAGGAAACTGGAAAAGATCAGATCCACGCATAAATCCATATCGTGGAACATCTTGGAAATCATTCGGTGAAAATTACACGTACAGCAAACACTAGCTTGCGGCCTTGCGTCTTCTGCTGGCACTGATTTTTTTTTGTATTTCACAAGACCGCCGGTGTGTTTGTGTCGATCGCGAGTGATATCGTAACCGGTGTGAAAGCCAAGCTCGTATGTTTCCCGACAAGTTAAAATTCTGCATTTGAAGAAATCATGTGAATTCCCGAATCATACAAATGATTGAGCAGAAGAATAAAAAAAAACCATTAGTTCTTCTGTTTGTGGAAAACTTTCAAAGTCATTACAAAAAAAGGTCTTCGCATCGGAAACCATCGGAAACCGGTGATCCTTGCACTGCCAAACACGTGTGGTATGCAGATGTTTATGCGCACATCTTTGAAGCCAGCGGTTTACCTCTTTCCGAATATGATCAGATCGTGAGAAGACATTGCATTGCTCGTGGTAAATCGAAACGTTTAAACTACATAAGCTTTGGATAATAATTGGATGAGATCCTACTGTTATATGATATATGTTGTTGCTTGTACTTTTCGAGTATTTATCAAGCATACACCATATGTCAAAAATGTTTATCCACCCCATATAATCGTGTTTTAGTACAAATTTTGGGCGTATTTTTAAGCTATTGCGTTGCGTTATTGATTGCGTAACGTTTTTCGCTAGAATAATCCCTGTTAGATAAACATTAATATTATTGTAGCTATCGTATACACAACATCGGGAAAAAAACCAAAATAACCTTATTGAAATTTAGCGAGTATGTTCAAGTACCAGTCATTTTATCAAACTTTAACAGTTTTAGATACTGTTCCAATGCCAGTTAATTAGTTGATAAATCAATTGAATAATTAACAGTTCACGTTCAATATACCGAACAATATGGTAAAGTGGATATACATTTTCAACATACTGTATACAGATATGTTAAAAATTTCTATTGTATTCAACTTGATATATCATGAACCTTGGTATGGTATAACCAAGCATTCTTCCTCCCCGTAAAGCTGATAAATGGTATAACCATGCATTGTTTTTCGTCCGTAAAGCTGATAAATACTGTTTTACAATAATCTTCGTATGACTTTGTAGTGAAGTCTTCAGGGTGGCACAAATCGTTAGCAGCCGGAACGTTTCTTGATCTAATTTCATCAAGACATACGACGCGTCGGTGATGCTATAGTTTGTAAAAATGCTTCGTTTCTTTTACATGTCCATTATGCAGAACGGGAATACACAGAAAAAAATAATTAATTTTAACATGCGCGTAAAATATCCCCTCGTTTAATTCTAAGCCAAAGGAGGCGTAAACAACGAAATTGTTTGCCATCTGTCATGCGCCATACAACAATGTTTGCAATCTTTCATACAACTGGCTAGATTCAGGCGTTACCTGGTTAAATTTACAGGAAATATCCCATTATTTTCTGCCACATCTAGCATTCCCTCTATGGGCATTAGATAACGCAGAAAATTCAATGTTTCTTTTTATCTGTGTACTATTTCGTCCTATTTTTCTCCCGGTTTTGTCATTAACTTTTATTAAAGGCTTATCCTCGTCGTCAATAATGCTATTTTTAGTCCAACTCAACATAGAACGATAGACTTTGTTTCATTACGCGCACTAGGAAGTACATCAGTGGAGCTAAAATTCAAGACAAATTCGTTTTGTTAGTTCTCTGATATTTTTGTTCAAAAGGGTTTATGGAATGTATACAAAGAATTAAGTACATTCGACTTGAAGTGGTAGTTAATAATATAGGGAAATGCAATTGCACAACAGTGATGCCTCTCCTGCTTGTACCATTAGTATACAAAATCTCATCTGGCGTCAATTATTTATATTTTTTTTTTTATTATATTTTTTTTTTTATATAAAAAAAAAAAAAAAAACAAATAAAGGTTGTACGGAATCAAATTGCACCACTTTTAAACGGCTGTAACTTTTTACCCGTTGGGTATTTTCTATTGAAATTTTGGGTGGAATTAGTTCAATGTGTATTTGTTTACGCTGTGTAAGTTTCACTAGCAGATGTGCAATCGTTGCGAAGATGGAGTCGGAAGAACAGCAGCGGCGTAAAAAAATATTGTGCACGTACCTCGAAGATCCGGATCTTTCTCATCGTGCCACCCGCAGGAAGCTGGGAATGGTACATTCTACGGTGTATTGTGTTTAAAATTGGTACCACGAACGTTTGACCATCAATCGGAATGAAAAAAGTTGAAAAAATGGATCTCCGTATAGTGTTAAGGATCACAAGCGAGTAGTTCAAGCTTTCAAGAGGAATCCCAACAGTTCAGTTTGAGATGTGGCGAAGAAACTGAATCCAACCAAAACTTTCGTGCAAGATGCGGAAAAACGTGAAGGACTACACACGTACAAAGTCCAAAAGGCGCCTAATCGCGATGAACGGCAGAATACGGTAGGTAAAACACGTGCACGGAAGCTCCACACCCAGATGTTGACGAAACCACATTGCCTCGTTATGAATGATGGTACGTATGTAAAAGCAGACTTCCGGCAGCCTCTGGGGCTCCAGTTTTTCACTGCTCATCATAAATTCGATGTCCCTAAGGACGTTAGAAAGCAGATCTGAAAATTTGCCAAAAAATATATGATTTGGCAAGCAATTTGCTCGTGTGGAAAGCGGAGCACCCCATTCGTGACAACTGGAACGGTCAATGGGCAGGTGTACCTAAAGGAATGCCTCCAAAAGCGTCTACTTCCTCTTCTGAGGTCACACGATGGTCCTACGATTTTTTGGCCGGAATTAGCTTCGTGCCATTACTCGAAAGAGGTTTTGGAGTGATACAAGGCTAAGGAGGTCAATTTCGTGCCGAAGCATCTCAACCCCCCATACGCACCGGAACTGCGGCCAATTGAAAATTACTGGGCCATCATGAAGCAGGCACTTTGGAAGCATTCTAAGGAAGTGAAATCGGAGGAAGATATGAAGAAAAAATGGATTGCCACGCAAAAAAAAAAGCTGGTCCCAATGTTGTACAGGACCTTATGAGTAATGTAAAGAAGAAGGTTCGTGCATTTGGATATGGAATTGAAATGGAATAAAACAGACATGGGAAAATATTTATAACATGTTTCATTTTACTCCCTGAAAGTTTGAAGATGATTGGTTGAATATTTGTATGTGTCGCAATTTGATTCCGTACACCCTTTAAACCCTTTTGCTGCGGTTCTCATAAAACTCAATTCATTCCGATCAAGCTGCTTGTTATCACTTAGCCGACTGTCAGTTCCAATTGTTGCACGTAATCAACAGCTGAATTCAATTTTCCGTTTCAACAGACTCGGTACCTTCGATTTGGGAAAGACAGCGAAAAAACAAAACCATTAATCACGGGTTTGGTTTCACCGGCAGAATTCACATCCAAAAGCACCACGTCAATTTTCCATCGTGCCAAACGCAATGCCACTGAAACGTGGGAAAGTTTTGAAATTAATTTCAAATTCATTTGCTGGTATAGTGAGCCTGGCTAAGCCATTCAATTTACAATGCTAGCAATGATTTCATGGAATAAATTGCATAATCTAATTAGCTGAGCCCTACCCATATACATATTCAAATACAATTCAGATCAAACACCCCTTAGCCTTGCTAGTGCTTATTGAGCTTCACAGTAGCAACAATCGCTTCTGCGAGGGAAAATAGCTTTCCAAATAGCAATAAATTATTGGTTCGTGTGTTGAGCATCAGATTATTGCTGTTTACGCCTGCTAACACACTGTTGTACATCAAACCATAGATAAACAAATGCACAGTTTAGCTCTAAGGAATTCAAACATACGTAGAACAACAAAAGTCATCCATTTCACCAATCTCAACTTATGTTCACGCTGTTCACCACAATCGTGATATCGTTTCCTTTATTCTGCACCCCCCCTATGATTATCGTAAGTCTTGGTAAAGCCGAAACTCAAACCCCTCGATGTGTTTCCGCTCAAATACCCGCATAGTTATGGGGGTTGAGCTGCTGGTACGTTAAATCTCCCCGTCCTGGTAGACTACCGGATTCATCCTGCGCTGCCGTTTAAAGACGCTCGTTGCTGATTCGACCAGGAGCAAATAATTATGGCACATAACGTTTAGATTTATTGGGGCAAACTTTACCGCAAATTTCCTGAGAAAGTTTATCCTTCTGCCCTAAAGACTGGTGCGTAGACTATAGGAGGAAGCAGAAAGGTTTACGTGAAATTGTAAGTTTATCAATATGCACCAATATAATACCTGCAACGACAGGAAATTAATAAGCACTGTTTTGATTATCTGTAGGATATTGATTTTTGAGTATACAGGGAATGTTCCATCACAACAATACGCTGGTGTTCGAATATTATCAATATCCAATACAAACAGAAGACAGGGAGGGGTAAGATGACTACGGGGTAAGACGGCCAGTGTACTGGTTTATGAATGCTATATAGGGGCCATGCTTTGTGGACATTTTATGGGAGGGAGGAGGTACAGAAATGCAGACTAGCTATGACAGATAATGCATGAATATGGATTTGCAGAAAAACTAACGGGGTTAAACAAGGCACCAAAAGATCGAGTGATGTGCGTCGTCTAAGTTTCAGGGACACTTTCGAGACCCCACGAATCTTGGAGAGGACTCCGGCAAGGTGATGGATTTGTTGTGTTTGTTATTTAACTTTGAGTTGGAGAGTGTGATTCGAAGAGCGGTGATAGACACGAGTGGTACGATTTTCAGGAAGTTTTTGTCGCCGTCCACGTTGATATCGTATCACGCAACTTTAAGATGATTGAGAAAACGTACATCAGACTTCAGGCTGAAGTAGGTGGGATTGGGCTTGTCATTTATGTATCAAGGAGAAAATACATGAAGGGAGATAACACTTTTAGATCGATGGTTATGAAATCGAGGCAGTAGAAGAATTCGTGTACCTGGGCTCATTGCCACCAATGAGCCCAGGTACACGAATTCACCAATAACGACACCAGCAAAGAGCTTCAAAGGCACATTGTGGCTGTCGAACTACGAAATTGAACATCTACAAGACAATAACTATACCGATAGTCCAATAAGGCAGAGAAAGATGGACAATAAGCGCCCTTGGAGATTTTGAACGGATAGTATTGTGTACGATCTACGGCGGAGTGCAGATAGATGACGGAACGTGAACCGTGGCTTGCATCAGTTGCTGGAGAACCTTCCATCGTTCATACTGCTAAAATTGGTCGACTATGGTGGGCTGGACACGTCGAAAGAATGCATAGTTACCGGCAAAAAGATCCACCTTTGTTCAATGTATTATTGAGGTATGTTGAGCAAAAACACAAATTTGTGACAGAGTAGTGAATTCTAATACATGTTTCCGAAAAATAACCAGAGACGAACAATTACAGTTAAAAAAAGACGATAAATTTTATTCCTTACATAAAATAAATAACAAAATAAATTCAGTTAGGCAAAGTAGGTATTATACAAGAAAATCCACTTCATGTTTGAATACAAAATGAATGACCTCCCTTCGCTTCAACGATGGAATGCAGTCATTTCGGAATTCTTTCGACCAGGTTTCTGAGGTTCTGAGGATTCAACTCATTTCAGGCCTACTCTACTGCTTTTCCATAGGTTTTTTTCGAACATTTCCTTGATCGGAAATCAATCCCCATGCTTTCAAAAAGTCCCTGCAATTGAGAACTTTATTCCATGGCTATGAAATTTTCAGAGTCTAATGCTCGTTGCTGAACGTATGTTCCGATAAATCAGAAATAAGCAGAAGGATTAACGTCTAAATATTGGCAGTTCTAATTTAAGATTGCATACAGCTTCATCAAATGTCCCAAGTGCTGCATAAACTGCTTAAAACCCGTCCCGTACCCTAAGAAGGGAGTGAAAAAATCAATCACTCTCTAATTATCTGTGAGAACGATATGCAAGACAAATTATTTTCAGCATAATAGGTGTTAACCTCTGTGGATACTAAAAACTACTTCTTTTTGTGTTGTCATTTTATTAACCTTCCTCGGGTATTAAAAAAAACTGACACATAAGACATTAGGGTCAATATTGACCCGAATTTCAACCCTTTCTAGAATAAGAAATTTCAACCTAGACACAATCTTTTACCCCATTTGAAAGGTTATGGTCTCAATGTGGCATTATCACATTAGGTCTTGATTGTGCCGCAGAGATGAAGCTGTAGTTTTTTTTTTCAACCATATGTAGTTTTAGATAGATACTATCTTCAACAAAGTTATATAATATGTCGAGGATCGTCTTACGACATTGTCTTATTAGTTCCAGATTTTGCCACAGAAATGGCACTGCAAGTCTATCTTAGCCAAGTTCTGAAGGAGTACCTTGTTCAGCAAATGTGTTCAGTATGTAACATGGAGGCATTTCACACTATCATATTTTTTGCAGATTGTGCTGCAGAGAAGAAGTTTACTCTCAGGCAAATGATGCTCTAGAGAGATACCGTGTTCGGAAAAGTTATTGAATATTCTGGAGACCATGGAATTGGACCTTACGCTATATCAGTGGCAAGATCTGAAATTAATTTTATAATGTCAAAAGACGAAAATGGCATACCGAGCTTCATTTGGCAAAGATAGGCTGCAGCGCCATCTCTGCGGTACGATCTGGAACTAATGTGATTATTTAAATGTCTTTATTCTACATTCTCAACAACTTTGCTCAAGACGGCAACTCTCTAGAGCCTCATTTGAGGGAGAAAGACTGTAAGCGCTATCTCTGCGAGGCAATTTTTGAACTAATCTGAATAGCGTCAAGTGACTACTTTTTATGTTCCAAATGACTTTGTGGAAGGCGGCAACTCTGTGGAGCTTCATTTGAAAAATATAGGCTGCACTGCCATCTCTGCAGCACGATTTGGAACCAATATGATAATATCAAAAGTACAATGAGTCTCGGATATTTTATATGCATTTCTGTTCGCTCAGTTAAACTAAAACAACATTGGCTTTGTAGAAGATTTCCGGGGGACAATGTTACCGGAACCAGTTTTTTTAATGCATTTTTGAGACCCAGAACATTTCAAATGGTGCATAAACAATGACTCAAAGTTAAAATATCGAAATTCTACTAAGGGTTGAAATCCGGGTCAATATTGACCCTAATGTCTTTTGTGTCACTTTTTTTTTACAACCACCTTAAACTGATTTAAAAAAAAAAAACATTTTTATATGCAACAATGAAGAATCTCCTGAAATATTAATAGTAAGGAGATTTTAGCCCGATTGGTTTAAAAATAAAAAATCCGAATGAATCCACCGATGGTGAGACTGAACCCTTCTTACACTTCACCAGAATTACGAACTCAAGTGTGGCCAATATGGTACTGGGTACATATTTTCATCAAAAATTCCAGGAAAATCCAATAATATTCGATATGTCATACATTCAGTTTATAAAATGAACTATTTGTCAATCCTGAACGTATTGTTCATCGATGTGATTAAAATATTGCCATTAATAGTCTTTGACGACCTGTTTATATTAGGTATATAAAAGGAAAAATTACATAATTATTAGAAATTCCATATAATCAGTCCATAGAATGAATTATAACACAATCCTAAGCGTCAATTTTGATTATCGATATGGATTCAAGATGCTTAATAAAGTACATGTTCGTTGAAAATTGTGTAGTTATAGTAAATGGAGACTTTGTGACTTTGGTTAATCGATCCTACTCAAATTCTATAGAGTCGCATAGTGTGGCTAGTCCGCTGTATATGCTATACAATGCATCAGATGCGGAACAATAGAATACAAGCGGCATCGATTGGGATGAGTGGTCTTGTTCGGGTTTGAACTGCAGCGAGTATAGTTTCATCTCACAATGATGTGCTCTCAGGTATTGTTTTGGTCATATCTCCATGAGAAGTTATCCAATCATTAAAATCATTATGAAACCAGTTATTTAAGACTTTTATAGCTTCAACAAAACTAAAATCGGTACACAAATAGATCAGTATGTAATCGGAGACTCTACTGTTTGATTACTATTATAATAGGCCGTCAAGTACTGTTTCGTTCATATCTTCGTAACGAAATGTCCGAATGAAAAAAAAATCAATAGCATTCTATGAGAATGTAGTAGCTTTCATTTGCCGTCAACAAAACTGAAATCGGTTCAAAAATGGTTGAGAAACCGATGTGAAATTATTTGTGACGCACACACACACACACACATACACACACATACACACACACACACACACAGTACACAAACATATATACACACAGATAAATTCTTCCCCACCGTGCCGTGACAAAAGCAGACTTGCTCTTTCGAGTCGTTTCTGTTTGGAAGGCTCCGAACCTCTGTGAACCTTACGTTTCTTGAAAGCTTGGAATCCGAGGTCGTTTTGCAGTATATTTTTCATTGACGATCTCAAAACATTCAGATCTGCGGCCATTTTACGTACAGAGCGCTGTGA
>JAHHFK020000535.1:0-31888 GCA_024533555.2 Aedes koreicus
CGCGCCTTTGAAGAGTGCTATCACTCCTCAAAGGGTTTAAATAGCGGAAAGGTGTGATGATGGTTTTTCATTGGGAAGGCAAGGCACCATCAACATCGCATAAGAGCGGAGTTGGATTAAAACCGATTCTCTGATCCACCTAAAATTACGACTGAAGGATTTGGTGAAATTAGAGTCTGAAGGAGCATTTTTTGCCTTATGGTGACTTAATGTTTCTATTCAGTTCTAAGCTTATCTGTTTCGAACCAACCATATAAAAAATACAGAAACACGTCGCTTAATCCGTAATTAAATGGTTTACAATGAAATGTTTAACAATTTTCATGAACAGAAAATCGAAATATTCCATTTAAAAAAAATGGAAAATCATAAATTTATCACAAAAAAGCAATAAAGACCGAAAAATTTTCAACAAAAACTATTCCAAAAAAGAATATCCTTCAAAAACTTATAACTTAAAAAAGTTCAAATTTTGCAACAAAAATCAAACAAAATTCAAATTTGCAACAAAAATCAATCAATAAAATAATTTTGAGTTTAACTCATTATGTGGATTTTAATTAGTCCTGATACATCAATTGGATATGGTAATTGCTTAT
Source organism: Aedes koreicus (assembly GCA_024533555.2). Taxonomy (NCBI): domain Eukaryota; kingdom Metazoa; phylum Arthropoda; class Insecta; order Diptera; family Culicidae; genus Aedes; species Aedes koreicus. Next base: position 600 of record JAHHFK020000535.1, read on the forward strand.
TTTTTGTTTTAGTCAGTGAACGTGAAAGTACGAATAAATACCATCATTAACTTTACGTATTCTAGCATCAAAAAAACGTTTCTTGTTCCAAAGTTATCATATCCACTAAGTTATGTATCATAGTTGGAATTATACATACTGAGAAATGAAAAGTACGCAGTCATTTGTCTTTGTATGCCTTCTCCTATTTGTCGCCCTAACGCCAATTTATTAAACTTTATGCAAAGCAAAATGCACTGCAGTTCAAATACTGTAGAGAATTTCTAGATAATGATTTGAACATTTAAGAATCCCTAAGGAAGTTTACTTAAATTCAGTTATGAAAACAGTGGGGAATTGAGACACAATTGTATTCTAACTAAGCTACTGTTGTTTAATTGATACAAGTTGTGTCGTCTATGAACCAACTACCTCGGGTAATTTCTTCAGAAACACGATTCAGTTTGTCGGCGGAAATAAAATTCAACCCCTTGAAGTAACATACATTTGTAGAAAGAAAGTTTTTCCTACGTTAATCTTCTGTGTCAAGGGAAATTGCTTACCTGCAACAGATGCAGTAAATTTTGCACGATAAATCGTCTCACTACTTGGGATTTTGCAATTTGCACACGTTCCTTTAAACCAATTAAGAGTCGTCATCGGGGCAAAAGCGATAAATGGAAATCTGCACCGTTCAGCTCCAGCAATCCGACTTCACTGAAAAAGCTTCCGTTCTCAGCCTGCTGCTTTGTTTTTTTTTGCGCACTACTTACATTGCATCATAACCGTGGGAACAAGTGAGGGTGTTTACTTTGTGATACATAGAAATATTGGTGAAAACATTCTGTAAACATTGTTTGATTTTTTTTTTTTCCGTTCCCATGTACCTGTTGAACTATTCGAAAATCGTTCCTGTTGGCTGTTGTGCTGTTTATTTACGTAGCCGTTACAAAGAACGGAGATGAAGAAAATCGATCCAAAAGGGTTAAAAATTAACGGGTTGCTTCGATGTGCCATCTGTATCATAATTTCAAATATCACTCAGCAATTAAGTTTTCAACCTGCTGGCATTGATTGGCGTGAATTTTGCATTTTTCCCAAACCTTTTCCCTTAAGATCCGCAAATGAAGTTCTCATGTTCGAAAACACTATTCTGCAGAGCGAAGCATAAAACTGTTTCCAATCAGGGACATAAAATTGCTTTCCAGCATGTTTCGAATGTTGACTCGGAAAAACACAACTTCCAGTAGACGCCGTATTCGATTTTGGGACCGAAAAGTAGTAAAAAAACGTACTTCTCTTTGCATCAAAAGAGAAAGTAGATTGCTTCTAAAAGTACGCAGGAACACTTTGCAATTCTTTACGCTATCGCATATTTATTTCGGGAGTCACATGCGAGGGAAGATATGTGAATTTTTGTAAATTTATGGTTTGTTCTTTATGGCGTGACTTATCCGCGTTTTTGTTTCATGGTGGTTTATGTGAATGATCAAAACAACGCGTTGAAACATTCCGAAACAGCTAACAACATTGGAAGAAGATACAATTTACGTACTCCAAGGATGCAAAATTTACCTATAATCTTATGAAGTGTTACAGTTCAGATTATTAACCCGAGTTTAGTATAACTAAATAAATATATAAATAGTTGTTAGTGTTTAAATGTTAGTAAAAGCTTAGTGTTTAAATGTTAGTAATAGAATTTAAATATTTAAACTCCGGAGTAGCCATAAGGAAAACAAAATTTGTAAATACACTTCACATGAAAACACACACTATACAATTAAATGATCCAAAAAGAGAGATGCCAGAGAAGAGAGTCTTAACTCGTCAAAATGAGAAATGGAATGGATGAAAGGGATGAAAATGGGGGACAGGCTACGGGGTTGGATAAGCTCTTTCTTATCCAGAGCTTCGAAGGGAACAGACGTAAAATGTTACTACAGTGAGGTATAACCTAAATTAAACTAGTAGTACTTAGTACTATCAAAACGGCATAAAGTATATAAAATGTAGTGTCAGGTAAGAGCATTAAAAAGCTCATAGTTGAAACATGTGTTCAAATGTCTCCCGTAGCCACGCTAATGTCCCCATTCCACAATTGAGATTGTTTCGAATCTACATTAACTACCCTAGTAGCACACTTGTTATACACCGGTTGAGGTGCCTGCTCTGTGACTCAATTAAGTCACAATTAAGTTGCTGCAACTATTTTTGACCGGTTTGTGCTGCATGGGTATATGTCATCCGATATTAGTCTTCCATGCTATAATTCTCCTAGTGTACGCTTCTCTTATCAGAGTTCCTCCATTGAATATGATCCTTCCATGGAGCAGGCTATTCAAGAAGTTCCAGATCAACTTCTACCTATTTTAATTCCCCATATTTTCATTAACAAGTACAAACATGTCAATTGCAATAGAAGAATTTTCACTGATGGGTCGCGCCTTGATGGATCCACTGGTTTCGGTGTCCACAATGAATACTCATGTGCCTTCCGGAAACTTCAGGAACCTTGTTCCGCGTACTTAATACTCAATTTCGTATTGGAGATTTTGTCCGACATGCCCAAAGACCATTATTTCATCTTCTCGGATAGTCTATTGAGGCTCTCCGGTCGATGAAAAGAATGCACTCATCTTACTTTCTTTCAAAAATAAGAAAGCAAATGTGTGCGTTGGTCGAAAGATCATACAGGATTACTTTTGTATGGGTCCCCTTACATTCCTCAATTCCAGGCAATGTGAAGGTGGACTCTCTAGCAAAGGTGGGCGCACAAGAATGGGAGATTTTTGAAAGAAGAATTTCACATGATGAAATTTTCACAGAGTCAGAGTCCAATTAAAAGTTGGTAAAACGATTGGAAAGTAATTCGGTTGGGCGGTGGTTACATTCCATTATTCCAAATGTTTCGTCGATATCGTGGTTTAACGGTCTGTATGTAAGTCAGGGTTAAATTCGTGTGATGTCCACTACTACTACTCGCTAGACGCACATCTCTACAGAATTAACCTCGTCGATAGCAATTTATGTAGGTGCGGAATCGGTTATGGTGACATCGCTCACGCAGTTTGGCATTGCTCGGATAATGATACCTCCTGAGCACGACTAAGGCTTGTTCGCGACAAAATCTGGACAGATTAAATTTGAAATAAAACAAATTTGCTGTTAGTTCAATCCATGATGCATTTTTTATTCATTTAATTGTGCATTTATTGGTCATCTGAACACTAATTACAGTTACTTAATTAGGCTGCATGAAGAAACCACGAACTTTTGAGTTTACTCCAGCCATTAGGGTCTGCGCAGACTTCTCTGCAACCGATTTAGCTGCTTTTGTCCAAGATTTTCGAAATTTTTCTACAGATGTAGCTTGTTGTTTATATTGAGAGAGTTCTCTCTTCACGAGAGCCCAATACCGCTCGATAGGTCTCAACTCCGGGCACTTAGGTGGATTCGCCTCTTTCGGTACAACATGGACTCCATTCGTTTAATACCATTCCAAAATATCTTTGGCGTAGTGATAAGATGCCAAATCAGGCCAGAATAGCGAGGGAGCATCATGGCTGCGTAGAAATGGTAACAATGGCCTCTTTAGGCATTCTTCAATGTATATTTCCTTGTTTACCGTTCCGGTAGTGATGAAGCTTTGACTTGCTCGACCACAGCTGCATATTTCCTGTTAAACCAAATATTTTATGGGAAACTTGGTCTTTTTCTTCGTCCTGAAATGCTCCTGTACGCCGTTCCGTTGCATGGCAGTATAATAAGACATTCCGGGAAGCTGCTTAAAGTCTTCCAGTACATAAGTTTCATCGTCCATTATTACGCAGGCAAACATTCTGTTTATCATTTCGGTTCGGTACAGTTTTCTCCTTGAACGACTTCATACCTTGCCGGTGTTTGGAAGTATGCACGAAAGTTGGAGACATTTTTATTTTTCCAGCCACAGTACGTACCGAAAGATCTAGTCTCTTCTGCGATATTTGCTTCACCTTCACGACCTTCTGGTGGTTCCTGAGATTCGTTTTTATTCCGCTCTCAGCCTTCCTGGCTGTCGTCAAACGTGTATCGAAAGATTTAAGAACGTTATGTACAGTGCTTGCAGGTAAACCAAGCTTTTTTGCAAGTTTTCTTACTGACAGATCCGAATTTTTATTGCGACCGAACACAATTGCGTTTCGCACTTGCTCTTCTTTCGACGCCATCTTCGATTTAAAGCTTGTAGTATCACCAAAAATTGATTTCACACTATGAACGTTCATCAGCCTGCGAAATATTTCATGCGTTGATTAAGTATTTCCAGAGATATACATATTTAGGGGTGTCCAGATTTTGTCGCGAACAAACCTTATTGGATACCTCAGTAGCCCGGGGTAGACAACCCTTTCGCGAGGTAAGAGATGTTTTTGAAATGCGTGATATTCTCTACATGCAAGAGTCTTACGAATTCCTTTGTTTGTCTGATCTAAGAGTGTAATGTCATCACATGTTTGTCTGATCTAAGAGTGTAATGTAATGTAATGACGATTTTTTTTGTGCTGAAAGCATTTTTTGCGATAAGCACGATCAATCGCGATGAGAGCGTGATGACGATGCGATAAGAATAAAAATTATTGCTGACAGAATGGTGTGCTATACGCAACAAGCTATTTTTCTCATTCTTAAGAATCCCAGACTAAACCGTTGACATACTTCACATAGGTGACGATTTCTTAACCACACTTGCATGTATCATTTCAAAATCCTTAAAACTGGCAACATATTAATATCCATAACGCAAGCATGTATCATTCATTTCCCACCAAGCGAATTCGAACTAATTCCCATCGACAGAGCGCATGTTGATCCGCTCTATGTCTTTCAACACCTTACTCAAGAACCACTTAAAATGAACGATACCTATTGACATGAATCAGTTATTCTGCTTAGCGTTCCATTCCCACGACGACAAACTTTCCTATTAACCTATTGACAAAGCGACAGTAACTCAATTGTACTGAGAGTGAGACTGATTTAAACTACATACAAGTAACTCACCACATATGCTATACTCATTCACTCTCTTTCGTTCTTATTAGAATAGAACTTATATTTTCTTATTTACATGGACAATGACTAAGTCGATTCGACTGACGACCAATCAGAAAAGACAATTGAATAATAATTGATATCTAGTAACGCCTACAATTTTAGACATAAGCTGATTATGTATTAAGTTAACAAAACTAACTGATTTGGTGAATAAAGACAGATTCTACATCTAAACTTCAAAGTGTAACAGCCTGTTTTATTTAAATAGAACTGCTCGAAAAATTTGACAACGAGAACTATATGCCATATATTCGATCAGTAAAATTTACTGCTGACATCGCAAGAAAAACAAAGTTTTCGCTATCAGTGCTTCGCAGTTTTTTTTTCGTTGCCTCCTCTGCGTTGGCCCACCAGGCCCACAGATTTACAGGCTAATTTCTGGAAGAAAGTTGAAGATTTTCTCAAGTGCACCATACCAGCCTGCCCTTAAAACATAGTCGAGAGAACAGGCTTCATAAACCCGACCCTGGAAGACCTCACCGAAGGACATATTTTGCAGCCATATGATTGGAACAGCAGACCAAGAACTGTTAACGGAGAATTTAAACTAAAACCACATCAACAACTGGCCAATGTTGGTGCGGAACAACAAGGCCTTGGACAGCCATCTCGCTTGATTAATTTGTTACAGGATGTAGACGTTACTCGCGCAATAAGAATATATCCAAGCCGGTCCGGAATTCTATAGTTTCCAAAGACTGTTTTTTATTTGAGATTTTATTCGGCCTGCCGCCGCTAGCACCGACACAAACGTAAACAAAACTACTGATTTTGTTTCGGAAAACTTGATTGCTTGGATTCACTTGATCGAAATAATCAAAACAAATTTTGACACTGTTGCCAGAAAAGCAAAGGGTAGCTCGAATATAAATGTCATGGCTGCCAGACATCAATATCACTGCTCGTGATTCGAGTAAGAATCGGTGACGATGAAACGCGATTAAGCGATGAATTTCGCGATTCATAATACTGTTGCGATTAATGGCGATAGATGTTTTTTTTTTGTGTGATTTTCATAAGGATTTGCAGCGATCCAATGTGCAATCGCAAAGTGGCGTACCCCTCGACAGGGACCGAGAATTGGGTAACTGTGGCAACCATGAGCAGCAAATAATGGCTTTAATAAGTTATCTGCCTAGCCCCTTCCAAACAATAATGTGACACACTAACCTCAAGCCAGCCACGAGTAAAAGCAATGCATTGTAAATAACAATATTGATCATCGGCTCTGCAAAGTGTTACAAACATCTGAGCCTTACAAATAAACGAACTAATTGAAAAATAAAAAAAATAAACGTTTTGAATTTAAACCTAGTTCGTAGATTTTGCATTCATTTTTGTAGGATATTGTTTTTAAAAGGAAACAAACCGGAGGTTTTCTTTAGCACATTGTTTTCGGCGCAAAATGAGCAATAAATACAAAACATCAACCCTTCCTACAGTGACGGACAATACAATAAGACCAAAGCCCGATTTTCATACAAAATGGTCATGTTTGGAGGCTTGTCTTTCACTCTCCCGTGAAGTAATTGAACTGAAATTTTGACAATAGCCTAGAAATAACCTGAATTTTCATCTTTAATAAATTCATAATTTTTCATTCACCACTCCAGAAACTACAGACACCACCTACGATAAAGCAATAAGACCTCCTTTTGATATTCATAGTTTAGGCCATGTTGATTAGTGTGAAGTACAATCTATAGTATACTGGTATTAAAATGACCCCCGTGCATCAATAATCAAAATTCAGATCCTCAAATTCAAGCATCCTTTATGGAAATCAAAAAGTGGTCTCATTGTTTTGTCGTATGCGGTGTCTGTAACTTTTAAAGTGGTGAATGAAACATGATGGATTTAATGCAGATGAGAATTTAGGCTACTTCTGGACCACAGCCGAAATTTCAGCTCAATTGGTTCTCGAGAAAATGAAAGGCAAACTGTATATGCCCAGGATACGCCGTCACAATTCAGCAACAGAAATCCACTCGTGTGACAAAAAATTTTCCATCTGTACCGTGTCAACCAACTGCAAATCTAGAAGAAAAAAGCTTGACAACTCATAACCTAGGCGACAGGTAGTTACAATGCAATAATGGGTGAATGCAAGACTCATTCGTCTCAGCAGGCCAGTTTTATGGCGTTGGGGATGTGTGCCGTGCAGGGCAACAATCCCAGACTCCTTTGTCCTTTCTCGTACCTGGACCAGGTAGGTCACCAACCTTCCTAGATTTCATCTGATATGTTCAGACCGTTGGAATGTGCGGTATTCGTGTTATAGAAAATGAATTCCTTTTTGCTGTTTGATCTGAATGCTCAGACTTTCACCGGAAATCTAATCCCATAAAGTCGACTTCAAAATTATTTACGCTGAAAACCCCTACGCTGAGAAGCTGTTAAGGAAAACAATAGCCTTTTCCGGCGGCTACATTTCTGATGTAAAACGAAAATGTTATGAAGAAAAGAAAAACAAGCATAATGTTTTGCTTTATTCGGCGTAACGGTGCTCATAAACTGAGGCAAATCGAGATCATTGAAACGCAAAATTTGTCCTGTGTTCATAGTTTCATTTGCTTTCGTTTGGGACTAATGTTGCCTGTTGATGTTGACACGAGTTGCTTTAGTGTAAACGCACTGAAATTCGAGGGTTACAAAAAATATGAGCAACCTTATTTATTTTTCACGAGTTTTGGCCACCGAGAATGAGCAATCAGAAGAGGTCTACTCAGCTGATTCGCTCCATGACGGTGGTTTCACGATTGGGGTGGAGGCGCATTCCGAATGAGAGTTGGGTTCCTTCTAGCATTCAAATTACGACAGCCCTTTTTTTTTTTCTGCGGACAGAAGAATGGGCCCAGGAAGGTTGCTGATCTCTAGACTTTAGTGAATAATTAAAAACGTTGGGTGAAAGAAGAAGACGTAAGCATCGAATATCGTCTCGTGTTTACTTTTTCATCAAGAGCATACACTGTATTTGTTTCTCCCTTTATAGAGCTACACTGAAAAGAGGAGTCACTCGGGGAGTGAACTAATTTTCTCAAAAAAAAAAAACTAGAAAACCACTTTCTATTATTTTGTGTTAATTTCGTTTTAATATATTGTTAGTCGGAGCGAAAGTGTTGCTTGGTGGTAGGCATAACGCACAACACGTTATTTAAGGGATTCATAATGGGGAGCTTCTGAGTAATGGAGCAGCCTTGAAATTGTGGTTTTCAATTTCCATTTTCACTGGCTTTAAAGATTCCCAACGTTCATTGTAAATACACGAGTCTATGGTTTAGTGGGAAGGTTTCCATCTTCCGTTCCATGAAGCATTAGAGCAAAAGTTAAATGAGTTTTTTAATTAGTTGGTCTATGCATCGGAAAAAGTTGCGCAAAACTACTTTTACGGCCTGGGTTAAATTCTCTTTAAAAGACAAATACCTCACATGACATAGAACACATACTGTAAAGGAGCAAGCAAGGGCTCGTTTTCTCCAACGATGACAATGTGAAAGAGGAAATTCTTGTTCGACACCCAAGTAGCACTTTTCCCTCGTAAAATGCTACTTGAATGGGTTAAAATGGCTGCAATCCGGAGCATTTAATGAAGTTGGTTTCTCGGTAAATGTTTGTTCTGTCAAAGTGAGTTCTGTTTCAACTGTGGTTTGGCATAATTCCACACTGCAGGGTTTAACTTTAAGGAGAATTAACATCATGCTATTTCAGGAGCACATAACAGGTTGAACACGAAAAAATCCGGACATGAAAATATTGCAGTGGCTTAAAAATGCGATTTAGTTTTCATAGTTCATAACATAACATGTGTAGATGACTGGGTATTATGCTTATTATTAGATCATTGTGTAATGTCGTTTTCGTTTTTAAACCTGGGTCAGGTCTGACTCTGACTCGCAATTACCGAACGAAAACGGATCCAGAGTCGAGTCAGTATGATGGTATTAGTGAAAAACATAAACATAAACAAACATAAACATATTATTTTGACAGTTCATGTTTGTGTGTATTAGTGAATCCAGATCCGACCCGATTGAATAAAAAAACGTTTTGACAGCTGTTAGGGCGGACCTAGGGCGAACCCAGTTCCGCACTGGCAATAACCGAAAACGACACAAGTCTCCTTCTTTTTCCGGTACTGGTTCACCACCGAAAAGAGGGCACCTCCACCCTACATATCGCACTTATCAACACGTGAGCTGGGACCAAAGGGCATTACTTCCCTACTGAAGGAAGACGTGACCAGAGATTTTTTCGCCCCAGTAAAATCTCACCAACCTCGGCTGGGATTGAACCCAACCGCACTGGGGTGCCAAGTAGCAGTCATGCTTACACAGAAAAAATAATGAATTTTAAAAAGCGCGTAAAATTTCCCCTCGTTTAATTCCAAGCCAAAGGAGGCGTAAACAACGAAATTGTTTGCAATCTTTCATGCTCCATACAACAACGTTTTCAATGTTTCATCCAACAGGCTAGACTCAAGCGTTATCTGGCTTAATTTTACATGAAATATCCCATTATTTTCTGCCAAATCTAGCATTCCCTTTATGTGCATTAGATAACGCAGAAAATCCAATGTTTCTTTTTATCTGTGTACCACTACGCCGCACTATGTTAGGAATGGCTAAATTTCGCGACAAAAATTGAATAAATCTTATAAATAAGATCTATCTTTTGAATTTAATGGTGACTAAGGTGGTCGTTCATAATAAAAATTCTAACTTTTTATTCTTAAGATTTAGAGGAATTGTTGCTTGTACAGAATTGTAGATAATTTAATTTAATGAAACTTTGTTGAAAAAACTTAGCTTCCATCTCATCTACGTATTGTTTTATAACAGTTTTTCTAACTTTCCTTAGGGTGGGACTTAAAAAAAACAGATTTTTTGCTCTTATTATTTTTATTTCAATTTGAATTTGAAAAAACGTTGTAAAGATTGCTTCTAGGGCATAAAAGCACGCACATTTTGAAGATTAAAGATGGTTGCTAGTTATTGTAAAAACAAAGTTGTAGAGGTTGAAGTGTAAAAAAAAACGTTTTTTCAAGATGCCTTACTCACTTATTTGCAAATATTTGCAAACACAGAATACGTCAACTGGAAGCAAAAACTTCCTCTACAAGACCTATGCAAAATCGTTTGTCCCCTTTGTTAACTTTCGATCAGCCGCATCAACAATTATGACCAAAGAGCGTAAGAACGTGAGAATTTTATGAAAATGTTTATATTTTTATATAAATCCATCTTCTTTTATTTATTAACATTTATACCACAGACAAACAGACACAACACATTGAAAGCTTTGCACTACATATCATCATCACTAGCACACCTGCGCCATCTGTTGAGCACACTGTGATGGGTGATGAAGCTCAACAGATATGTGGTAGTGTGCTAACGCCAAACATAAGAGAATCCACTATGGGCGCCATCCGTGGCGATACTTCCAACTAAAAAACATTTGAATTGACCGTTTAGGTCGCAATCGTTGAAGAAACTGCAAGTTTTATGTATGTTTGCCTGTATTTATATATTTACATTTATTGACTTACGTTTATTTATTTACAAAAATATATGTAAATTCAGCTACACTAAGGTCTTTTTTACACGGGGGATACGTTTAACTTTTGCTATGAAACCGCGTAAAAAAAGACTAAATAGAGTTGATCAATTCACCTGCATTAAGATTTCAAATTTCTTCGCTTTTGTTTGCATGTGTGATTTTTTCATGCAATGGTCAAATTATAGTTTTTAAAATTTTGAGTATTTACAACAAACATTGTGAATTTTTTGAAAAACTGCCAAATCATTACATTTTGCCCAAAACGAAAAACGTGATTCGAATTAGTTCAATAAGTTGTTCCGTTCTGGAGCTATCACCGAAAACAAACCGCGTAAATAAAACCGTGTACATTAATGGATTTACCAAAATATATTAACATTTATGAATTTACATTTGCATATTGAAATTTTTAAGTATACAAATGCAAATAGCTGCATTTAAATATATCAAGATTAGTGACGATGATTTGTAGTTTAAAATTTGCAATATGTTATGTCTGTTTGTCTATGATATAAATATTAATACATAAATGAAGATAGGCTAACATAAAAATAAAAATCTCACGTTCTTACGCTCTTTGATGATAATTGTTGATGCTGCTGATCGAAAGTTATGCAGAAAAAATGCAAAACTACCAATTTTAAAATGAGTTTTACACCACAAGGGAACAAAAGAGGACAAACGATTTTGCATAGGTCTTGTAGATGGAAGTATTTGCTTCCAGTTGACGTATTCTGTGTTTGCAAATATTTGCAAAGAAGTGAGTAAGACATCTTGAAAAAACGTTTTTTACACATCAACCTCTACAAGTTTTTTTAGACAATAACTAGCAACCATCTCTAATCTTCAAAATGTGCGTCCTTTTATGCCCTAGAAGTAATCTTAACAAAGTTTTCAAATCCAAATTGAAATAAAAAAAAAATAAGAGCAAAAATACGTCTTTTTTAAGTCCCACCCTAAGGAAAGTTAGAAAAACTGTTATAAAACAATACGTTGATGAGATATAAGCTTTGTTTCTTCAGCAAAGTTTCATTAAATTAAATTATCTACAATTCCTCTAAATTTTAAGAATAATAAGTTAGAATTTTTATTATGAACAGAAAGAACCACCCTAGACACCATTAAATTCAAAAGATAGATCTTATTTTTAAGATTTAATCTTTCAAAGACATCATATGCCTAAAGTTAATGATTTTCGAGTTATCGATTTTTGGCGCGAAATTTAACTGTTCGTACCATAGTGCACAAGTGCACATTGGCACAATTCTGAAAAAAGACGGTCAAAAACATTTTCACCCCTTTTTCCTCATTTTATCGACTAGTTGTCTTCAGAAGAGTTGCTCAAAATGTGGTCCTGCATCTTTTGAAAAAGCACGCTTTGCCTTTCATAAGGGTTTAACTACACTTTCAAAATCTAACTTTTTCCAGCTACGAGATAACGGGTTATTGTCTTGCACAAAGTTGTAGATAATTTTAAGAAAAGTTGCTGAAGACACTAAGTTTCCAGGGCCTAACGTTAAAGAGATATAATTGGTCTTCTTTCAACACTACCTTAAAATCGGTTTTTGAGATTCCTACAATTTCTTAGAATTTCGTCAAATTTGAATATAGTACTAATTATCTCTTTCTTCGGCCATATTTTGAACGAGCCCTGATCTGGCAGCACTGGCCATCTCCCCGCCGCATCGAAAACAAATGTGGTGGGTGATAGCTAACGGTATGTTAATGTGTGTTGAGAGATGACAGGTAAGCGAGAGATACACAGAAACAAAAGCGTCCCCAAAATCGAAAACGGACCTTAATTAGTTCACGTTTTCAGGATTTACACCTAAAAGCGTGAACTAGTTCTCGATTGCATGATTCGGTTCACGGTGTATTTTTGCTTGTTCTCAAATTCATGACAGCGATGTAGGGCACTAGAATTGGATAGATATCCGTCAAGGTTAAATCTCGAGTACTTTTTCAAACAGACGTATCTGATTTTGTAAACAAAGAGGGGAAGTAAGATTCAACCGATGAATTCTTGAAACCCTTAGCACTTTCATGCAAAATTGGGCAACCAACGCAAGGAATAACATTTGACTAACATGACGGACAGGCTAGTTTCCGTAGGGCTGCTGAGAGTTTTGAGAAATTTACGTTTGAATCTTGCTTCCCCTCCTTGTTTACAAAATCTGATACGTCTGTTTGATAAAGTACTCGAGAAATCAAGAACCAGAGGCAAAACAATGAAGTTTTGAAAACAATAAACAAATAATATATATTATGATGTTTCGAAACTGGAAATTTCTTGCTGGGTGATGTCATCGAATGTTTCGAACGATTCGAGTTTGGACGAGCGTACTGAGCGGACATATTCTTTTGCGTATTCGAGCGAGGAACTGATCACAAGTGCAGTTTTTTTTTTTTATTAACATTTTCAAGGAGTCATACTTATTGAACTTTAATACAGTAGCAGATAGCAATTATAAAAGTTGAGGTATAAAACAAAAGCCAGTGAAAGAAGAACATCTAAAAGGACGACAAGTGTGCCAAAATGGCAGAAACCCATCACGAAACATAGTAGTAGTGTAAAAAAGAAAATGGCGGATGGTAAAATGGACGAGGATTCCATTGTATCAGCGATGTCGAGAAACAGGAGTGAACTGGTGAACATGAATGCGGAAAGACGAGTAGACAATCAGACTGCCAAGCAACAGGTGAACTACACATACGATACAAAGGACCAGGGCCCCTACCGAGTAATGGTTGAAATACTTGACAGCAAAAATGGAGGGATCAACAAACTGGGATTGGCAGTAGCGCTACATAAAATGAGAACATACAAGGGCAACATAATGGAAGTGAAACAAGCAGGTAGAAACAAGATGATAGTTTATCTGAATAACTACGAAGCAGCTAACAAACTTGTGGATGACGAAGAACTCAGGAGACGCAACTATCGTGCATATATTCCCATGCACTTCATCTCGGTAAGCGGAGTAATAGCTGGAGTCCCATTGGATGTGTCAATTGAAGAATTGGAAGAATCCGTACAATGCGAGGTACCTATTCTGGGCATAAGAAGGCTCAACACCTGGATTGATGGAATATCACAACTTTCCCAGCGTATTAGTATCACCTTCAGGGCGAGCAAATTGCCGAGAATGATAAAATTATTCAGCTGCACGTCAAACGTCAGACCATTTATCAAAAAATCCGTTCTGTGCGTAAACTGTCTACGATACAACCATCGAGCCGAGAACTGTAGGAGCAAGAAGAGATGCGTAAGATGTTCAATGCTCCACAATGAAGAGGAAGAGTTCCAGAGATGCCTTCAGCCAATCAAATGCCTGTATTGCCGAAAACAACATGTTACCACAGACAGAGACTGTCCAGAGCGGAAGCGCCAGGACAACATCCAAGCCATCATGGCAAAAACTAACTTAACGTTCGTCGAAGCTAGGGAACAATTCCCAATTCTAACCGAAAAATACTACGAAGCGTTGTTGGACATAACAGATGATCCGACCCCAGCAGAGTCGTTTGCCACGATGACAGCTAACCAGTATACACGACGAAGTCAGCCCAGAACAAGGACAGAAGTGACACAGCAAAAGCCGTCAAGGATTATTTCAGATCAAGTCACAGTATTTCAGGAAAAAAGGAGGAAAGTCGACACTTTGCCAGATGGAATCGCCCTATTCAACAAACACAAGGTCAGCGACGTCGAGAAATGGAAATCTGAGTTGAGAACGGCATCGACAACAAAAAACCAAGGAATAACTGAAAATTATCCACATGTAAATAAGTCCACCACCACAAACAGACCAGCAGTAGTATCTAATCCCGTAAGCCAATCTGGGACGATTCCAAAAAGCACAATATTAGTACGACACACTACAGAAGGTAGGTGGTAGGGGTAGGGAGGTAGGTGCACATCCTACTTCTACTAAAAAAAATGAATCAGTCGAATTAAACACTTTCAATAAAACAACAAATCCATCATGAAGTTTCTGCAATATAATATACAAAGCTTGCAGAAAAATAAACAAGAATTACACAGAGTTCTATTAGATAGCCAGTATGACGTAGCACTTCTCACAGAAACGTGGACAAAACCAGGAGATGAAGCAGATAAAAAGTATTCGATCTCACAGTACCACAGCATTTTGCAATCTAGATTCGACGGATATGGAGGAGCAGGAATATTGCTGAAAAGAGTTTATAATTATATGAACTTAGATATACACATACAATCGAATATGATTCAATGTGTAGCAGTTAGAATTCCATCAATAAATTTGGTTATTGTATCAATGTACGCTTCACCGTCAATAACGGCTTCGGAACTGGAATTGGACTTGAATAGCTTGACCATACAGTTACAGACATTTAGAAGAGTAATTATAACAGGGGACTTTAACTGCCACCACATTTTGTGGGGAAACGACAAATGTGATAGGAAAGGTGAGGAATTCATGAACGTCATCAACGGTGCTAATCTTTTAATACTTAATGATGGAAGCAAAACGTATTTCCCAGCAGAAGTAGGGAAAAGTCCTTCAGCAATAGATATTACGATGAGCTCGACGGATATATTTGGAGAGATAGAATGGAAAGTACAGCAATTTACAATTGGAGGAAGTTCACATTTGATAATAGAGTACGAGTTAAAAACACAGTGCAGAAAGGAGTTTAAATTCATTAATCGCAAAAAGGTAAATGAAGAGATAAGAAAGTTGGATTTCATGGAAGGACAGGGCACAGATGAATTGAAAGCAGAAGTTCGAAGAATTATTAAGCGAAATCATAAAAAGAGCAGATTCACACCCAAAGTATGGTGGTCAAATGAAACAGAGAAGGCGTGGAAAGAAAAAAAAACGAAGCTAGGAAAAAATTTAACGGGAATAGTACTTTGGAAAACTCCATAGCATATAAAAAGGCATCAGCAGTATTTTTACGAGCAAAGAGAGAAGGCACTAAAGAGGCAATCGAGCAATTGGCTAGCAGCATAGATCCACAAACAAGCTCCAAAGAACTTTGAGCCAGAATCGGAAAGATAAACAAACCTAAACAAGAAGAAAAATACATCAGCAAAAGGCAGAAGACAAAATTTCTTTCGAAGTTCTAAAACATCTCAGCCCATCTGTGAGAGATTCCATCATACGAGAGATCAATGAAATGTTTATAGGAGGACATCTTCGAGATCATTTGAAAGAAATAAAAGTAGTTGTGATACCTAAAGCGAATAAGGATCAAAATACGATTGAAGGAAAGAGGCCGATTTCTTTGGTACCGACGATAACCAAGTTAGTAAATACTGTAGTGCTGGAGAAAATTACAAATATATTGGATGAGAAGAAAACTTTGCCGCGGACTTCGTTTGGTTTTAGAAAGAACACATCAACAATCTCTTGTGTTAACTATCTAGTGAATTGTATTAAAGAAAACAAAAGGAAGAATTTAAAAACAGCGGTTGTATTTTTGGACTTGTCGAATGCATTTAATACTGTTAAAGTGGACAAACTAGAGGAAAGGCTAGTCGAACTAAAATTTCCCTTAGAAATAACAATGTGGATAGTTAACTTTCTTAAAAACCGAAGCATAAGTTTATTAGTCAATAACAAATCGGTGACCAGAACAATCAGCAATGGCCTCCCCAGGGAGATGTGTTATCTCCAACACTATTCAATATTTATACGCAACAACTACACGAAGTTGACAATGATGATGAGGACGTCCTTCTTGTTCAATTTGCGGATGATTTCGCCATTGTATGGAGAAGTAGGACACTTACAGGCTTAAAGCAAAAAGGACAAGAGTATCTGAACAAGTTTGCGGAGCAAGCGGAGGAATTGAATCTACAGATTAACCCGACCAAAACTAAGACAGTACTTTTCCAACTGGGAGATGCAACATTAGACCTGAAAATAAGAGGAGTACAAATTGAAGCGGTGCGATCACAGAAATATCTAGGTGTTCATTCCTTATCATTCGGAATACAGATTAGAGAGATCTGTCAAAGGATTGCGGAAAGAAATAATATGATAAAGATCATCAGCAACATCAGAACTGGTGGCCATCCACAGAGTATGCTCCTAGTATATCAAGCGTTGGTTAGAAGCATTGCTGAATACTGTTCATCAGTATTTAACAACTGTGCACCAACCCACAAAGAAAAAATACAACGATCGCTAAACCAAGCTCTGCGAAGAGCCACAGGATGCAGCAAGACCACGCCGATCAATACATTACTAGCAATTTCCGCTCAAATGCCATGGAAATTAGAAGCGATTATATAGTAGGAAGAGAGATAGCAAAACACACAGCTTATCGAAACGCAATACATCAACAGTTGAGCGAAGCAGTCAATAACGAATGGCCTTTGGATAACTTGACTTTTATTGAAAAACGCTTCATTCAAAACATTGACATTTACAACTCTATTTACCCAATAATAATAGTATTTAATTCACTGGATAACGTTGAAACAAATTCAGAGCTGGAAGACATAAATCTCACGAAAAATAAGTGCAGTGAAAAAGTCCTCAGACAATCTGCCCTATTTGTTATCAACGGTAAATATAAAGATCGGCCTCGAATATTCACTGATGCCTCGAAGTATGATTCTACTTGTGCGATCGGAATATATATAGAATTTTCAAAAATTAAAATTGCGGAGAAACTTAAACATTCAACCTCGATCATGACCACAGAGTTGCTGGCAATTAATTGAGCAACTGAAATACTAGAACAAATGGAAATACGGAATCCAGTCATCTACACGGATTCAAAATCATCATGTGCAGAATTAATTCGGTCTAAAAGCTCACAATACCGAAGCGTACTAGAGGATAATATCCTACATAGATGTTCCCGGTTTGGAATCGCAGTACAATGGGTCCCTAGTCACGTAGGGCTGGAGGGGAATGAGATAGCGGACACAATAGCAAAAAAGGTCTCGAACTAGAACAGGAAGTAGACCACAAGATCCTATTGGATGATGCTTACCTACAATTGAAAGCGATTTCTACGTTTTTTGCGATCCAAGACTCCTTTAGAGCGAAACCATGGTTCCATAAGTTATCGCTGAATCATATAGAAGTGCGAATATTGAACAGAATAATGGCCGGACACGATTACTCGAAATATTGGTTGCACGGGATGAAGATTGAAGAAGATGAATGCTGCTACCTATGCCAGGAACCGGAGACGGCTGAACACCTAATTCTACATTGCACACGTTTCAATCACTTAAGAGCAAGCTTTAGCTTTGATGGTATGTTTTTAAACTTGAATGATCTATTAAAACAAAAGGATGTAATCTTGTTGAAGGAAGTAGTGCAATTTGTAAAACTCTGTAAACTAAACATTTGAGCGACAAAAAGAAACGTCAACTTGAAACACGACTGCGCGGTTTCAGTGACGGGAGTGGACAGTCATACGATAAATAAACTGCTGGGCATATGGTTTGAGCTACCAGCCCATTATAAGTGATTGACAGATGCTGATCACAACCAGAAAGAAGAAGAAGAAGAAGGAAATTTCTTCCCAACATCATGGGATTCCAAACATACATAATAAGTAATGTATTCATTCCATGCTGGGGTTTCCGTCAAAACATGCTGTTAAGAGGATCAGCATACAACACCTTACCGGGTTTCTCTCTGAGGTCGTTAAGTAAACAACGACGAGAAAACATTACTGGTAAAAATGAGAAGTTGTGTTTTCAAAAACCTCTAATTGGAAATTGATTTCCATCATATGTTGTCTTTAGAGAGTGTAAAAACAGAGATTTTCACATCGCTAGAACCATTCCCTGCCATTGGCGGTATTTGAGCACGATCAAACGCGTACATTTTTGCCAGTCAAGGTGGCGGATCCGTTTCTGCCTTGACCTACCCCGCATGGGGATGTGTGGCAAAAGTGTGGCAAAAGTGTGGCAAAAGTGTGGCAAAAGTGTGGCAAAAGTGTGGCAAAAGGTGTGTGTGTGTGTGTGTGTGTGTGTGTGTGTGTGTGTGTGTGTGTGTGTGTGTGTGTGTGTGTGTGTGTGTGTGTGTGTGTGTTTGCTTTGAAATACTGCCTAACAAAAGCCCTATACTCTATTTCAAACTACTTCTATTCAATTTCATAAACTATCGAATAGCTCTATCGATACTTACTCTGCACATCTTTGGTTCTACCAGTGAATGCTGTTCAGTATTGGGATCCCATGATGTTGGGAAGATATTTCCAATTTCAAAACGTTATAATATAAATTTGGCGCACTGTACGCAATAAAAAACCTAATTAGTAATGAAATTATATATAGCAAGAATCTGAGCAAATTTACGTACAGAATCTCTACTGATTTTCTGGTTTATTGAGCTGGACATAAGAGTGTCAAGAGAAGTATGATCTGTCCAGGTAAATCCTAAGGAGGCGTATTGAGATACACAGTGCGGCACAAGTTTGTTTGTACGATCGATGGCTAAAGAAGAAAAACTAAAATTGTTTTTTAATTATATGCAAAGTATGGAAGGTTTATAACAAAATTTGATTAAATAACTTACAGTTTTATAGTGCATTAAACAAAAAGCGACAAAATTTACCGACTTTTCATGCGATTACCCTGCCACCTGGTGGTCGGTCCACCGATCAGTAGTCAATATATACTAGTTGCCTATATACTGTGAAAATTGGACAGCTCCATCAGTTTGGTTACGGCACCTATGGCGAGAACAGTGAAACAACTTCGATCTATGGTTTGTTCGTAGCGATCGCGAAAACATCTACAAGATTCTGGCACTTCAGGAGAAGGGAGAGCTCATCGAGCGGAAGCCTGATTTCAGCCGTCTGACCGTTTGAAGCGACCGGAGGATTCAACAGAAGCTCAAACGGAAAACGGAAGGCAAGGTGGCCACTTCTTCCCGGGCGTTGGGCCGGGAGGTCGGTGCGACCGGCCAAACGGTCAAGAAGTATTTGGCCAAAATGGATATCAACATACGGAAGCACCAGTCCAAGCCGGCCGTGTCGGAGAACCAATCCAAAAACAACGATTGAAGATTCTAGTCAAAGAGATCTTCCCGGCGAAGCAGAATGTGGTGGCATGCCAACGCTCCCAACGTGCCCCAGCTCCGCCCAATCAAGAAGTTCTGGGCCAATTTGAAGAGAAGAGTATATTCTAATAATTTCGTGGACAAGACGGCGGATGATTTGATCGAAAAGGCGACCAAAGAACTGAAGAATATGCCTACAAGC
The DNA here is from genome assembly GCA_024533555.2 of Aedes koreicus. NCBI lineage: Eukaryota > Metazoa > Arthropoda > Insecta > Diptera > Culicidae > Aedes > Aedes koreicus. The sequence continues at coordinate 20,454 of JAHHFK020000535.1, forward strand.
TTCTTTTTTTCACCTATGGCCAAAGCTCCGGCCAACTGCCGCAAGGAAGTAGAAGTATTTTTGTGAAGTTTTTAACTCCTTAGTGAATAAAATGCAATTTGGTTTGTGAAAATATTTTTTTGCGTTCTTTTTTACCATCCATCCGACAATAGTCGCTTGTTTTTAATGCGATCATTAACTAGTAGAATCAGTGCTGTAAATAGTCATTTCGACTCAGTTGGAATAATATACCGATAACCTGTTTCAGAAATTGAATTTCTGGATACGATGTATGATAAAACTGAAGGTCTTTGCTTGTTATACATTTTTTTTTTCAACAGAACGGTGCCCTAGCTGTTAAATTAAAAAAATATTATATTCACTGAAATTTTCAAATGCTATTCAACGGTACATATCATTTGAAAATTCAGTTATTCCGGTCTCACACTACAGATGATAAAGTTGGAGCAATATATAGTGAGACAATGTTAAAATCAACCAAGCATAACAATTTTATCGCACATATTTTTTTTGAAAATCAGCTTCAATTTAACGGCAAATTAATTGCATTGATTCGTAATGACTTAGATACAAGGCTAAATAAAACAGGTCGCAACACCAGCGAAACGCAAATTGATAAACAATTACGACCGAAAACCATCACTCATAATAGCTAATCTGAATATTAATCTATGAATGATTTTATCGAACAATACAGCACATGTGAAAGGAATTCCATTAGTTCTACTGCGCTATCATCCCGCAAAAGACATGACTCCAGCCCGGAACATATTTTTGACAGTTCTTTTCAACGTATTTCGGTTCTCTGGCTGCTTTCCATTTACTCTCGATACTCAGAGGAAAAAAATTTCAACCATCCAAGTGGTTCCTGCTTTGGACATTAGTCCTACTAAACGGTGCATTTTCCGCTCCACTTTACATCTACTACAAGTACTTAGCCAACGGATACATTATTCTGAATCTCGACTTTGCACTAAGGATTATGCACACCGTACTAAACTACTTGAGCGTAACGTTATGCCTTCTATCAGTTTGTTTACAATTGAATGAATTTACAATAATTCTCAACCAATTCTACATTCTACATTCTGAGCTTATCAGCGATAAAACGATTGCGAAAGGCTATAAACTATTTCGTCAATATCGACGAAAAGTTCTATTTGGTGACACTTTTCTTTATTTCCTGGCAAACGGCAGCGTGTTGATATACGCAACTAAAAATTTTGCATTGTCATGGATACTATACATGGCTATTGAATTACTCATGATGATAGTCAGTAGTCTGTTCGAAGGTTTTGTCGTATTGGGATCAACGCTTTTCAAAATAATAAACCATCGAGTCGTCCATGCCATTGGGTTGCTCAAAGATTTCGATAAAAACATGGCGTACTGGAATACACACAAAACTAGAAAATCAAAAGTATGCAAAAATGTAACTCGGGAAGTACATCGTCTTTGTCTGCTGCACCGACTAGCGAGGAATAATTTAGAGAAAATCACGGAAATATTTCAATTCCCGATACTTTTCAAAATGTTACACGATTTTTTCATTGTCATCATTGCGGTAGAATAGAGGTTCATATTTTTGGAGAATTAAATTGACCCAAACCTTTCTTTGTAGATCTACTACACCTACAAGTCCTTCATACGCGAACTGACGAGTGGCCTCGAAATTGACTATGGAAGGTACATTGGTACTGTGATTTACATATTTAGTGTGACATACCGAATTATGTCCACAGCTTCTTTCTGCGACCAATTGAAAAGAAGGGTTAGTTTCAAACAATTTCGTCTTCACGAAGTAATGTACAATTGTTTATTTCAGGCCGAGCGAACGGGTTTTCTGCTACACGAGTTCCATGAAACCGTAGTTGATGAAGGGGTTGAACTCAGTGTAAGGTGTTTGAATCAGCCTTGGATTTGGGGTAACGTTTCAGAAAACATGTTTTGTTTCAGATTGAACTTTTTTCCCTGGAATTACTGCATCATAGTTTGAAGATAGACATTTTCGGCTTTTACTCGATTGATTTGTCACTGATCTACAATGTGCGGATTAGAGGTTCCATTTCCCGACCAATTTGCTTGTCCCGGGATTCGGGATAAAATTTCCCGGGATCCCGGGAAATTTTTCAATGTGCTTAGAAATGCAATTTTGTGGTTAGGAATATGTTTTATTCATCAATAAAAAAAAATCAATGGTTCAAATCAAGTAACTGGTCTTATCAATTTGAATTCGTTCTCTGAAAATACGACTTCAAGAAGCAAATGTTATTAATGCTTTCATCGGACAGTGAGGTTCGCTTTTTAGAACAGATATTTCCGGAGTTCGAAAAGATGCGCTCGCTATCGGTTGACGTCGGTTTGATTGATTTTAAGCCGCCGAAAATGATTTCAAGATTCGGGCTCAACTTACCATGTAGCTCAAAAAGTGACAGCTCTTTCGCAATTACTTTTGAAAAATCAATCATTGCCGAATCAGTCTGGGACGGGTTGGCATATTCCTTTATAGCCGATTCCAGTTCTTCACGCATGCTCGATGGTGTCGATCCTGAATCGTCATGCATACAGGACAATCCAGCATTCAACTCGGCAGCATCATCATCGGTCTGTCTTTGGCAGTCTTGCAACAATCGAACTCCCAGTTCCTTGATGAACTTAATCATTTGCGTTTTCGATGAGCTTTCCAGTTCTGCTGGCACTTGCGTTGACAACGGAAGACCTTGAAGGAACTTCAGCGCTGTTATTATTTCCTTTTGGCGCCGTTCGTTGATTCTTTTCGTGATTGCATCGAAGAGGTCGTTTCCAACTTTGGAGTTACTTTTCTTAAGCTTCGAATACAAGAAACTCAAGCTGCCTTCCGCAGACAGCAATGTAGCATCTCGTCTTCCCAATGCTTCCGAAGCGAGTCTGATTGGCTGAAGAGCTTCCTGAAGGTTTTTTGCAACCTCGAAATCACTGTCCAACATAAGACCTGAAAGGCCTATTTCGGAAAGTGTCTCTTTGATGCAATCAAAACCGCGAATGAAGTGCTCCAGCATCGTTTCAGTCGAGTTCCAACGAGTTTTGACGTCCACACACAGTTGAAGTGGTTTATGTAACATTTTCGTGATTTTTTCTTGAAGCAGTGCATTCTTAACAGGCGATTTTCGAAAAAAATTCACGACTCTTCGAATACGTTTCAGAGACTCTCCAAATCGCGTGGTGTACAAGTCTATAATTGAAATAAATTAGCTGTTTTCTTTAATATGAACATGAACATTCCAATATATTTACCCGAAGAACCAACTTCATCATCGTAGTTATCACTATCCGAATCGTCGCTATCTGAATCCTCATTTTCAATTGGTACCGGTGGCTGATCCTTGTACAGGACATCGCAAACCCCCAAGTGAATCGCATGGTTGTAACACTGCTGATGAAGGTTATTCGACAATCTTCCAAACTTCGTCATCTCCGGGAGTCGTTGAGTCGTTGATGCTACAATGTTTCCAACCTAATTCCCGGTTGGACCGGGGATATCCTTGACCATTTCCAAAACCTTTTCAGCAGGTAGTGATCCACGAATTTTGCCGAGAACAGGTTGTAGAATGATCCGTCAGCGAAATGGGCATTCACGTTTAAGTAAAAAATCAAATTAAATTTCTTTTTCAAGTTCAATTAGTATAAAATTCAGGAAAAATATTCAGTTAGGCTTCCGCTTTTCCAAATCCGAATTGCCGGGCCTTACGCTTGACCCCTGCCATCAGATTTTGTACAGCCACCTTGTCCACCTTCTTCGCCGCAGAAAGCCAGTTTGCCTTGAACTGCTGCTCGTCCTTAGCAGTTTTTTTGGTCTTCTTTAGGTTCCGCTTGACAATAGCCCAGTATTTCTCAATTGGGCGGAGCTCTGGCGTGTTGGGAGGGTTCTTGTCCTTGGGAACCACCTGCACGTTGTTGGCGGCGTACCACTCCATGGCCTTTTTACCGTAATGGCAAGATGCCAAATCCGGCCAAAACAGTACGGAACAACCGTGTTTCTTCAGGAAAGGCAGCAGACGTTTATTCAAACACTCTTTCACGTAAATTTCTTGGTTGACAGTCCCGGAAGCTATGAAAATGCTGCTTTTCAAGCCACAGGTACAGATGGCTTGCCAAACCAGATATTTCTTTGCGAACTTTGACAGTTTCGTGTGCTTGAAAATATCTGCTACCTTTCCCCTTCCTTTTGCCGTATAAAACTCCTGTCCCGGAAGCTGCTTGTAGTCGGCTTTGACGTAGGTTTCGTCGTCCATTACCACGCAGTCAAACTTCGTCAGCATCGTCGTGTACAGCCTCCGGGATCGCGCTTTGGCCGTCGTATTTTGTTTATCATCGCGATTTGGAGTCACTACCTTCTTGTAAGTCGATAGTCCGGCTCGTTTTTTGGCTCGATACACCCAGCTTATTTGCGGCATCTCGGAGAGATAGGTTAGGGTTTCGCTTGAAACTACCGGCAACTCTCTTTGTCGTCTCAGCGGCTTCCGGTTTTCGATTTCCCCCCGATCCAGACTTCCTGACTATCGACAAACGTTCCCCAAACACTTTAATTACATTTGTAACGGTTGATTTGGCAACTTTTAGCGATTTTGCCAACTTTGCGTGCGAGTAGCTCGGATTTTCGCGATGCGCGAGCAAAATTTTGATACGCTGCTCTTCTTGCTTGGACGGCATTTTGACAACTGAAGAGTGAATTCCAAAATCAAAATAGGAGCAACATTCTACACACACACACCTTCAAAATGAGGGGTGTTCAGGTTTTTTAAATGCAAAATTGAAAGAAATACGTCAAGTTGATATTGACCAAATTTTGACCGTATCGCCCTTTAACGGCAATCCGAAATTATTCAGTGAACACAGAAGCAGTAATCAGCGAATGAAAACAATGTTTTGAATGGAAATGACAGCTTGCGTCGTAATGTGTGTGTGTGTGTTAAATGTGTAGGCAAAAATGCGAATGCCTACTGAACCAACACAAAAGGAATGATGCATTTTCATGAATGATGTATAACATCGATGTAGGTACAGTAAATATGTATGTTGTATTTACGTATGTATGTATGTATGTATGTATGTATGTATGTATGTATGTATGTTGGCGTTGTATGGCTTATATTGAATGCGCGTAAACGGTACACTGAAATTCAATGGGAAGTATCACAGCGAAAAAATATGTAAGAAATGTGTGTCCCGGGAATCCCGGGATTTTCGGGACGGTGAAAAATCTTATCCCGGGATTCGGGAAATCCCGAATTTTTCAAGATCCCGGGATTTTTTGTCCCGGGATATCCCTGGTTGGAACCTCTAAACCGAGTAAATGTTGAAAGACGAAGTCGGTATCGTTTTACAGAAGAGAATCTTCGTAAGCGTCATTCATACATGGTCCATTTCCGGATTGAAACGTCAAGAACAACGATAATTAGAACTATTAATAATCATAACACAAAACCACCGGAATGTCATATGGGACTGAGACACGTTTCACGGCAGTGTTTATCTTTGATAATAAAAACATAGATGTTATGAAAAAAAAAACAATTTTTTAATGTTTGGTATAATTTTCACTGATGTTTTGACGTTGACTACGTCTTACGGCAAGGGTAGGGTGTCAATTGAAAATCTAAAAATAATCGACCGTCACGAAATATCGTTACAAATTAAACGCCTATAACTTTATAAATACTCAATAGATTTTCTAGATGTTTACATCAATCGGTTGGAAATTTTCCCGCGTATCAATTCAACTATCAAACATTATCCGTTAATAATTTTAAACTATTGAAAATAAAGAAAATAAAAGGTGATGTCTTATAATTTAGTTTTGCAGGTTAAATTTACTAAATGCACAGTACTTTCCTATCACAGATTTCAAATTTGAGCAAGGGAGGTCTCATATGCAGCAGTGAACGTTATAAAAGGGGTACACCTTCACCAATTTCTCATTATTTTCCTCACGAATATGGCAAACAACATCGCTCAACCGGTCGTATAATAGGAGCTCAGCTCGGACCACTATCCGGTGGTGGCCGAAGTTGGCTACTCGGTCAATCGGCACCCTATCACCAGGCGTAACTATCACCGAGTCAACTGGAAACTGTTCCAGCGATGTGTCGACGACTCTGTCGATTACGATGCACTCCCCAAGACGCCCGAAGACATCGACCGACAACTGCGTGCCATCGACGAAGCAATCTCTCGGCCCCGAGAGCAACATGTTCCTTCAGTAAACAAGGTGAGTGATTCTCTGAACCTTGACAGGACAACTAAGTACATTATCGGAATCCGTAACTCGATCCGAAGACAATTTCAACGCACTGGCCTACCTCACCTTAAGACCAATTCAAACCGCCTTACCAAAATTATTCAAGCCAGGATGATGGATCTCAAAAATAGGGATCTCGAAGTTAAAATCCGCTCTCTCTCAGATTGCGCCAAATCATTTTGGAAGTTGACCAAAATCTTGAAAAATAAGCCAAAACCAATTCCGCCGCTTAGTCCGCTCGACCAGAATTCGGTTCCATCTCAACTTATCACCCCTGTTGAAAAGGCCAACGCACTAGGTCAACACTTTGTGAACTCACACAACCTTGGCCAATCTATTGTGAGCCCACATGAGCCTACGGTTATGGAGGCTATGTCTAGAGTCGCCGAGACACCCATAGTTGTCCCTGACGATAGTAGTATATTGGCTGATGAGGTGATAGCTGCCATCAAGCGAACAAAGAACATGAAAGCCGCTGGTGTCGACGGCGTCATCAACCTCGAGTTGAAAAACTTGAGTGTTGATTTCTTCCGACACCTTGCAGCGGTTTTTAACAGATGTTGGGAGCTTGGCTGTTTTCCATCCTGCTGGAAAATAGCCAAAGAAATCCCTATTCGCAAGCCTGGCAAAGATCCTACCAGCGCTAAAAGCTATCGCCCCATCAGCCTTTTGTCCTCCATATCGAAGCTGTTCGAAAAGCTGATCCTCAGCCGTTTACTGGATTTCGCAAACCAGAATAACATCTTCCTTCAGGAACAATTTGGGTTCAGGAAAGGTCACTCTACCATCCACCAACTGAAACGAGCTACTAACATCCGCAAACGGAACAGGTCCGTTGGAAAGACATCTGCCATGGCATTGTTGGACGTCGAAAAGGCGTTCGACAATGTCTGGCACGATGGTCTGGTGTTTTAGCTGCATCGATACAACTTCCCGATCTATCTGGTTAAGATCATCAAGAACTATCTATTGGACAGATCATTCCAGGTCTTCCTGAACAATTCTCATTCTGATACGTTAGATGTTCGTTAGATCAAACGTGATACGTCTGATACGTCAGCGTTCTGTCGATGTTTGCGGACGACACTTCCATCATCTACAAGGGTCAAGTGATTCGTGCTCTGACTAGAAAACTTCAGGAGGGCCTCAATGTTCTGTCCGATTACTGCAACAGCTGGAAGATTTGTATCAATGCAGCTAAAGCTCAGACGATTCTGTTTCCGCATTCGAAGTCACCTGGACTTATTCCGCCACGAGATGTCAAAGTCCACCTCTGCAACACTTCGATCGATTGGACCGGGGAAGTAATCTTCCTTGGTCTCACCCTAGATAGCAAGTTGTTGTTCCGATCGCATGTTGACAAAACATCAAATAAGTGTAGATCCTTGTTGAGATCTCTGTATCCGCTGATCAACAGAAAGTCCACTCTATCGACCAAGAACATTCTTCCCGTGGTCGAATACGGTTTGCCAATCTGGGAGAGTTGCGCCAATTGCCACCATCAGAAACTCCAGGTAGTTCAGAACACCGTCCTTCGGATGATTTTGAACTGTCCTACAAGAACCAGAATTTTTTAGATCCATCGCCTGGCTGGTCTACAGACTCTCGGCGAGAGAAAAATCATAGTCCTGGAAAGGACCACTTCCGAAGGTCAAACCAAAGCAGTATCATCTTCAATTGATTCTGCGGATAATTTTACATAAGTACAGTGCAAATGAAGGTTATATTGGTGACATCAATGTATAAAACAAAATGACATTAGAGTTTGAGGTATAATCATGGGGAGAATCGGGCAAAATGGACAACTTCCCTTGTCGTGCGGTGACTGAAACCATCTCCAATCGATTTCTCGTGATTTTTCACACTAGAAATGCTCATCCTAACTTCCCTTGTCGTGCGGTGACTGAAACCATCTCCAATCGATTTCTCGTGATTTTTCACACTAGAAATGCTCATCCTAAGGGCCTGAAACTAGCGGCCATAAAAGATCCGTTTTTTGGCTCGTTTTTGCCCACAGTGCATTGCATTGGTCAGTTGATTGCTCTGCAGGCTGTTGCTAGCAAGCCGTTGGCTAGGCAACCGTTGTTAGGCAGCCATTCATTATGCTGTGGTGTGCTAGGCAGTCGGTTGCATGGGCCAGTGTTGTCTTTGTAGCCAGCCGGTGGGTGCAACCACGTGGAGCGAAATAAGGTGCTTGTGTGTGTGTGTGTGTGTGTGTGTGTGTGTGTGTGTGTGTGTGTGTGTGTGTGTGTGTGTGTGTGTGTGTGTGTGTGTGTGTGTGGGTGGGTGTGGGTGTGCGTGTGTGGGGGGGGGGGGGGTGTGTGTGTGTGAGAGAGGGAGAGAGAGAGAGAGAGAGATATTTGATAGACATCTTTTGGTAAGGCGCAACGTGCCACGGCTGAAAAAAACTGCTTGTTCAGAGGACCGAGAAGGTTTTAATTCAAATGCGGACCATTTCAAATCCTTTTCAGGACAACCAAATTCATTTTGAGACAGTTTGTTTGATTTGAATGTATCTAACATTGCTTTCCAAGTTCTTTCTAATTGGCTGACAGTGGTGGCTAAAACAATTGTAGTTTTCTTTTCGTTGCATACCTTTCTCTGTATTTAAGGTCTGCAATGCTCTAAGCGACTCATCATCCTGCAGGTGCTATTTGTGTGGTGCTACCCCAAAAGAAATGAACCGAATCGATGACAGTCTTCCTTAAAAGGTTAGTGGAGATACGTTCCAGTTCGGATTATCTCCTCTCCACTCGTGGATCCGTTTTTTTCAATATTTTATTCATTTATCGTATCGCCTTGAATTTAAGAGATGGCAAAAACTTGGAATTATCAGTTGAAATAACCGGATTGAACAAAGAACTAATTGATAGATGTGGGGTGATTTTACAATGTTTAGCATCAGGATGGATGTAATATAAGATTAGAAGAATTCAAAGCCTATACATTAGATACAGCTCGATTTCTGGTAAAGGAGTACGGTTGGTACTATATGCCTCCCTCTGTTCATAAAATTCTTATTCACGGTTCGAAAGTCGTCGAGCATGCTTTGTTATCTATCGGAGATCTATCTGAGAAAGCTGCTGAGTCGAACAAAAAATTTGTGAAATAGTTTAGAAGGAACAATATAAGAAAAATGTCAAGAGTGATGACAAATACGGACTTGCTGCACAGACTCCTAATTAATTCGGATCCTCTTATAACTGGACTAGGCAAAACTTCAATTCAGGAAAAAACTCTGCTTCCACCTGCAGTAAAAGCATTAGTTTTTTAAGTTTCAACATATGTGTAAGGATCGTTATTTTTTTTTTTTTGAAATATGTAGAAGTAATATGGTTCTTGTGAGTGCTGATTTTATACAAAATGTATGATTAGTGATGTAATAAATAAATTATAACTGAAAACTGATTTGAATTTATCGTACATTGCTCTCCAAGTTCTTACCAATTGGCTGACAGTGGTGACTAAAACAATTTTATTTTTTTCTTCGTTGCATACCTTGAGCATTGTGTACAATTTACAAAGGGCTGCCGTCATGAAAAATTGAAAAACCGGACGCTAATAATTCGATCGTTTCTTGATTTTTGAGATTTTTGCTCTAATCTCGAAGTTTTTACGATTGCCATTTTATTTACTCAAATATATAAAATTTTACAAATAAAAGATGAATATATTTCACGTACATATTCATCAATCAGTGTATGAAAATTTTAAAGAATGTTGCGTTCCTGCAAGTATCAAGAAACTCCCAATTATGGACAACGTTTTGATTCTTGAAGATGATAGTCCGAAGGGATATTCTCTGCAAATTCCAATTAGTGCTGTTATGAATAGTAGAGTTCTGATGTGTTAACGATTCGCGTTGGATAAGGTTTTACTTCTAGGAAGAAATATTATCTGAAAAACTGTGAAATTTTGAATAAGTGCAATGCCTAATCGTTTTGATGCCAACCGTATGCGGAAATTTCTGAAGCGCGTTAAGATCGAACATACGGAAAATCTTCCATGTACCGATGCAGAGCGAGCTCCTGGTTATCGGGCAAAACTGAAAGCAGCCAGAGGTAATGCGTTGCCAACTACTGGTTGGGACGCTGGAGAAGGGCATTCAATTCGAGGTTAAAAATAAAATCAAGTGGCCAACCAACTTGACAATGTGCAAATACTTTTCAAATGCTTGTACAATAGAGCTTTCTAACGTACTTACTCTCTAATGCTGGTCTAGCGATCTATTAGGACCACACCAACGCTATTTTGATCAGAATAGGCCTTCCGGCAAGGGTAGGGGTCAAATCAAGATTTGAAAATTACTGAAACAGTGTGAACGCTAGTAGCTTTATCATTTATCGATAGATTTTCGAGATTTTTGCTTCAATCAGTTGGAATTTTTGCAACTGTCAAGTATCAAAAATATCATTAATTATTGACTATTGACACAATCACTACAGCCAGCACAATCGTTGCCCTTTCATCATACCAACATTCAAACCAAAGTCCCCTTCCAGGGCTGCCATATAATTTCTAAGATGCGAATCATAGAATGTTCTAACATACTTTCTCACTTACTTATCCTAACCCAACGTCTCATTAGAACAGAACGCTACGAAACTAACGAAACCAATCAAACGGTTCAACGTAGTCTAAGTCAACCGGTCGTGTGTTATACACAAACCCACTGATTTGCTTTAAATAATTTACATTCAAAAAAATCTTTAGTTCTAAGTGTTTGGTTCCTCATAAAAAAAAAAAATTTGACTCAAATCTATTTTGTTTAAATTAAAAGATAATTTCGAAAGCCTACATCTTTACTGGGTTTGAAAACGTCTTCAAAAAACAATCAACGGTGTTTACCTTTTGCTGCTCGTTTATTTCCGTCTCTAAATAAACGCCGCCAAACAGATGATGATTATTTTGCTTTTTAAAAACAAAAAAACAGCAGAGGATTTCAGATTTTCACCACAGCATGATTGCTTTCATCAACCAAGTTCAGTGCTCTCCGAAACTGGAAATTTACTCTTATTTATCAACTTTTGGTTCAACAAATTGCCATACTTTTATGAAAGACATTAATGAGGGAAATTTTCCTTTTGGATCTTGAACAAAAAATCTCACAATGTTGTTTAATTTCTCAGTTTGAATGTTAGTACCCACTGCTTCACAG
>JAHHFK020000536.1:0-94269 GCA_024533555.2 Aedes koreicus
TTTCGTCGCATTCTCTTTTAAAGCCTCAATGGACTCGAATCACGACCGGAACGAGGCAAGTCTTCGAACTCTTTGTACTATTCGTTTGCTCAAGTTTTCGAAAGAGTAGATTCAAAGGCTTTCTTCAACCTTTTTAACGATTCCACACAAGAAATTTCGATGGAAACACAAAATTTCAAACAAACTCTATGTACAACATAATTATGCATGGTGAAATGCGTCAAAAGCAAAACATTAGACAAGTTTTTGTTTTTAAAGCTACCAAAAAAACATTAACACTCTTTGATCACAGATGTCAGTTAAAGATGTACCAACTTTAAAAAAATCGTAGTGGTCGAGAGTAGTTCATTGAGTAGTTACATTTTGACCATATTGTATCGCGAATTCACAATTTTCATTCCTTTCATTCCTTACATTTTTCATTCCTTTTTCACCCTACAATTTCGTCCAGTTAAGAGATAGAAAGTTTTTGTCTTCTTCAAAGTTCCATAAAATGACCTAATCTACAATGTTTTCATACATGGTCATCGATTTGAACCAGAAATAAAAAAGTTAGTTTTCTTTTATCTAGGTGTATTCACCCCTTAAATCAAATTTGTTAACTCAAAAATAAAGTACTCAAAAAATGTAGAAACATTGTAAAAGGCATCAATGGGCCACACCTAATAGTTTCGCCGTAAATACCCATGTCCCACTTTTTTTCATTTCGTCCCACTGTGCGGCGGCGGTAAAAAAAACGCTGCAGTTTGGGGAGGCCTTAATTTAACCACGCGTGTATTCCGCAATCGGACACAATCGGAAACACTCGGCTGTGGTATTTGCCGAATCATCATACACGGTGTCTGAAGCCAAAACACGAGAACTGGCATTTGTGTTGTACCCACCGCGTTGCGTGTAAGTCTGGAAGCACGAAGTCAAAGTGGCGAATTCAATACACGCGCTAGCGTGGTAAAAAATAGCTCGGCGTGCAGTGTAGTGTTTGGACATGGCTGGTCTCTCGTAACTGAGAGTGGCGCTAAAGCAACTGCGTTTTAACAAAAAACCTCTTTACTTAGTTAGTGAACGGTTACAATAATTCTATGTTTAAAGGTCGTTGGAAGTGTCGAAGCTAAGAAAGTTGATGCATTTCTTTGTTTTCCGCTTTTGTGGGCTGGAACACAGACGTTTCCAACTTGTATACAGGGTCCAATGCCAAGGGTGTAGTGCTTTTTCTGGCGTGAGAGCTTGTTTTTTGGTTGGGACAAGAGCACTAACTCTTTTCCTAGCCTTTAATGGCTTATGGTTGTAGCGCCATTACTCGCTTTCTGACAAAATAATAAGGACACGCCGACACACACTCACTCTTACACACATACAACACAGGTTTTTTTTTAATGTACCGAGATAATCTTTAAAATCAAGTTTCAAAACCGGTATTCGGACTGGGTAAATATTATGTTCTGTCTGAAATAAGACTGTTGGAGAAGCAATGGAGTCATTCTTGAGCTTAAGCTTCGATGACCGCACATCGCGCAGTCATCACTCCATGACTGGCTGGAACCAGCAACACTGCACATATATACAAATGAATGGACCCTAGGGTAAGAAAATGTAAATGTACGCGTTTTGAAGGTTCCTTACTGTATGTGGCCAATATTAATGCCGGCTACTTCTTCGCAGCTCCTTCCATTCGGGGTAGGGAGTGTTGGTAAGTTAAATGTCCGCAGCTACTAAAGACTGTATGCCCAGAGAAAGGTTGCCCTGCTAGTAGGAAATATACATGGAATTCGAATACATCCTGGAAAGTGATGCGATCCTTCTACAAAAAAGAAAACCATAATGGTTTACATTCTTTGACAAGAAGGTCCCCATATGACTCCCATTGTAGACAACAATTTGTCTTTTCACTTGAGGTCACTTGAGGTCCTTACAAAAATACTGATTCCTTCATAAAAATTGGAAATGTAAGAGTCTTGTGTTTAAACCCAAGTACCAAAGTCAACTTTACTTTTAATGAATCAGGTAAATTCTTACTCTATATTTCAAGATGAAAGTCCTCTCAATAAATAATACGGAATGAAAAACAAAGATCATTTTGAATCAGTGATTATTTGTAATGGTTTGAAGACCCGATGTTTGCCATATATTATAAATACGCAGACAAAAGTCTTTAAATTTTTCAAAGCTTTCCAATCAAAACCAAACAAATTATTTTAAGTTTTATTTTTTTATTTTGGATTTTTTATTGCGATTTGTTTGGTTTCAATTGGAAGATTTGAAAGATTTGATGACTTTTGTCACATGTATAGCGCTAGAACTTATTATTATGACGGAAAACTATCAGTTTATTATTGCGTTTATACTAATTGCCATTGCTTTTTTGGAAATTTTCCCGCCTTTGAATTATTGAAAATGAATTATCAATTTTTTATTGCTATTTTATATTTTTCTAGTGCGAATTGTTATTTTTTCGTTGGCACAGTGTTTAATAATATAGTGGCGATTTCACATATTTTTATTGCCCGATGTTTGCAAATAGGTATGATAGAGTAAATCCTGATATCCAACACCTGATACGTTATAACGTGAAGATTTTCGAACCTCTGCAATCACATTACAAAAATGGGATCAATCAAAACAATATTTATCTGAAACAAATCCAATCCATCGATTCTCCGCATCCTCCCAAATCATGTTTTTGGAAATAGCGGGGTGAGTCCATTATATCAAGCGTTACGGCAAGCTTTGCGGCAGGTAGAATTTGTCATACGCCATTTTCACAGATGAAAAAACATTATGTTCTCTTTATTTTTCTCCAACTACAATTCCAGAAGATCTACCTCTTATAACGATCGAAGTTGAAGATTTCCCTAGTGAAACCCAATTTGAGGAACAGGATGACTAATTTAGTGAAGATCCGCAAAAGCACTTGTTAAAATATATTTAACAAAAGCATGATAGGGATCAAAAAATGACAGCCCAAAAAATGTGCGTGCTTCTTCTCCAGCACAGCACACTACGACCTAATTATACGCGTTGTGGCCAAAAAAAAGCCTTGGAAAAAAAGTCAAGCGATCTTAATACTACCGGTAAAGGGAAGCTAGCTAAACTTCAACAACTTGCGTGCAGTGCCATAACGGGGGCAATGTACAGCATTCCATCAGAAGCATTAGATGCGATTTTCAATATGAATTAGCATGAATATGTGCAATTAGGAGCGGATAAAATGCACTAAAGCTTTAAAAGTAAAAAGGTTTTTGATCACTTGAGTATTCTGAATACTTCCAAATGAGGGCCAGCGATGAGTATGAACGACACTGTATGAATCCTGAGGATAACTATGCCACTCCTTACAAAGTATGCAAAACGTCGCGTACAGATCGGAGTTCACGAATCGGTACAGATCGGAGTTCTTATTTTTCGACGGCTCAATCATATTATTCACGATTTGCTCAAAAATACGATCTAAAACTGGTGCAAGAATCTTTGGCCCTGGTGTAAATATCTCAGTTTCAACGAACAGTGTTCGTAGCAAAGATTTTTGCAATACTCAAATGGGTAAATTTGTGCCTGTATAGAAAATTACAGGCACGCATGTATTTGTATTTCTACTTGGCTTAATTCGATTGAGCCTGTACAAATAAATAATTTAATTAAAAAAATGTATTAGAATTTTTTTCTGACAGTCAGGCAGCGTTCAAAACACTATGTGCTGCTGAGTATATGGTACATTCAAGATTATCTGAGAAAGTATTCTCACATTGCGCTGGTTATGTCCAACGAACACAGTAAATCTGTATTGGGTTCCAGGAAACTATGGTATTGGAGGGAATTAAATGGCAGACAATCTTGTGAAAATGGAATCTAACTCACAATTGATTGGCTCAGTACCCTGCTGTGGTATATAAAACTGTCACTCAAACTGAAACTCAGATGCTGGGAATAACAAAATTTGATGACCAATTGGTTGGCTGTGAAAAAGTGTGTCCAGTCTAAAAATGCATTTACTCCAAATGCAATCAATAACAAAGAAGTCGTAGAGCTCATTAAAAGAGCTCTTTGTACATATACTGGTTTAATAACCGGGCACTGTCCGAGTAGATATCATTTGAAGAATAAAGGCCGTGTTCAGAATAATATTTGTCACTTTAGTAGTATGAAATGCAATACCTTGGAGCATCTGCTTTGCAGTTTGTAGTGAAGTAGATCAAAATTTCTTGATAGAGGTTGTGTAGAGCCCAGTGAGAATTGGTCTGCGAATTCCCGAAAGGTGATTGTGTTCATGAACCAAATTATTCCTGACTGGGAACGTGTTGCAGCGAACGGCTGAGTACTTAATCAATGGTGGTCAACTTGATACGTTCATCAAACAGGGATATACTGCAACATTTCAGTTCCATGGACACAGTTGATTTAACCGTTGTGTGTCCAACAAAAAAAACCTTTAAGAGGCCGACAGGGAACGTTTTTACCCACTGAACTAAAATTACCATAACTATGAAAATATCCAACCGATTTAGAATATTTTCACAGTACTCAACCGCTTTTTTTTTAAATTGTCTTAAATGACCGATGGACATCACTTGCCTCCGAAAATACCGGATATCCGGAACCATGCTCCGAAAATAGGATACTTATAAAAGATTCCAATAGAAAATCAGCAGTAATGACACTTAAAGTCATTCAAAGAATACACAGAAATGTGTGTGATTGCCAAATGATAATTTGGTGACTTGATCCTGAAACAGACATCCCGGAGCACGTTCCCATGGGGTCAAGGATGGCCAGAAAATTATTTGAATTGAACCCTAACAATATGGGTGTAAAAATCCTTGAAATCTTTCCAGAAGAACGTTTGCCATAGTTATTGGACCATCTAATCACTTGGCATCGGATTGACCAGCTCAGAGTAGGTTCCCATGAGGCCACAAATGGCGAGAAAATTATATGAATTGAACTCGAACAATATATAACGTTTGCCATAGGCTAACGTTTGCCATAGGCTAACTGATGATCGAACATTGAAAACGTCTTTTCATCATAAGTTATAATATTTCATTAGCAGTGGTAGAAGAAGAGCCATCTTCAGGTTTTCAAAATACCCAGTTCAATTAAATTAACTTATGCGAGTATTTTCGGTTACCTAGAAACCCTGTTTGTTTTTCAGCCTCATTTACAAATAATATTTGCCTGTTAGACGAAATGTTGGTCCTTCGAATGCCAAACGGCAGTTAATATGGAATCGCACCTACGCCGCTCCAATAAAGGAAATCTGGGCGCAGTACCAAAACGATTTGATGACTTTCTAGTCGGTCTTCCGAAATCCAGTCAACAGCAATCCACAAGATCAATCGAACCTGCAATCCTAAAAATGCAGAATCCGTTCCAGTTCCAAATGAAAACCGCAAGGAAAACATATCTGTTGCTGGTTCCCGTGTTTCAAATGGTGCTGCCTATTTCGATAGGCGTTCAAATAGCAGTTGGACTTCCAAAATCAGCTAAACTGATAGCCAACTTAGAGCTCTGTTGTTGGAGGAGCAGATCGAGGAAGAAGAACTGAGGGCTTCGATTGAACGGGATAGGATCCTAGCAGAAATGCAACTGGCTGCATTACAGATTCAACAAGACCTGGTGTTGAAGATGGAACAGAAAAAAGCGGAATTCCTTAAATGGAAGCATGAAAGAGACGTGTTTGTAAGTAGTTGTCTGAGTCCGAAAATTTGAAGACAGATAACACAAACATTGAGCCATCCCACTGATCGACTCGACCATTATTTCCCGAGCCCGAATCAAGCAATCCTGTACGTGTACCTGCTCCTGAGCCGGGAGGGAATGAAATCTTGTCTCAAGCTTTCAAGGCGTTGCAGAGTCGAAACATGAAAGACCTACATTCGTTCTCTGGTGATGTAATGGAATGGGCGATTTTCGTGAGCGAATTCAACACGTCCACTGAGGAGTTTAAACTAACTGACCGTGACAACCTCTGAGGTGGTTGAATAAGGCACTGCAAGGCAAAGCGCGCAAGGCTGTGGAATCGTTGCTTTCATCTTCTGAAAATGTGAAGCAGATCAGAAGGATGCTGAAATCTAATTTTGGACGCAGATAAGGGCAATACAGTAGTGGTCATGAACAGGGAAGATTATGATTCACGCGTACGCGACATGATCAATACAGGTCCGTACGAGGAACATAAATTCAACAACGGAAACCCTAAAGACCCTCTCAATTCGATGGTGGAAGAAGTAAACTTTGCTCGGCACAATGTAGCGCGTTTGATGGGTGATGAAAAACTCCAAAGAAAGTTTCACGTGCCAAATCCAAAAAAAAAACATCACTGTATTGCCCGCCGAAGATTCACAAAACACCAATTGGAATGCGGCCCATTTGCTCAAATATTTGCACACCCACCGAAAAAATGGAAGCGTGGCTAGTTGAAGAAATGAAAAAATACCTTGTATCTCATGGCAAAAGCGTGAAAAATTCGGTCGATCTCGTCCAGCAGCTAGAAGGGCTTAAGGTAAGACGTGGTGAAATTTTGGTATCGTTTGACGTTGCAGCACTATTTCCAAGCGTACCAATCGCCGATGCTCTACGAAGCCTGCGTCGACATTTAGACCGCAGTCGAGCACCTCACTATCAAATTGAGGCGTATCTTCTTGTGGCGGAGGTTTGCATCAACCAGAATTTTTTCACATTTAGAGGAAAATTCTACAAGCAAACGTTTGGTTTAAGCATGGGAAGCAAACTTTCACCCCTATTGGCGAACCTCTTTATGAGCGACTTCGAGGTAGACACTGAGAAGGAAATGTTTTTCCCTCGAGTTTGGTGGCGTTATGTTGATGATGTACTGGCACCGGTGAAAGAACAGTACCTATAGCAAACGACCAGGATGCTTAACTCACGCCACAGCTCAATTAAGTTCACGGTAGAAAAAGAAATAGGCGGAAAAATACCTTTCCTGGATTTAATGATCACCAGGAAGGAGGACGACACGTTGAAATTTGGACTTTACTGTAAATCGACATCGACTGATAGGTACATTACATCCGACTCCAATTACTTTGGATCCCAAAAGCAAGCAGCTTTTCACTCCATGGCACACCGCCTATATAATGTACCTATGGAGGAACAAGAATTTGCTGAAGAAAAAGAACGTATCCACCAGGCAGTGGAGATGAATGGCTACGAGAAAGGAATTATGGAGAGTGTGAGCTGTTTAGTGGAATACCTGTAACTAGAAAATAAGAAGAATGATTAGTAATTTCCATTTAATTCCAGCTACCTTTATTGCTTATCTTGACAGATACGCGTATTTCGTCTACAATGTGCAGACTTCTTCAGTGTCGTGTACTAATAGTCGAGTATTAGTACACGACACTGAAGAAGTCTGCACATTGTAGACGAAATACGCGTATCTGTCAAGATAAGCAATAAAGGTAGTTGGAATTAAATGGAAATTACTAATCATTCTTCTTATTTTCTAGTTACGAGAAAGGGTTCACGGAATAAATTCTACAACAACACAAACGAAAGCTACACATAAAAAACATCACCACACATAAGCCAGAGAAAGAAAATGTACGAAGAATCAGCTTACCGTTCTATCCTAAAGTCACGAACCCAATAAAAAACATACTCAAACGGCAAGGAATACACATAGTTTACAAAAGCGAAAACACTTTACGCGACGTTCTGTGCAATTTGAAGGACAAGGTTCCACTGGACGAAGGACTGCTCTTCGGTGTACATCGGACAAACCCGCCGCAAAGTAAAGGTTCACTCAAAAGAACACAGAAACGCTGTTGATAAACAGAAACTGCAGGAATCAGCAGCAGCGGTACATGCGACGGGTTTGGACCATCATATTGACTGGAAAAATGCAAAATTAATTAAAACAGTAAGGAAACCGTCACACCTAAACGCATGGGAATCGATGTTTATCTCCAACTCATCCGAACCGCTCATGAGTGAAGACGATCCTCCCATCACATTATGTCTGTTTAATATGACAAAGCTGAGAATTCAATAACCATCGAGAAGAGACGACTACTTGTAAGTGTTAAATGGATCCTGTGTTTAAATTTACATTGAACATAGCGCGAATTACAACGAACAACTTAACCTAACACCCAGTGGGACAGTATGGATATATTCGTTTTGCAAAATGTTCCACTGGCTGGAGCAGGAATCGAACCCTCACTTCATGTCAATCGCTTGAGCGACGAGTGACGCCGCTAACCACTCGACCACGAAGATGACGTGGGCGTTTGATTTGGCAATTTTCTCAGGGAAGCGGCTTTTTAAGCAACGCCATGTTGAACCGGTGCGTGGTAATGAAAATTTTGAACAGCTCAAGAGGAATTTTAATAAAACATATTCTTCTCTAGTTGGCAAATTGATTTGGTCGTCCTGAAAAGGACGAATTTTAGTTTTTTACAGAGGGAACATGGTTCGCGATTGAAACTTTCTTCTCGATCATCTTGGGCTGCAGAACGGCCTGGGTGTTTGGCAGCACGTAATGCAACGATAAAAATAGACATTTACACCGTCTTCAACTCGAGATTGTACAGACTGAACATTGAACATAGAACGAATTACAACGAACAACTTATCCTAACACCCAGTGGACCAGTATGGACATTTTCGGTTTGCAAAAAGTTTCACTGGCTGGAGCGGGAATCGAACCCTCACTTCATGTAAATCACTTGAACGACGGATGACGCCGCTAATCACTTTACCACGAAGATGACGTGGGCGTTGGATTTGGCAATTTTCTCAGTGACGCGGCTTTTTAAGCAACGCCATGTTGAACCGGGGCGTGTTATTTCAATGAGCTCATGAAAATTTTCAATCAAACATTCTCTTTAGTCGGTAAATTGATTTGATCGTCCTGAAAAGGACGGATTTTAGTTGTTTACGGAGGAAACATGGTTCGCGATTGAAATTATCAGTCTTCTTGGGCTACAGGACACCACTCTGTGAAATGGTCACACCGGAGAAAAGTTTTTTTCAGCTCCTCGTCGTTGCGGATGGCCAGCTGCAGGTGACGTGGGATTTCTGGTCTTCTTGTTTTCACGGGCTGCGTTATCTACCAACGTGCCCGGCGAGCACGTTTGTCGCATACGGATGCACAACGAGAACTGATGGTGGGTCGATCATCCCCACATGTTTGATAATCGCTGGCACGGTAACTGTGGCAGTATGAACCAACCAGAGCGTAGTGCAAATATGATGTCATTTTCGACCAATAGCTTTGTGCGTTTAGACATTTTTCTTTTAAGTACTTTTTAATTAGTTTAAACAAATGTAATGAATTAAGTTTGCAACAGGGATTCAGCTTTGATGTTCTACCTTTCGAATGAAATACGTATCATAAAATTTCTGTGGGCCAGAGAGGAGATATTATCGTTCAAAATCTCCAAACCCGCGTAACGCTATCGATTTCAAAAAAAAATAGAACGGCGCCCCTATGCAGGAATAGAAAATAGAGACGTAAGTCCTACGTCAAAACCCATGTAAAAAAATAAAATTCCAAAAAAAAAAAAGGGGGGTGTGAGAAAATGTGCGGGGAACGTTTTTTTATAGGGGGACCCTTTTATGAGAAAAAGAGTTTATGAAGGGTAGGATGTTCCCAAAATTGTTTTGTTGTAATAATGTAATTTTTTGTGGTTTTTTTTTTTTTTTTTTATCCCTTGCGCTGAACTGGCCGGCTTGACGTGCCGCAAGGGCTCAGTAGGGATCAAGACCCAAAGCTAAGAGTCAGTTCCATTGTGGTTATATCACATTTATTAGCAGAGCAGCACATCGAAATTTTAGGTTCATTATTCTTTATATGCTATACAATTTCAGATCATCCATGGATATCCCAAGTTTTGTAAAATAATTTCAAATCAATTTTTTTTTTCTGGTGGCCATGATACATTATCTAAGCTTTCAGGTTCATGGTGGATGTGCGGGTCCGTATACAATTGCAGCAGGACCACAATCTGCAGACACGTAAATACAAATGAAATTATTATCGTTTTATATTATAACATCCATTCACTACATTTTGTATGCTTTTTTATAAGTCATTTTCAGCTTCACATTTATGCATCCTTGTCAGTTATAGCTCATCTAACCTACGTTATGTATTTGAAAAGATAGGAAGGTTTTGATTGTTTTTTTTTTTTTTAGAAAGGATCATATTCGAAAAATTCTACTTAAAACAGCACTTTCCTTCTTCATCAGAAATATATATTAATTCAAAACCTAACAGTTTACAATCATTCATTTCCTATTTTACAGACATGAGGAATCATTTATGGGTGTACCAGAGCTATAGAAAAATTCAATTTCCTAATTTTTTATTTTAGTTTTATTAAGATTCAGTTTTTAGATTCATACTCATCTGAAATTTATTTCAGCCTTATTATTAGCTGTCTTCAGTTTTGAGACAACGGGCGTCTAATATTGATTATGATCATTATATACACATCTTATTTTTATTTTCAGTAACATACCAGTAGATGTCATATATATCTAAGAGCTGAATTATGCGCTTGGATTTGGATATGAAAAATTATTTACAACAACAAAAACAAAATTGAAGATATATTCCGTAATTTATCTGAACTCCTGATTGATGGATTCTGGTTTCTACGTTACCGGTTTGTCTCGATCTCGTTCTTGTTTTTTTTTGGTGTTTTTGTTTTCCCTTCTTTTTCTTTTTCAACTGGCGATTGCAGATCCAGTTTTGCCAGCCTTTTTTAGCTGGCTTTTCTATCTGGCCGCTTGGTGCTTTCTCTGCCGTTAGCCGTTTTGCTCTGGAGGCATGGTTTTATGCTTTTTCCTGACCTTGATTTGATGAGTCCTACGGCTTTCGCTTTTTGGTTTAGTCTACCTTTGATAGGAGAAAAGGATTTTAGAGTCGGTTTCGTCTTTGAGCTGTGTAGGTTCTTATAAACCTGACTAAAATTTGAACCTTTGGCATCTCTTGCTGCCATAATAAAGCCGAATTGATTTCTAGTGGCTTTCATAAAATTTTAATAAAACTTAATAAAGCTGGGTGGTTGGGGCAATGTTACTTGGGTATCTGTTTTAAATTTTTTTCTCTTTTTTTTTGTGTTCTTTTTTTTTTTTAATTTTTTTTGAATTAATACCCATTTAATTTTTTTTTTGGACGGGGGTAATTTTTACCTACGCTTATTATGTTCTCTGACTATTATTGTGAAAACAAATTCTAATCGTAGTAGATCTTATTTCAATAGAAACTGCAACAGTCTTTCGATGAGTGGATGGTCAGATTAGTTACGGATATATGTATTCTACTATAGTTTACTGGCTTGCTGATATTATTATTTTATATTTTAACGTCAGTTTATTATTTTATGTTGTGATATTAAATGATGTGACATAATTGCATTTAAATTCATTTCATTAAAATCGCTATATCCGATGAGACTCACTACATAAATTATTGCAAGGAAACGGAACAGCACATCGAAATTTTAGGTTTACTATTCTATTGCTATTTGCTATTGCTATATTTTAAATCAATTTTTTTTCTCGCAGCTACATTGTCTAAACTTTCAGGTCCACAAATGGAATTGTTATTATCATTCTTATATTCATTCACTATTTTATTTGTCATTATAATATTCATTCGCTATATTTATTATAATTATAATATGAATTCACTATATTTTATACATTACTATATGACATTAAATATATATTGGGAAGGGAGGGAGCATCAGGGTATCACTCAAGCTGGAATTGGACAATGGAGTGGTATGACAACCGGCGTCTAGGAGGGAACAAACAGTATCATTTTCTTTATCCTACCGATTCGATTGTGATGCTGTGAATTCTACTCCAACAGTTTCAGTGAGAGTGACGCGCCCTTCTTAACAAGCCATCCCGTAGAAAGCTTAATGAGTATTGCGAATTGGGTTATTCGATTTGTTGGATCGTATCGTTGGAAGGAGAATCTCATGTTCCTGCGGGTTTCGCGTAAGTGTCTCTGCTTACGGGTCCGCCCCACCGTGTTTGGCCCTTCATACAGCGTTACTGTGAATGCAATCCGGTAACTCAATTTGATCTTGCTATTAAGTGGAGCTGCATACATGACAAGGTCTTAGAAGGGATGGTGGCTACCTTACATACATACATATATTATTCCTTGGCCTTTATATAAATTCATAGAAACGAACGAGTCAATGCGCTAGCAATTCTTGGAACTTCTCTCAGCATGAAGCTGAAAACATGGGATTCTTTGAGAATGCTGGAACAACACTTTCATAGCAAGACAATCATAGCGGTTTATCACTCCGAACATTTATATGACTCGCTAAATACTTGATCATGAAAAAGGCGGCAAGGAATAAAAACTGGTACATTTGTGGTGCTGGTATTTTCACTAAAGACGACAGTTTTTCAAAAAAATACCAATGGAATGCTTTGAAATGTGGAGATTTATAATGCATGTACGGTAGTGCACTTTATTTGAAGAGTACTTTCGTATTGAGTCAATGCTTTAAGTTAAATAAATAGTAATTAATTATAAGTTTGAAAATGCTTGAAAAAAAAAATTGATTGTGTAATGAATCTTCAAAAAGCTTTCAAAGATAGATGAAATTGTACACATTAAACGAAATTCCCATTCACGACCAATATCCGCTCAGTAATCCAAAACAACAGAAAAAAAAGCTTTACCCCCCATGGCAAATAGATCAGTTACGACTAACAATGCAGTTTCACAAAATGTACTCCTCTTTCAGTGGAATTCAGCAACGCCAACTATTTGTTAGTGAATTGACATAGGCATCTAGGGTGGGAGTTTCAAACATTGACTAACGCGTTCCTCGTTTCTCGTGCATGTTTGATTTTTTTCGTTAGCAACCAAAGTATTAATTTCTCCCGAGAACAAAATCCTCAAAATTCATATATTGACCAACATCAGTGCTCTTCCCTTCGAGTGCTGCAACTGAATGTTTTCAATATTTGTTCTCAATCCTGCCATAGCTTGCAAATCCGTAGGCAAAACAGACCTACAACAAATAAAGCATCTGATTGATCAACGCCTGCGGTCCGGTATGTATAGGTGCTTGCCTATGTCTATAGTGACTAACCTAAGCTCGGTACAAGTTGAAAAAGCTAGGGTATTTTTTGTGTCATAGCTTTTCTCTTTTTCATTAGAATGCAGCTCTTCCCGGCTCGTTGTTTGATTTAAGTGAATTTCTACTTCCTATGAATGTGGGTAAATGATTTTTAGCAGATGTGACTCCATTCTATTTGGTATCGAGCATGTCCCTCCAATTTAAGCTCCGCTCTGTCGTACAGAAATAGCTTTGTTTTGGTCTGTACAAACGAGTTTATTATTTGGTTAGGCACATTCCAACAAACATACCAACAAGCCTCGCACTGGATTTTAGAAAAAAATATAATTGAAATTTTTATCAGCACTGTCAAGCCAATCAAGTAAAACACAACTTTTTACTAAGCTTTGGCTCTCAGAAAAAAGGTCACTGTGGTTTATATTTTCAAACCTTTATACAAGAAGATTTCAAAAATCTGTCTGACATTTTCTGGCTATAAGGGAGAGCAAACCGAAAAGTCAATTTTCTGTTCATTTTTTCCTATTGATAGCAAAATGAGTATTCCACTAGATGTTTTGTCAAGGCAATGAAAAAAATACTGCAAAGTGTAATTAAATCTATCTCCATGATGTATGGCTTCATTTGGATAACTATTTTGCCTTGAAATACGCTTTTGTGCAATACAAAGTTGATTTACGCCTGATGCATGCTTGTGAACCTCTACATAACTTTATATAAGGACAATTATAGGGCAGTAAGTGGGTTTGGTGGTTGCTTCGGATAATTTTTTTTTTACCTAGATTCATTTATTTGTACAGGCTCAATCAAATTAACTTTACAGAGTGAAATTTTCATTATTATAAACATCAGTTATCTTGGAACTAGAGTCAGGTGGGGTAGAACCGATTACTCGCGGTCTTCTCGAGGTTAATAGAAATGAAAATTTTACTAATGGGAGGGTAAGCGGGAAGCTTGATGTAATGTTTACATAACACATTCATTTTAAATTCTAAATCGTCTAATCATAACTCATAACTATAAAGCTTTTGCTTTGCTTTTGGCTTGAAAATATTCAAAAAAATAAACACGCACACACAAACACAATATTGAAAAAAAAAAACTAAAACATAACATACATGGTAACCGAACAACAACCTAAGGCTAAAATTAGTTAAAACACATAAATGCGTTTCATAAACTCCAGATCACGTAGAGCCAACGGAAAACTTTAAACGTGCCGGATTTTCTACGGTAAACCTCGGTGCATTGCTGATCCTACCATGGAGAAGGAGGTTTCCTGCGAAATGATGTTTCTGGAACTGGTCGAGTTTGAGCGTGAAGCGCGCTTTCCAAAATCAGGTTAGACAGGAAGTTATATCCCTCCAGCGATGGAAGCCCTTCTATCGTCATTACGGTTTCATCTATTGCTGTCCTGCATTTTGTCCAATCAATGTAACGGGTTAGATCACACGCGACGTTGATGAATTCCGACGGATTGAACCCGATGGCAACCGAGATTTGTATGGGCAGGTGATAACTACCATGGGGATTCTTATTCACATACCATGTGCAATCCAACGATAATGAATTCGAACAAAGTGTGAGGTCTAATCTTCTGCCAACTGAGGATGGACCAGCCAAATGTGTTGCTTCTCCATAGTTCAGAACTGTCATATTGAAGATGTCACAGAGGTCAAATATCAAGAAAATGCCGGTTGTTATCGTACAGTTGGTTAATTGAGGCTCGAGGAGGAATATAAACATTAGCAATACAAAGGCCTTTATTTTAAATTTCGCCTGACACGCGAAAACTTCAGTACCTGGAATTTAAGAAGGAGTAGCACTTTTTGATCCCCAAAAGTACTCCTCAACGTGAATCCTTCCGATAAAGACTAATAATATTGAAATCATAAAAAGGAAGATCGATCTCAGAGGAAAGCTATGTTTCACAAAGAGCGAATGCATCACAACCGGTATTGTGAGCTAAATATTTGAAAGGTTCAAATTGAAAAACAAGACTTCGACAATTCCACTGCAGAATACTGATTACATACCTGACCTAATATGGAAAATTATCCATCCAAAGAAATGATTGCTGCAAGGAGGGGCCACTTTATTGTCAATTGCTTTAAAATTACAATGCTTCTTAGAGCGTCAACAATTTCGAGGTACTTCAAGATACCTTCGACAATGTTATCAAATGAGAACAGCCCAGTCGAGAGGGCTTCTGTTCTTGAAATCGGAGCATCAGGGCTTTTGATGTCCTCGGAAGATATGGAAAGCCCTGGGTGTAGTAAGTACTACGAAAACCAGGTGAAATTGGGTAGGCTGATTTAGGGCTTCTGTTCAGCAATTTTCCGTGGGCGGACGCGTCTTCGCATCCGTGAAGCACCTTCCGGAAAACTGAATGATTTTCCCTCTTCAGCCAAACTAATGTCAGACTCGTCATCTGACAGAGGAGCAAAGGTATTATTATTTGCATTGGGTGATTAGGAGGCTTTTTTCATCATTTCTGTGAAAAATTTCCTGGAACGTTGTTTTAGCGAGCTTTCTAATTTTTCCAAACGTTTTTTGTACGCCAGGTACGACGAGAGAGCATGAGGAGGAATTCTTTTGCAGAAATCACATTTTGGTGTGCTATCTGCACAGGCGCCATCCTTATGTTCTTCCCCGCATTTGGAGCAGCGTGCCTTATTGCCTCAGGTCGTATGTCACATCTGCTTGTATTTTTGGCAGATCATGACCTGAGGTACGAACAACCGCACAGGTAGTCAAAGTTTTCCCAACTCAACGTATTGATGGAGGGCTGAACCAGAGAAGGTTATACGAGACTAGTCTGAAGGGGCAAACTTCTTTTCAACCTTATGGATTGATACTGTGCCATGTTTTTGCACTTCCAGTATCTTTACTGGTGAAAGCAGAGGGTTCTTAAAACGCCAAATGCTTGCTTGAGCAGGATCTCAGGGGTCAAACTCACTTCTGAAACCACACCTTTAATTTAAATGTCGCACCCATGGGAACTTATTACGCTCAACCACTGAAGCAATTACAAAGACAAAACTACACACAAAATCTGCTTAAGCTAAAAACAAAATGGAATTACAATGTATTCAGGGGAGAAAGAGAAAAAACAAAATACTTATGTTATATGTATTACTGAGCTGCTGCTGCCGGGCGACGAAAATGTGTGGCAGCCTATACCAGTGAGGAGTGAAGCGCAACGAAAGTGATTCGATGAACAGTTACAGCCGATAAAAAGGAACAGATAAACTCTATCACTTGATGGGCTACTGGTATGCGCGACCACGCAGAATTGCGGTTCAAAATGGCTTGACGACTGTCAAATGCAATTAATAATTTGTCTTTGTTTGTCGTTATCGCGCTATTAAAACTGCACTTTTTTCATCAAGAAGTAAAAACTTTGAACCACAACTGCACTGGTTGTAATTAACTGGTTTTAATTGAACTGAGAAAAAACCGTCTATGAAAGAAACGAGCTGCGAAAACTTACAAAACTACGGAGCGTGGACGTGACGATTGCTTGTAGACTGGGCAATCCAAGGAGACTATGTTGATAAACTCAATATTTCTTATGCAAAAACCTGTGTTTCATCAAAAGAGTAACGAGCTTATTGACCCGCCCTCGTATTAACAGATTTCCATTTTATTTTGTTTTGCTCCCTTTTTCATTTTATTTGGTTTTGTTAAATTTTGATTTTGTTAAAAACATTTTGTTTAACTTAACCAATTTTTGGAATTTTTAAATTGTTCCCCCTTCTTCTTTGTTGTGTTTTTTTTTTTTTTTTTTTTCTCCTTTTTTTTTTTTTTGGGCGTTCTTCCCCTCGCTCTTGGCTTATTTCTAATTAAAAACAACACTAAGGAGTGTATCGAAAATAAGCTATCCACAAACTTTCTTTCAAATTTTGTTGAAAACCGATATTTTATTCATACAAAAAATTGATCCTTTATTGTACGAGGTTAAACTTGAACATAATGAAGACCGGATGAAATTTAAGTTATTCCTTCACGAATTTTCGAACTTTGAATCGAATGCTCTTCATCAAGTTCCGGACAAGTGTTGCATCGCATTTTTTGGACGCTTGAGCCCACATTTTTTTGAACTCCTGCATGTTCCCAGCTGCCTTACCAGTCTTCTTGAAGACCCTCTTCACGATTGCCCAGTAACGTTCGATGGGTCGAAGCTGAGGGCAATTTGGTGGATTGATATTTATCTCAACGAAATCTATACCCTTTTCCGCAAGCCAATTGAGAGTGGTTTTGGCATAGTGAGCCGACGCTAAATCCGGCCAAAACAGTGGAGGTGTACTATGCTTCTTATATAAAGGCAACAATCTCTTCTGGAGACACTCAGATCGATAGATTTCCGCATTTATAGTTCCGGTAGTATAAAAAATGGTTGACTTCAAACCACAGGAACATATTGCTTGCAATACCAGTACCTTTCGACCGAATTTCTCCACTTGAATCGACCTTTCCGCATCGCTCACATCCTCCTCAACGACGGCAGTAAAGTATTGTGGACCTGGAAGGGTTTTTGAGTCCTCCTTTACATAGGTCTCATCGTTCATCAAAACGCATGCATCAGGACGCTGCAAAAGACGCGAATACAATTTCCGGGCCCTTGTTGCTGCTCGCTTCTTCTGTTCTGCACTTTGTTTCGAGATTTTCTGCTTCTTGTAGGTCTTCAGGTGGTTTCGCCTCTTGATACGCTGGATCATTCCGACACTCGTTCCTGCTTTTTTGGCCAAATCACGTATTGACATTGATTTGTTCTTCATGATTAGAGATACCACTTTCTGCTCCAGTTTCGGGTTGGAAGAACCGGGTTTTCTGCCTCTTCCTGGTAGCTCATCCAAAGAATAGTGTTCCCCATATTTATTAATGATGGTTTTAACACTCGCATGATGAATTCCAAACCGCTTCGCCAATTTTCGCATAGTAATACCCTTCTCACTTAGCCATGGGTCCAGAACCTTAATTTTCACTTCCTTTTCAATACGCGACATTTTGAAAACGCAGAATTTGAACCGCACAAACAAGTAAACAAAAGAAAGCTGACAGTCAAACGCACAGCATGCAGTGTTCAGAGCATAAAAACCCACTACAAATACATGCGTACAACGCAAATGTATGTGGATAGCTTATATTCGAAACACTCCTTAAGACTAAAATTTGATAATACTAGGGGTGTGGTACAAGGTCTCGAATGACCTGGTGGTCTGATGTTTGGCAACGTGCCTTGTATTAAGTGATAGACTCACTATAGCGATCCTCAAGTGTTTTTATCTCGGACAAACGGTGGACCTCAGATGCTCTTGTCCAAAGAGGAGTGTTTAGGATCATTCTAAGGAACTTATTTTGAACACGCTGAAGCTTCAGGTGCTGTGTTTTTGCGCAACTCTCCCAGATTGGCATGCCGTACTCAATAACTGGAAGTATGATCTGTTTGTAGATGGCAAGGTTGTTCCTCAGGGACAATGTAGAATTTTTGTTTTTTGTTGGTTTTGTTCTGTTTTTAAGGTTCAGCAGAACGTTACACTTTGTGTCAGTCTTATCAACCTGTTCCCTGAAGTTCATCTTGCTATCTAGTGTCACGTCAAGATAGATGGCTGAATTGGTCCACTCCACCGTTGTACCGTTTATACAAATTTTAACATCCTCAACCGGAACAAGTCTGGGAGATTTTGAGTGATGGAATACGTTGTGCTGGGTCTTCGCTGCGGTGATACAGATCTTCCATTCAGTGATGTATTCTGACAGGACATTCTGGCTTCGCTGCAGTTTTGCGGTTAGCGCTCTTGTCACCCTACAATTGTGGACAACTGCGGTATCATCGGCAAATAACGTCAGAGACTATTTTCAGGGGGCGGAGATATGTCCAAGGTGAACAGATTGAACAGAAGTGGACCTAGTATACATCTCTGTGGAACACTGGCGAAGATCTCTTGCGCATCGAAAACTGCACCATGCAGCGAAACGTGGAATGTCCTGTCCGACAGATAACTTTTAATTATCTTCACCAGGAAGATGGGAAGGTTTGGATAGTACACCAGGCCATCATGCCACGCGTTATCAAAGGCCTTCTCGATGTCGAGAAGTGCCATGGCAAATAATTTAGCTACAGGATTGTTCCGCCTGAGGATGTTGATGACTCGGCTCGGCGGGCAAGATGTTGAGCTCATCGGCAGATGAGAGAAGCCGACGGTTGATCGCTTTCTTAAACAGCTTAGATAATCCTGAGAGAAGGCTGATTGGTCTATAGCTCTTGGATGAGGTAGGATCTTTCCCAGGTTTCTGGATGAGGTGACTTTGGCTGACTTTCAACACGAAGAAAAGTAGCTAAATCACAGGCATTGGTTCAAAGTCAACGCCAGATGCTCGTATAACTGGAGGCTCTAATGCTTGAACTCCAAGTTCACGATGCTGTTGAAACCTGGGGCTTTCATGTTCTTTGAGGTTTTGATATAGGTCAGCTGAGATCTCCAGCTCTACCGAGAAGTCGTTGGAACTAAGATGGATGTTTTTACAAGCTCGCTAACGGCTGCTTCATGCGGACTGATGAGGTTTTGTCCGAGATTGTGGGAGCTGACAAAGTGTTGACTTATCTCAGCAGCCTTCTTTAGTGAGTCTATCAATGGGTACAGAGTTGCTCAACTGGCATATCACTGGGACTTGTTGCTCCTGGGCCTGAGAGATCGCTTGCTTGATGGTCTGCAGTTGCCGATCGATGTACTCAACCAACTCAAGCTGCATGTTGAAATCGATGCTGTCGTCAACGGGTTGTCGAAACCTCTCTCATCTGGCGCGACGGTAGTTCCGTCTGGTGATCCGATGCCGGTTGACCGAGGAGCCAACTTCGGTCACCACTGGATAGTGGTCCGAGCTGAGCTTTTGATGTACGACTGGCTGGGCGAGGTTGTTCCCCATGTTGGTGAAGAAGATGTCAATTGTTGAGTGGGCCCCAGGTCTGCTCAACAGGATGGTGTAATGGCCTTCTTCGAGGTCCTCCAGATGTTTCCCCAGATTTCGTGTTTCGCATTCAGGTCGCTGGCGATGATAAACTACCCCTTCTTCCCAGTTAGCTTTTGGATGTCATTTCGTAGGTCCGTTGTTGATCCGTTAGCGGTGCTGGCTTGCTTGGAACAATAGGCCGCCATGATGGTGAAAGGGCCGACGGCAGATTCGACCTGAGCTCCGATGGCTTCGATTTTGTCTACCAGCTTAAGTATTTATAAACCATGATCATCTATAATATATCTCTTTACCATTCGCATTTGGTTCATAACATCACAGTAACAGCCGATATTCTGGTTTATCTTATTTCAGATCGTACTACTGTGACTGCTATCCAGGATTCAGCGGAATCGATTGTGGCTACGGACCACTCTGCAAGGATTCACATATATGCGAAAATGGTGGAACATGCAAGTAAGTAATGCTGAACATCTGTAATTGACGGCTGTTCGACCACATTTGTATACATATAAAATATTTGTAGAGCCATGAAAAGGCAACTTTCAATGGAACCTACAAACAATCTTATCAACGGTTCGTCTAGTCTTCGATAACGGTGAAACACAACTAAGACAGCAGAGTAGAAGTGGTTTCCAGCCATTATGTATCTTTGAATCTCTCTGATAATGTTGTTGTCAGCGGTCACCAATGAGCCCAGATCAGTAGTGGCAAATGTACATTTTTTACAAAATAGTCACTTGCTGCAAAATGTTAAGCTCCGCACACCAACAATCATGTTTGGGGATAGAATTTTAGAAAGAGAAGAAAGTTGCCCTCCCAAGCAACACAAAACTATTAATTGAGTTGCTTTGGAGTAACATTAACTGTATTGCAACAATTGTACTGCTAGGGCTTTTTCAAACAGTTAAGAAATTGCGTATGACAGTATTTGATAGCTTGATTAAAAACTCAATTGCTTGGTCATCTTTGGTTATGAATTGTTAGTATATATTCTTTTAATTTCAGCAACCAATAAAATTCTGTGCGATAAATCTATAAATCTAAGTCGCAACTTTTTTTAAACTATTAGCTGGTGGCAGCAGAAATGTTTCGTTGCCTGTAGGAAACAGTTCAAAAATGTCATGAAATTCTCCAGTCCATGCCAGTTTATCCCATTTTGGCGTGTTTTCAATTCGGCTGCTACGAAAATTGTTGAATATAAACTATAAAAACCACCACTGACCCAGATACTTTAATTCTTTTACCACCTTGATTTCATCACCATCGACTAAATTAGGGTTGAGAAACTAAGATAGTCTTCCCGTGAACCTCTTGCTTTTACCAATTTGGTTATTATTATCAAAACTGTATAACTCACAACACTTCATATGATCAATAAATATGCTCACTGTTTACAAACAAACATATCTGTTGTAGAGTGCCATTCTGAAGAAAATATATAAAATAGCAACTTGTTGCAATGGAACAAAAAAATCTGCCTTGAAACAAATAAGAGATAATTCTGTTTGTCTTTGTACCTAAAAATTAAAATAACAGATCATAATAAACATAATCAACATACAGATGAAAAAAGCTCAAGGTGCGGATCCTGTTTGAAACATGGCATTCTTCCTTGAGAATTGCATTATAGCGTTAGAATACTTTCAAATATGTTGCAAAAAAGTGATTTAATACGATTATTTGAATCAAAGTAACGTTGTGAAAATGATACCGATTGATCAATTCTACGTGATTTTCAATTAACGTTGACTATGTAAATAAAAAAACACAAATGCGATTCACTTGCAAACGTCAAATTAACAAGCTTTTTTCTTTTGTTTAAATGAATGCGTTCATTACTTATTTTTCCATAACATCTACATTCTTATATTAAAATTTTATTCTCCGGCTTTTGATTCTTTGATCATTGTTTCTTAGGTGCTAGCCCTGAAATGAGTAAACTTTGGCATTCTAGCAAGAAACCTTTAGCGGTACCATATCATCCACATCATATTCGCTTCAAGTTCATTAATATATTAAATAAGATCGGTTCGATCCAACTTATTACGGGCAATCATAAAAAGTTTATTATTAACAATAATCAGCCGAAACAGCAATCTCCATACAACCAAATTCTTTCTCAGAAAATGCGTTCGTTGTAAGAATTACAGCCCACCAAAACTCATGACGATGTGTATCATAACTTAAGGCTACTCATAAAAAAATAATAACGCCATCAAATGAAAATCATCCATAAAGCTGCATGGTTCTTGCCGACTCGGTCTCAATTTCTTTTATCTTTCTTGCTCCAATTTTATTTTACAGACACATTGGTGACAATGCCGTTACCTGTATCTGCCCCGCCAGCTTCAAGGGCAACAA
Source organism: Aedes koreicus (assembly GCA_024533555.2). Lineage (NCBI taxonomy): Eukaryota > Metazoa > Arthropoda > Insecta > Diptera > Culicidae > Aedes > Aedes koreicus. Next base: position 22,416 of record JAHHFK020000536.1, read on the forward strand.
ATGCGAGATCAGCGAGTACGATGAAATCACAGGTAATTGCTCCATTCCTCGTTCATCATTACCGTCATTTTCATCATCATTATCATCAACATTCTTGACTGTCTGCCAGGCAATCCGTTCAAAAGGTGGATAAACTAGTTTTATACCATCGATTTATTGAATACCAAAAAGGATATTTCGGAACCGAGTGGTTCTTTCGTTTGTTTCAATCCAACATATCCATAGAATTACATCCACTGCTCATACTGGTCAGGATGATGGTTCTCTATACCGGATTAATGATTCATTTTCTTTCTCATCATCCCGCGAGTTGCTGCCTTAAACAACCAACGTTGATGAATATTAAATAAGGATTAATTGAAAATATTGGTGAAAAATTTCTGGAAATTGCACCAGTTCAATTTAGTTTTTCATCAATTTTTAGACAACGTGTTACAACTACTCTGAAGTATCATAACGGACATGAAAAATATCAGGTAGGTAATTGGGTTAGATGACGCCCAATTTTTTTTTTTGTCAATATTGATGCTTGCAGCACATTAAAGAAATGATACATGCGTCAAAGCGGCCAGGCCTACTGCGTTGCATTGATCGCAAAAGATGATTCTGTAAAATGAGTTGGATTCAAAAGAATAGATTTGAACGCCAACGCAATTTGTGAATCTACAGGGGAGGAAGGATGCGTGGATATATCGTACCATACGCTTCGAGGTAAGAATAATAAAATCATATTTAAATAAATAATGAAAATCCGAGTAATGAAAAATATAATAATGGTTATAATAAAAATGTATAATCAATATGCAATGTCATACAGAATAGTATATAAAATATTGTGAAGGGAATATCCCTTCGTAACGTAGCATAGTAACGTAATATAATAATAATAAAAAGTAGAAGGATTTGCGTATTTATTATGAACATAAAAGTGTATACAATATATCATAACTACGAGAAAAAAGTTTTTTTAAATAACTTGAAAACTCCATGGATGACCTGAAATTACACATACAGAATAGTTCATCTAAAATGTCGATGTGCTGTTCCAATTCCTTGCACCATTTTACTCATTTTTAGTGGATCTCATAGTTTTAAATGATGACATCCACTGGTTGGTCACTGATCTAATCTAATCTAATCCAATACAAACGTAGCAAAATAGAGCAGCATTTATGAATATAAAAATTAAATAAAATAATATTCGCTGATCTAAATTATTAGAAAAATACTTAATGATACGAGGCAACAAAATATCTACCCAACCTGGAATCACCTTCCTTGAAACCTTGGCGCAGTTAAAATTTCATTATTATTGCTATTATTATTTTCCAAATGAAAATAATAATGATATAAAAAAACGCCCGAGCACCCAACGATGACTTCAAGTGATGCTGGAGCCAACCTTTAACCTAAACATGAATTCATGTATGTGAAAACTTGTATGTATCCTATTAAAAATATCATTTTTAAATATAATATTTAGATATTTAAAACGCAAATATATTAACATGTTTATAACAGTTGAAATTTTACATCCTGAAAATTTAATATGATTTCAAATAATACACAATGATATGATGAAAATCATCATCATCATCATCATATATATAATAGCCCTGTTTATCTGTCCGGTGACTAGCCAACCAGACGCAGCACGCGGGAAAATTCTCACAAAAAATAAAATATTTGACACTTCTATTCTTTTTTACTATCAGATGCAGAAAACAAAACCAGTGACAACCTTAGACAACCAGACACAGCATTTGATGAAAAAAATCAAAGACAACAGACGTTGAAAATTTTGATTTTTTTAATGCAGAAAAGAATCTATCACTCTTAGACAACCGAATGCAGCAGTTGCTGGAAATAACACAGACAACAATAAAAAACGCCGTCGTTCGACAAGCGGGCCCACATGTCAAATACGATATGAGCGCCGCCGTGGCCTATCGTCAATCTACTGATTTTTAATTCAGCCACTAAAATCAGTAAACGATGGAAACTGTATTGAGTGTCATATCTGTTATGTCTGTGCCGAGAAGATCGAGCTGACTTGGAGGATGCTTTGTTGTTAATTTTTGACATTTCGTGTCGATCACCATCTTCATCGCAGCCAACTTCACTCCGATGCTCTTTACACGGAACCATAAATCTACCCAAATTTGAGTTGTTTTCACCCTTTTACCCACCTCAATGGTTGTAGGCAAATATGAATAAGGTGAACATCGCGCTAAGTTGTTCACATTTACACCCCGTGAACAATGTTTACTCTCTCGGTAATAAACTTTACCCAAAACTAAAACAAATTTTGAACGCAAAATCGAGAGTGTATAATTTTACTCAAATTTGAGTCATTGCGCCAAACATCCCGGTGGGTTGAGTGCGGCTTGCTCTATTTTTTGTCAACATTTCACGAAGAAAAGAGAGAAAACTACCCTAAATTTGAGTACAAATTTCAAACGCTTGCTCAATTTTCGGTGTTTATAATTTAAAAAAAAAATGTATAAATGTATAAATGCATTGAGGATTGAGGAACTGAGGTGGCAGAATGCCACCGAAGTCTCCGAAATCCGAAGTGTAAGCATTGCGTCGATTCGATTCTTAGCAAACGACTGAGTCAAGCGTTTGCCCGGTTTAATGCAAACAGAGGATGTTTTTTTTTAGTTATGGTCCGACGAGCCTTAGCGATTTGGACGGCAAGCGTCTGCCCAGTATAATGCTATCGTAGTTTTCTGCAATTACTGTTATTGTGCATTATGAGTACGTAATGTTACCTTCACCTATGATCTTTTATGCAGATAAAACGGTTCGGTGAAATAGTCCGCCATTGACAGGCCTTCAGACAATAACATAACATCAGTCCTGAGTTGTGCAAGGACGATTAAATTACATTTTCAATGATTTTTAATCGTGGCTAGCCACGACGGGTCAACTAATAATATAATGAAATAATAAACAACATCCATTTTTTTTAAAATAAAGTTCATGTGTGTACAAAATACATCTGACATACACTAGTCTGTGACTGAAAAAGGTTTGCTTTATATCCCGAAGGTCCTGGAACAGCTGAAAAACAGAGAAGATCATTATAACTATCACAGATAAGACCTCAATCAAAAGATGCATTGATGTTTTTTTTCTTCTGAAAAACAACAGACTACTCCAAAAGACATCCTTTAAAAAGCCTTCCGTATAATCCTCCTGTTACATTCCAAGGACAGCAGTATTAGTTATCGAAGAGCCCGTTTTGACAACTTCTAACTGCTAACCATCACATGCCAGTCCTTTATGAAAATAGCAGTTGAAATTCAGAAACGCTGAAATTCTCAAAAACAACTGGAGCCTTTAATTGATCCATTTGTTCTCAAACTAAATGGTTTTGGAATGCAAAGATGATTCCAAAGCGTGCTGAAACCATCAATTAAACGAGAATGAAAAATATACAATATGATTAAGAGGAAAACGATCCTCAGTCGCCTCCTCTCACCTCTATACTGTCAAATAAGCAACCTTGCCCTTGCCACGCCAACCAGCGTCTTCACGTTTTAGCTGGCAATCTTCTGCGATCGCTCAACTCACAGAGGCGTGAGATAGGAACCTGTGAGGACCGGAAGTCACACACTCCTTCCATATTATCAACTCACCATTTGAAGCATACCAAAAATATAATTTTCAAAAAAAAAAAAACTACAAAAAACAAAACAAATGGGAGTAGGACACAAAAGGATAAAATGGAAAGAGCTCACCCGGATTTTTAGAACATTCCTTTGCTGTGGACCATGAATCAAACATCTCCGAGTGACGCGGCTGAACACGAGCTCCTCCTGCCGCAAAGCTGTATTTCTGGAATTCCGTCTCCAGCGAGGACACTTTGTTTCCACACCAGGCGAGAGACTGAATCTTCATCAAAATAAAAACATTTAACACTACTCATCAATTCCACTATCAATTTTTTTCGAAAAAAAGTAACAAGCAGCGAATCACACACCGTTATCAGGTTTTTTTTTTTTTTTTTTTTAAAAAGCGTGCAAATTTGTAGTTGCTACTCCCTTACTGACAGAACTAGTGGAATTGCACAGAGAACCACATAGATGGAGCGGGAATAAGCTTTACATCTTCAATGTAAAGTCAAAATTCTATTTATAGACAGCGGGGCAGGGGTTGTGGGGGGGAGGAAGAATTATATTTTAAAATTTTTATTAAACAGGAAACCCCATCTCTCTATACATAGGGAAGGGAAGTTTTGTGGGTTATTTTTAGATAATGGATGCACTGTGGTAAGTGATGCGATCAATGAAAGAAAGCGCAGTAGACTGCTTTTTATTTTAAATCTAGTGGTGATAGAAAGAGGCAAGTGAAAAATGGCAAGGAAGGGGACGGGCCTGGGATTGAACTCCCGACAATCTGCTCAGTAAGCAGAACGGGTAACCACTGAGCTACCCAGCCGCGTCAAATCACACACCGCTATCAGGTTGGGTATTATCCTCAATTAAATCAAACTATCCCACTGTATCAAATAACTTCAAAACCTCCTCTGGAATATTCCAGTATTCCAAGAAGCTTTCACTTCCAGCACCAAACAACTGTCCCGTTTGAATGAGAGAAACTGTTGTACCGGGTTATTACATTTCTGGAAATTTCACAAATAAAGTCCCCTAACAATATGGCACGGGAGGAAGGAAAATTAGCGATTTTCAAAGCGGTTGGTGCCTGCAGACTTGGCCATGTTCTAGACTCCACAAATGCGATGGGGTGTAGATAAGGCAATGACACACTGAACTCACGACTTCAAAGGCAATGAAAACAACATGTGTTTGCTTGTATCAGGATGTTTGGTAATTTTGAGGTAAATTGGAACACCGAAGCAGATGGCGCTACTTTTGGGTGCTGAATTCATGGTAAGCTATCGTCATTTGCTGTTACTTTTAACAAGCAGCTTTTGCTAGTTTGGTGGATACGAACCACTGATACAAAGCCACTAGAGGTCACAGTATCATGCAGGACGATGAACATAGACAAGATAAATCAATAATGCTTATTGCTTTGAACGTATGGATGACTACGGAATGAGATAATTTTGCTTTGAAGTATTTCCAGGAAGAATAGAAAAAATTGGCGTGATCATATTTGATTTGGATAAAACTTTGAACATTTCTTTGGTATGGGAAAAAGTGTACTCTTGCCGGTGTAGAGATCGTTGCAACATACAGACTGTTTCGATAATTCTAAATACAATAGCAATTAACCGTCTATTCAAATTTGCATGCAGTATTGAACCAACGTTAAGCTGCGTTCTGTTGTATTTATTCAAATGAGACTCAGGTTTTTTTTACTATTTCACACGTGGCCTTTCTCCAGGATTGTTCACAAATGATGCATCGTCAGGAATCTTGCGAAAAACAAAATGGAAGGAAGGAGAATGTTATCATCGGAGATGATCAAACAGCATAACGGAAGTATAAAAAACGGTGCTTTTTTTTGTAACATCCCCTAGATGGGGTAAATAAGCCGGTCCCACTGACCCAACAATCGACAGGACATGCTTCAGCAGCAGTACGAGATGTAGCAAATAAGCCAAGTACTTCGGTGACTAATGTTAATCCTACATAAAATTCGATTATAAAACTCTGTCGGGACCGCAGGTTTATACTTCGCTGAAGCAAAAGTATGTTCCTAGATTAGTGAAAGCTATTTACATCGAAAAATACGGCACAGTAGTAGTAGGTTAACTGTGGATGTGGAAAAATATCTCGTCAATTCATTACGACAGACACAAAAAATGGTAAAATATACTAGGAGAAGTATCTGCAAAAAATGTTACTACACTTGATCAAACATCATAACAAGCCAACAATCTTCCTGCCATTATTCTAAAGATGCGCTAGAGTGCAAAGGAGATGAATCCACCAAACTGCTAAGAAATTCACCCTATCGAAACTTTCTGGGCTTTCTCGATGGCGAAGTTGAGAAAATCCGTTAAACCAGTAGATAGTTTCGAAAAATTTAAGAAAGATTGGCCTAACGTGGTAAAAATTGTAGGAGAAGGCACTGTGCAGAAGCTTATGAGTAGTTAAGGGAAAGACGACCCAGAAAACAGCAAAGGAAAAATTAAGGGAATTATTAATGTGAAAGAAAAAGTGAATATTATACGTCTAGGGATAAAAAGTGTTTTATAGGTTTACCGGGGGGAAATGGAGGCAAAAAGGCAAAATATTGCGCGGTGGGGGGGAGGCGGCGGGGAGGAAGGTGCGAGTAAATCACTCGAAAACACTCACGAGAAAATTACAATAATTCTCCTAACTTTTTTCTCATTTCATTTTTCTTAAACCAAGAGGGCACACAAAAAAAAGGGAGGAAAATTTTGATTCTTAATGTAAATTTTATGGTAATACCAACGCAACACAGGCCTCATTTATTTATCACAATAATTTATCTGACAACAAATGTCTATATGAATAAAAAAAACTTAAATTACTTGTTTACGGCCAGAAGTACGCCGATCAAGTAGCCGATGACGAAACACGTCAGCAGATAAGTTGAAGTCGAACATATTGAAACGCTCGTTGAAACGCTGGCTGATTTCTCGAATTGGTTCATGGAGTGCATAGTTGTTGTTCTGTGGCTCAAGATGCAAAAATCCACGTTGACGAAGAGGTCTCTCGGGAGCGTACAAATTTAACTGTAACAACAGTGCCGGACAGTCAATTTCACCCCTGAGCAGCTTCCCAGCAAACAAAGCCTGAGCGGCCTTTCGTCTCACCTCAAGTGGCTCGATATTAAGCAGACGGCAACGCTCTTCATACGGAGGCAGGTTCGTAGGATCACGCCAACTGAGAAAGCGAAGAGCGTATCTTACGAACTTTCGTTGAACTGCTTCGATTCTGGCGATCCATATGGCCTGGAAAGGGCACCATACAATAGCACATGATTCTAGTATGGAACGTACCAGTGAGCAATAAAGTGACCTGAAGCAGAGCGGGTCACGAAACTCGTCAGCAATTTTAAAAATAAAGCCCAGTTGACGATTGGCTCTGGACACAATGTCGTTGTAGTGAAATCTGAATGTCATTCCATTATCCAAAATAACACCGAGATCCTTGATGTGTTGAACGCGAGTGAGCGATTGCCCGGAGAGGACATAGTCGAAGATGATTGGTGCGTTTTTCCGGTGATATGATATTATGTTGCATTTTTCGATGCTTAAGCCCATCAGATTCCTTGAGCACCATTCGGCGAAAATACACAACATATGCTGCAAGTCGGAACAGTCTGATAGACTTTTTATAGTTTTGTAAATTTTTGAATCATCTGCGTAGAAGAGGCGGGACCCTGGTGGGGATAGCAAGATGGCATCGTTTATGAAGATCGAGAAGAGCAGTGGACCAAGGTTGCTGCCTTGCGGAACTCCCGAATTATTTGTGAAAGCTTCCGACTCCGACGTGCCAATCTTAACCCGTACTGAGCGATTCACCAAGTAAGACCTAAACCAATCCACAGCGGCAGATGATATGCCGAGTATGTCCAGCTTAGCAAGCAGAATTTCATGATCCACCGTATCAAACGCAGCCTTCAGATCCATATACGCAGCATCAACCTGCCATCCAGAATCAATACAACGCAGGCAGCTAGAAGTAAACTGAACCAGGTTCGTAGAAACCGATCGTTTCAGATAAAAGCCGTGTTGATCAGAATCGATGTAGTTTTTACAGCACTCAAACAAGGAACCGTTTATAATAATTTCGAATACCTTTGAACATGCGCACAGTGAGGTGATACCACGGTAATTGACAATGTCCCGTTTATCTCCTTTTTTGTGGATCGGAAATATATACGAGTGTTTCCAGCGTGTGGGAAACTCACTTTGCTGCACCGAAAGCTGGAAGATCCTTGCAAGGGGAAGGCAAAGACTGTCTGCACATCGTTTTAAAACAGACGATGGGATGCCATCAGGGCCAGTGGCAAACGAGAGCTTCAGTTTGTGTATTGCAGTCATCACTATGTCATCAGTAATGCGTGGAAAATCGAAATTGACCACGTCGTGTGGCAACCCCATAGTAGCATCTATCACTTGTGTCGGCAAAGCGGAGAAATCGTTGAACACTTGCATAAAACGTTGGGCAAACAGGTTGCATTTCTCACCTTCAGTATTGGCTGTGTTGTTTCCGAGGAACATGGAACAAGGCAACCCGGTTTCCTTTCGCTTGGAGTTAACAAACGACCAAAAATTTTTTGGGTTCTCTCGCAGGTTTGCTTCCGTGCGTCTTACATGTCGATTGTAAAGGAAACGGTTATATTTGCGGTAACGATGACTTGCGAAATTAAACTGTCGTTTGTAGTAGGGTGAGCGAGAAGTGCAGTACTTACGGAGGGCGGCAGAGCGTTGTCGCTTCAGTACGCGTAGGCGTGGATTTGACCATGATGGTTTTTGCGGAGGGCGACGTACTGGAACAATGCGAAAAATTACATTTTCCAGCGCAGAACTGAAAAAATAAACTGCGTCGTTCACATTACTTGTCGATTCAATAAATTGCCAATCAATTCCAGCAAGCTCATTATTCAATGCAGCGTAATCGGTCCGCCGAAAGTCAAGAGAGTAGGACTCAGATGGTGGCGAATGAAACAACGGGGCGGGTAGGTTGAAATTCACGACGAGAGCAGGGTGGTCGGCATCTAGATCAATTAGTGGTTCTACTGGCAGAGTAAGGAGTGTGCCCGGTAATGCACGATTATTTGCTAGAACAAGATCGAGCAAGCGCCCATTCCGGTTCAGCATAGTATTAACTTGAGTGAATCCATGAAAATTAAATCCATCCAAAAGGCTAGAACAAGCCGCCGGCATATGCGATAGCAAGGGATCGATCATTGGAATGTCGTTGCCCGCCAAGCGCCACTGTAACCCAGCTTGGTTGTAGTCACCGAATAAGAGCGCAGGAGAGTGAGAGCTCAGTTGAGATGATATTGAGCCTAGCGAATCCACATAATCACGGATGATTGTGCAATCGTTTTTTCGATCGGGAGGAATGTAGACTACGCCCACGCTAAGTGTGTCTTGAAGATGCTCCAGAACAATCCAAATCTGCTCCAATCGGCTTGAAATGGGCGACTCGCTGAGATAGCTGGTTAGCCTAGTTGAAACAGAAATCAGGACCCCTCCGCCGCGTGTTTTATGACTATTCAGCGGGGATCGATCAGTTCTGTAGACATTGTATAATGATCCAAAAAGTTGCGACGAATTGATCCTATCATCCAGCCACGTTTCCGTTAATACAATCATATCATATTCTTCCTCCGAGACTGCCAGAAAGAACGCGTCGATTTTGGTCCTCAACCCACGAACGTTCTGATAGTAAATCCGCAATTCATTCGAGGTACGATCCGGAGAGCTGGAAATCAAAGCGGATTCAGGTACCGAAACATCCAAATCGAAATCATACTTGCCTGAGGGTGTAGGCCGGAAGCCCCCTCTACCGTCACCAGCCACAGGTCCAGGACGGTGAAGATGGCAGATGTCAGCAGAAAGCACGACTGGGCTGGGCGGTTCAGGAGCTTCCTTGGTGCCTATTTTGAGGTGTCCCGGTTCGGAGAGTTTGTCGTCGATAGATGAGTTGTTGTCGAAAGTGGAATCAGTTGGGTTGACGTAATTTATTAGTTTTTTGCCAAGTCAACGAATTCACGGAATTGCAATCCAGAGGGCCATGAAGCAGGGTCTAGAGCACAGTCTTTCAAATCCGGATCAAGACCAACCTTAAATGACACGAATGTCAGGTTGGATGTATCTTTTCCTTTGGGAACCAACCGCACCACGTCGATAGGGTCTGTTGTGCTCAGACATCGCGAAACAACACTTTGCACGTCATCATCAGTTATGAGTGGGTTCAATCGGGAGGGATATAACCAAAACTTCACCGGTGGGGCAGCAGCCGAGATGGAGGGAACGGAGAGATCACTCAAATCAATTGTCTTTGTACCTTTCGTGACTGCCGCGTTGAAATCGGGTCGATCCTCCCGACGGCGTTTCGCATTCAGTCTGGGCCAAATTGGAGTAGCACTTATAGATGTTGGACGGCAGCGTTGTGGCGTGACTGAAAAACTGTCAACTTTTCTGCTTAGCTCGGCCACAACATCATGCAGCTGCTGAACCTGTACAGGCAGAAGTGCGAGCGCAGGCGTTTTTGTTTGATGGTGTTGCTCAGCGATGTAGCGACAAATAGAACGGCCTTTCAGTTCTTCACGGCAGAAATGACAGAAGAACATAATTTTCCCAGACGATAACGGTTCCTTCATATTCCGAATGTTCAGACCACAGCACTGCTGGTTAATGTGGAAATACACTTCGCAAAAACCACAACACAATGGTTCAAGGTCGTTGATTTCTAACTGGCACTCTCCGCATTGTTGTTTCTCCATACTGGTTTGAGGTGAAGCTCCACAGCAAAATGATATGGATGGAACAGATTCGGTAGATTTTTGGAGGTTGATCTTATTAAACGGTTGCACAGATCAACAGTTTTCAAAAAGAGTTAAGCAAAATATTGTCTAGCGAGACGATAGCAACACTTTCAAAACAAAGAAAAATCGATTTACACACTAATATTTTACTTTAAAAACGGACGTAAACAAGATGACAAACGTAACACAATGGCAATTGAATATATAAGTAAGTTGTAACCAGTCTCCATCTGTAGCGAAAAGTTTTCCAAAATACACATGAAATTTTAAATAGCCTGTGGTTTTTTATTTTTTCGGGAGGGTTTTTTTGGTTTTAGGGTGGGGGGGGAATAGAGGGGGAAAAGTATTTTTGTTATATTTTTTTAATTTAAATCTTTGGGGGGGGGAATGGTTTTTTGATATTAAAAAAAATGGAATTTTATTGGTTTGTGTTTTGTCGGTGTTTTTTGGGGGTGTGGTTTTTGTTTTTTTTGTGTGAAAAAGAATTATCAGTAAAAAAAGCGACAATAGCAAATTTTTAAAATAAAAATTAAAATAATTATTTATTTATGATTGGTTTGTTTTTGTTTTTTTTTTTTTTGTTTTTTGGGGTATTGGGGGAGCCCCACTGGCTCATACCGTTCATTCCACTCAACGTTGCGTTATACCTAAAGAGCCAGCCAACTGGATAACACATAACATGTCGCTCCTTGTGGTTGCGCCGACCGGCTGACTATAAATTCTCCACTTGCTTGGTCAACCGACTGCCAGCCGCTTGCTAGCAACAGCCAGCTGACTCATCAGCTACCTGGCCAACGGTTGCTCGTCAGTGCACCTTCTAGGGTACTGGCCACCACCAGCTGCAAATCCCAGTTCATTGCCGCTCCAAACATCTTCAAGATCGCCGAACGAATGAACCATTACTTCTTCTTCTTCTTTATTATTTTAACGGGACTTTAACCCTAGGGGAATGAACCATTACACGAAGGTGTACCCGTTATATATCGTTCACTGATGCATATGAGAACTACCTTACTTACATTTGAAATCTGTGATAGGAAAATTTTGTCCAGTTAGTCAATTTATTCCGCAAAACGAAGTATAATGATTGCCTAGATCCAAAGGTGGGTTGGAGTTTCTGAGTCGATGGCCGCAACAACGCTGGCTGAGTCGGTGAAGACAGCGATTGGCGAGTCAGATGGGTTGGCCCAACCAGACAGCTGGGGCCTCGACCGAAAAAAAATAGTACTGTTTTGGGAGCTTGTAGAATGTTTTGGGAGTATCGGGCACGATGTCCAGAAAGTAGTTGATCGACAAGTGTCGTTGAGTGTCATCGAATGCCACAGTTGTATGGTTCCAGTCCTTTGTTCCACACCATTGGACCTTGACCATCGGATGGAGGATCTGATTGTCCAAGCTACGGAGGATTTGGTTGGTCTCCACAGGAAAGAACCCTCCATTTCTGGACCCGGTGGTATGTGCAAGGAATACTGAAACCCAGCGGTAAATGGCGGACGCAATTTAGTGTCGGAATAGGAGCACCTGTACATCCACGCAGGCTGTGACCACGGGGATCGCTGGGAGTAGGCCTGAGATGATTCCGATGGCTCTATTATATGCCGGAGCCAGATTCTCCAATAGCAGCGGGCTGGTGAGGCTGGTGATGTCAATTCCCTAGCAAAAGAAAATAACAAGCTGATATCATATGAGTAACAAGTTCTGTTATCCCAGTTATCGTTTTGATTTCCGCTGTTATCGCATATCAAATTTAGTTATCACCATTGGCAAATTTTGTTATCATATGTTATCATTTTGAACACACTATTTTTTATGAACGTTATAAGTTGAATTGTAAAACTATAAATATTTCCAGCATATTTGAACAAGAAATTTTGCTTTAAATCAAAATATTTTTTTCAGTTATTAGCATGAGAATTTGATTTCAAATTGATAACATAATTTGAAACTATTTCTATAAATTTGCTTACAATACAGGATTTGTTATCAAGTTGTTCGCAGCGATAACAAAATAAGTAATTATTATGATATTCAACGAGTATTTTTTTGTTATCGATTCTGTTATTTTGGCTGTGTATTCAGCCTCAATGATAACATATTCAGTGATCAAAAAATGATAACCTGGTATTAGAACTTGTTATCAATTTGGTATAATCCTTTGCTCGGCTGTATGTGGTTCTGCTGTTGACGATGGCTGCAGCAAACCGAAACCTGGTTGGCCGGTTGCTATTAAGGGTGTCGTTCAGCGATGGTTCAATCCGGAGGAGATTCAGTTGTGTATGGCAGTTTGGTTTTACTTCATCGAAGTGCTGGTGCATCGATAAAGCGCAGTCGAGGCCGCCACTTAAGACCTTGAAATCCGTTGCTTAATGGGACAGTCTCCGAGCAGTGATCGATGTAGCCAATGTCCGGTGATTGATGCCGCAGATATGTGTAAAGCCGCTTTTCTCTGACGACAACTGAAGACCGGAGATTGAGACCCAGTTCTCGATGTACCGCACAGCTTGTGTTAGTTTAGCGCGGGGGCAATTACTTTACTCCTTGCGACGATCAGGACGATACCGTCCTTGTTAACAAAGATGAAGATGCCCACTGGAAGTCTCAGAAAAATCCTGTTCATCCAAACGAGGAATAGGGTGACGTCTATAACTGAGCTTTGTTGCACGCATGTTTCCACGCTTAAGTTGTCGGAGTGGTGGTTTTTAACGATGACTTGGAATGTCTGATATTGGAGAAAGTATTGTAGCAAGTACATTATGTGCCAGGATGAAACTATCTCTTTGAGGACGTCCGGAATCCATGCCCGATTGTATGCCTTTGAGAAATCGAGGGTGGCGAATTTGACGTGATCCCGTCATGATGGACGTGTAGCGCCTTGCCTAGTGTAACCAGATAGGTGTTTGTTCCAAAGCCGAGGCCGCAAGTTGTATTGTCGGTATACTCGACTGTTCAACTGAAATAAGGAATTTATCGAAAATAAGCTATTGACATACATTTGCGTTGCACGCGTGTTGTTTTGGTGGATTTAACGTGTCCATCGTAGCATGCTGTGCATTTGAATGTCATCTTTCGTTTGTTTACTTTGTTGCACGGATTAAATTTTATATTTTAAAATTGTCGCGCTTTGAAAAAGACGTAAAAATTGAGGTTTTGGATACATGGCTACGTGAAAAGCAAATCAATGCCGATACGTGATTTGACCAATAAAGCGGGAACCAGCGTCGGAATGATTCAACGTATCACGAAACGGAACAACCTGAAGACCTACAAGAAGCAGAAAATCGCCAAACAAAGTACAGAATAGAAGCAACGCGCAGTAACAAGGGCCCGGAAATTGTATTTGCGAGTTTTGCAGAGACCAGATGCATGGATTTTGATGGATGATTGATTGAAGAGGACTCAAAAACCCTTTCAGCTCCACAATATTACACTGCCGTCATAGGGAAGGAAGTATACGATGCAGATAGGTGAATCGACCTATCTGCATCGCTTACATCCTTCAGTGAATCAAGTTTGGTCGATTGTTGGTATGGCAAGCAATATATTCCTGCGGTATGAAGTCTACCATTTATTACACTACCGGAACAATCAATGCGGAAGTCAATCAATCCTAGTGTCTGTAGAAGAGGTTGCTGCCTTTATATCAGAAGCATAGTACCCCTCAACTATTTTGGCCGGATTAAGCGTCGGCGCATTACGCCAAAACAGCTCTCAATTGGCTCACGTGAATTTTTTTCAGATGACGGCCTGGTTGCCTCCAACCCCAGTCGGCACCGTTGGGATTGTTTGTAGGGTCTAGGTCGTCTCCAAGGCGTGGCGAACCAGCCTCAGGCTCAAAGACAGGTAAATGCGAAATAAAAAACAACAACAGAAAGTTTCTTCATAAATTTTTTTACGTATTCTTGAAGCTCCTTGAAGTTCTTGAGTTATGTACATTTGAAATAAATGAAGTCCGGGAAAATCGGAAAATTTCAAAAGAGGTTCTCCGAAAAAAATTGGAACAGTGTTTTTTTTTTCATTTTTTTTTTCCGTTCATTTATAAACCCTTTGCCTGGACAAAGTTTCATGAAAATTTGAAACCGTGGGCCCAATCCAGTTAGATATTGAGAAAAGTCCCTGTGTGCACTTGTGTACATGTTGAAGCCATACTTTGCTGGAGACTTTTTCGTATAACACGCTTTACTTTAAGCACCAACGTTAAATTCTGGCTTGTTCTTTTGTTGGTAAGGCACAGACTATTACCTTCATTAGCCTAGCATTTATACATTGATGATAATAAAGTATACTTTAACTCTATTCTTGATGGATATTTCATAAAAGCACAATATTATTCGTTGCTGATAACGAAAAAAAAACCCGCTACAACAAGCAAAAAACCGTGAGCGATAGAAACATGTCAGATTCAAAAGTTTTGATTAATATAAGTTTGACTCCCAGATGCCGTAGTTTTACACACTCGAAGCATTTTTAGTGACATTCATAACTCCAGCAAATCCAAAACTATTTCTACGCATGCAACTTTTCCACAGGATGCATCGTTATCAGTTTTTATTGTCATCGAATTTACGACTCCGATGGGGTGCAATAAAAGACGAAAAGAAAAATCCTACCCCGTACCGAGTGCTAAACCTTTAGAGTTGAAACATCCCGCATTCCTTCCATCATTGAGCAAATCCATCACTCCTGTCGATAACAACAATGATAAAACTCGTAAAATGCTTTAGCTAAATTTTGTTTTGTGGGTTGTATTTGTTCGATGGTTGCCATTCAATAATTTCTGATCCAGCTTCATCCTCAACTCAACTGCAATCGAAGGACCGTTGTCGTCAGTTCAAGGGTCTTATTTCCTTCGCTTCCGTTTTCGCACATTCAAGACTCAACTTCTAGTATATATTTTTTTTCTCGTTCAGGATGAGGTAGCTTTTTTGCTGCGTTATACATATACAGCGATAGCCGGACGATGAATGTTGCTGAAAAGTTTCGTAACTTTTGACGATGGATAATGCTGGGAATGGAGACAAAATGAAAATAAAAAAAGTTAACGAGAAACGATTGCTCTCAAATACCACCGATCGAGCAGCTCAATAGCATTATAATGAAAAATTTATGACCATCATCGCATGCTGGTCAGAGCCGGCAAATCGAGTAGGATTGATGATTGCCGCCAGACTACAGGTTGTAAACCATTTGGTGCCACAAGTCCTACTGAGAGAATTATGCCAAGGAAATGTCTTGCGGAATTCCGAGACTTGTTTTGATTTGATCAAGTTTTATTGCTCTTTTGAATTTTCAGAATAAGCAACTGAATAGCAGTTTAACAACATTTGAAAATCCATACATAATGTGAGCGCTTTGTTGTGTATCGAATAGCAAAGGACTGACTGAATCCCCTTGTATCGTGTACACGGGAGGCGCTTATTACAGTTTCGCGTTAGCGTGAAGGTCACTAGAATCCAAAAATGGCCTCCATCATGGCCGATTTGCATAGCTATTTTGAACATGCCATTCTTAAATAGCATTTTCACTTCACTGTACCATGCAAGTACATTTTAATGTAAGTTTTATTTTTATTTTATTCAAAAACAATAAACAAAATTAACACGATTCCAACGGTCAATTTGACATCTTTGGCCAGGAACTTTGTTTACAACAGCCGAAATCATCACAGATAAAAAGAAACATTGAATTTTCTGCGTTATCTAATGCACATAAAGGGAATGCTAAATTTGGCAGAAAATAATGGGATATTTCATGTAAATTTAAGCCAGATTACGCCTGAATATAGCCTGGTGTATAAAAGATTGCAAACATTGTTGTATGGCGCAAGAAATATTGCAAACAATTTCTTTGTTTACGCTTCCTTTGGCTTAGAATTAAACGAGGGGAAATTTTACGCGCCTGTTAAAATTAATTATTTTTTTTCTGTGATCACTATTACCGTAACTCTTAATCAAGAGCAGCTGTGTCCCTGTTGGATCAAGACCATCTTCTACTTCATGCTGTATTAACATGATGTTCAGCCTCTTGGGGGGGTGGGAACGCCAAAGACACGCCGCCACCTCTTCTTTTAGACAACAACATGAGGTGGGGGGGGGGAAATATTTTTTTTTTTCGAAGGGAGACGTGATAAGAGATTTTTCGTTTCAGACAATTTCAACGGTGCCGGATGAAATTGATACCAAACCGACTGGGGTAAGTGGCACCACCGGCACCGTCGGGATCAAGTGCAAACAACGTATAAATATCGCCTCATCTACACAGAATTCGGTCCCAACACAGCAAAAGTTTAAAAAAACATCAGACACATTTAATCTCACTTCGTTGTTGGAGTCGATTAAAAGACTATCAACATACATGTATTCTCTGATATGTTTCATTTTCAAGGACATTCTTATTTTAAACAACTCTTTTCGAAGATGAACTAACACAAGGCTGAAAATTGCCTTAATAAAAACTCCTCTCTCTCTCTCTGGTAGGGGGGTGGGGCTCCCATAAAAATGAGACACAAATTTGTGCATAACTCGAGAACTAATCAAGCATATGGAACCAAATTTGGCATGTGGAGGTTATGGCAAACTTATGAAACTCAATTTTTTATTATAATATAAGAGCCCAGTGTGATGGTTCGAGAACTTGTCAAGACAGTTTTGAAGGCAATGATTGTTTGGTGGTTTGAGAAACCACTCCCCTCTCGAAGGGAGGGCTTCCATACAAATTAAACACAAATTTCTACCAAAAATGAGAATTATCCAAATTACCTTAACACAAAACGTGTATTTCTCGGGTAAGAAGCATGTATTGGTAGAAGTTTGAACCCCTGCTTATTCAAGAAAAAAAAAACTCATTCCGAAAAAAAAAACCATAAACGTGCCAGTTATATTAAATTTTCCTTCATTTAGTTGCAAGCGTAGGAGCGCACGCACCGGGTTCAGCTAGTATGACATAAATATCAGGAAATGGGCATTTTTTTACCCATCTTCGAAAATGAAATTTTGTGGACCATGGGTAAAAAAATACCCATTATCTGACATTTGCGCCATTTACTCAATAATGTGTAAATTGAGTTTATGGATACTCTCTTTTTTGTTAAATGGGTAAAATTGTACCCATTAATGTGTTTTTGATTCCTAAGGAAAAAACACAAGCAAAAATTTTATGAAACTTAAGCTTTATTCCTCATCATAGAGCCACACAATTTATAAATAAATTGGATCAGATTCTTTGAGCTTTGAACTCAACAACGTAACCATGGATGAAGGCATCGTAGCCGGACACTGGACATTTCAGACCTGCAATATAAAGAATTATTCTAGTACCGTACCTATTTATAACACCTACTCCTACTTACCCTGCAGCCTTTCGAGCGAGACATTGTCCAGCTTATTAATAACTTATCCATAGTGGGGTTTTTAAAGAACTTCTGAAAATTGGGGCAGAAGTCAATCCGTATAAAATCACTTGTGTGAAACTGATGAGAGGTAAGATGGATGGTGGATGGCAGGAGCAAAAAAAGAAAAGTTGAAATATGTTCAATACCCATTTATGGGTAAAAAAATACCCATATTATTTTCAACAACAAATTTTTCAAATGGGTAATATTTTACCTATTTTCGTATTTTTTTATTCACCCATTTTTTGACAACTGCATACAGTTTAGAAAAATGGGTGAAATTTTACCCAACAATGGCTTTTCTATTCCTACCGTGTAGGACTATCGTGTGACCTTAAAAGTGGAAGTAGGCGCTTTTGGAGGCATCACTTTAGGTATACCTGCCCATTGACCGTCTCGATTGTCCGATTGAGGTGCTCCGCTTTCCACACGAGACTTGCCAAATCATATCGGTAGACATCGCAGGAGACAGTTACGCTACATCTTGGGACGCTCTTCTGAAGCAATACGACAACCGCAAATACCTCAAGAAGCAACTCTTCTAGGCGCTGTACGAGTTGCCAGCAGTCAAGCAGGAGCGTGTAACACGCATCCACGGTTTGGTCAACGATTATAAACGTCATGTTCACGCCAAACTAGGTGAACTGGAGAAATATTGGGACATACCACTCATCTACCTGCTGTCGTATAAGTGGGAGAAGAAGACTAGCCACCATAAGGGCGATGTAAAGTACGATGAACTGGTCCGGATTTGGTGCGGATTCTTAATTCTTCAAGCAGAAAATGTCAGCCAATGCATCAGCCTCAACCACTCCAAGCTACTCGTATCCGCGTTAGTGTTCAGACAATCATTCTATTCGAACTTGTCCGGTGTTTCTCGGGAAGAACGTCAGTCAACGCCGGGAGATGGCTTCCCAAAAGCACCTGTGTTGGATCTGTCTTAGCGTTAGTCATCAGTCCAACAAATGCGCTCCTAAATACAATTGCTATACGTTTTCATGTGAAGCACCACTCGCTTCTGCTTGAATTCACTTCAGCAAAGGTATCAACTCCGCCAGCAATCCAAGCTAGCACACAAGAGCCAACCTTGTCATCGAGGGCCACTGTTTCTACAGTTTTCTCCGTTTAGCAACCTCTTCCATCCACAGTCCAAACTACATGCACCATGACGTTGCTTGAAACGGTTGTACTAAATATCATTGACGACCACGGTATGACGTACAAGACTCGTGCTCTCCTCGATTCGGCTTCGATGTCGAATTTTATTTCGTTACCAAATGTGTAGTGCCATTACTGTCACCATCGAATCGGAAGATCTCGATGAAATTGCAGTTTTTGGTGCTGAAGCAGCCATCATCGGAGTTGCCAACTACGCCGATCGACATTTTGGCGTGGAACATTCCAAGCGTTGAGTTAGCAGATACACAATTCAATATTCCCGGAAGCGCACTTGGAATTCTACACGGGCCGGAAGATTTCTCTCGGTGAAGGTCTTCCGTGGAGAGTCGAAACTCTCTTTGG
Source organism: Aedes koreicus (assembly GCA_024533555.2). Classification (NCBI taxonomy): domain Eukaryota; kingdom Metazoa; phylum Arthropoda; class Insecta; order Diptera; family Culicidae; genus Aedes; species Aedes koreicus. The sequence goes on from JAHHFK020000536.1 coordinate 41,773, forward strand.
TTGGGTGGTCACTGGTCTCGCATCTCGCTCGGATACCTGCATTCCACAGTTTTACTACCTCTATACCGCTGATGATCGACTGAAAGCCGCTCTACGTAAATTCTAGGACATGGAAATAGTTCCATCTGCTCCAGTTCGATCCATCGATGAAGGTCTATGTGAAGAGCTGTACGTCAGGACTACGACACGCAATTCTGAAGGGTGGTACATCGTAGGTCTCCCGAGGGCTGAAGATCCCGAAAAGGTTCTCGGAAGATCAATGTCGATTGCCGATCGTCGCTTCCTGAGCTTGGAACGATGACTGGATAGAGATCCAGCCACCAAGGGCTCATACCACCAATTTATGGAGGAGCTTGGTAACATGCACCGAGTGCCAGAGCTGGTAGATGATCGAATAGAACACTTCTACATTCCCCACCACGCACTATGGTACGAATAGCCAAATTTCGCGACAAACATCGACAACTCGAAAACCATTAGCTTTAAACATATGATGTTTTTGGAAGATTTTATTTTAAAAAAAAAGATCTATCTTTTGGTTTGGGTGGTGACTAGGGTGGTCCTTTTATGTTCATATTAAAAATTCCAACTTTTTATTCTTATAATTAAGAGAAATTTTTGCTGCTACAAAATTGTAGATAATTTAATTTCATGAAACTTTGCTGAAAAAACTTTACTTCTATCTCATCTACGTAACGTTTTATAATAGTTTTGCGTTTTTTTCCTTAGGGTGGGACTTAAAAAAACAGTTTTTTTGCTCTTATTTTTTTTTATTTCAATTAGAATTTGAAAAATTTGTTAGGATGACTTTTAGCACATAAAAGACGCACATTTTGAAGATACAACATGGTTGCTAGTTATTGTATAAAAAAAGTTGTAGAAGTTGAAGTGTAAAAAATACGATTTTTCAAGATCTCACTTATTTGCAAATATTTGCAAACACAATATACGTAAACTGAAAGTAAAAACTTCTATCTACAAGACCTTTGCAAAATTGTCTGTCCCCTTTTGTCCCATTGTGAAGTAAAACTCATTTTAAAATTGGTAGTTTTGCATTTTTTCTGCATAACTTTCGATCAGCTGCATCAACAATTACCATCGAAGTGCCTAACAACGTGAGATTTTCATGAATTTATTTTTATTTTTAAGTTAACGCATCTCCATTAATTTATTAAAATTTATATCACAGACAAACAGACCTAACACATTGAAAATTTCGCACTACAAATCATCGTCACTACCACACCTGCGCCATCTATTGAGCACACTGTGATGGGTGATAAAGCTGAGCAGATGGGGTAGTGTGCTAACGTTAAACTTAAGGGAATCAACGATGTGCGCCATATGTGGCAATACTACCAACTATGAAATATTTGAATTGACCATTTTAGGCGTTAGCGTTGAAAAAACTGCAAAAGTATAGTCTATTTGTCAGTATTGACATTATAACATTTGTTTGCTTACTTACTTGTTAACGTTTATTTGTTTACATTCATCTATTTATCTTGATATATTTACATTCAGCTATTTGCATTTTTTTATTTACATATTTAAATATGCTAAGGTAAATATATAAATGTTAGTATATATAGGTAAATATATTAATAGAAATAGACGAACTTACATATACTGATATATTGATTGACGCACATAGTTGATTCCCTTACGTTTGACGTTAGTCTGTTCAGCATTATGATCCATCACAGTGGGCTCAATATATGGCACAGGTGTGTTAGTAACGGTGATTTGTAGTACGAAATTTTCAATGTGTTATGTCTGTTTGTCTGTAATAAATAAATGGACATGGGTTAACTTAAAAATAATAACATTTTCATAAAAATCTCACGTTGTTAAGCACTTTGATGGTAATTGTTGATACTGCTGATCGAAAGTTATGCAGAAAAAATGCAATGCTACCAATTTTAAAGTTAGTTTTACTCCACAAGGGGAAAAAAAGGGACAAACGATTTTGCATAGGTTTTGTAGATAGAAGTTTTAACTTTTTGGTCACGTATATAGTTTTTGCAAATATTTGCAAATTAGTGAGTAAGATATCTTGAAAAAACGTATTATTTTTACATTTCAACTGCTACAACTTTTTTTTTTTTACAATAACTAGCAACCACGTATCTTCAAAATGTGCGTCCTTTTATGTCCTAAACGTCATCCTAACAATTGTTTCAAGTTCAAATTGAAATAAAAAAATAAGAGCAAAAAAATAGGTTTTTAAGTCCCACCCTAGGGAAATTTAGAAAAACTGTTATAAAACGATATGTAGATGCGATAGAAGTAAAGTTTCTTCAGCAAAGTTTCATTAAATTAAATTACCTACAATTTTGTAGGAGCAAAAATTCCTCTAAATCAAAAGAATAAAAATTTAGAATTTTTATTATGAACATAAAAAAAACCACTCTAGTTACCACCCAAACCAAAAGATAGATCTTACTTTTAAGATAAAATCTTCTCAAGACATCATATGTCTAAAATTAATGGTTTTCGAGTTATCGATGTTTGTCGCGAAATTTGGCTATTCGTACCATAGTGCCACGTTGTTTTCTAGTAATCCAACACGACCACAAAGGTCAAGGTAGTTTTTGATGCATCATGCAAGACGTCATCTTGCTCGAAGGACCAACGATGACGATACGCCTCACCGATCACTCGAAGGACTTGCTTCGCTAATTAATTAGCCCCGAAAAGTTTACCAAAGTTTGCACTCCACCAAACAAGCCATCAAAATACACTTTAACTGAACACCTAGTAACATTTACGTTGAAGTGGAGACAGTACTACGGTCGGTCGTTCGTTTGGTTGTTTGATGACGAGAATCCTGCTTAGTGTTCAGTTAGGTTGTTAGGTGTATCGTCAACAATATCCTCTCATCAAAAAGCTTATTTTTAACTTGGTTCTGTAAGAAGCTTGACATTGAACCTATGATTACGGTTATTCACTGTTACCACCACCGTGAAGTAGGCTGCAAACGAACATGACGTTTGAGTTTTCCACTTCATTTCTTCGAATCGACAAAACCTTTTCATTAGGGCCTAACTGACAACAGTAAACAATGGCTTCTTCCGTAAATTTCTCGTGGCACAAAAGCTACTCATGCGAGCCTCGAATTATATCGGATAGATGAACTCTTCCTCTTCGAAACGAGCGCAGTGGATTGATTAGGGGAGTTTGCAATGACGAGAAATTCGCGGAAAAAGCCATTGTTTACGTTTGTCAGTTAGGCCCTAATGAAAAATCTTTGTCGAAATGTGAACACATAGGGAAACTGCCCCCATATTAATCTTATTGTTCCTATATTCATCCTACGATGAATCAAACAATTGGGCAGTTGAAGGATCGGTTTCGTTTTCTAATAATGTTTGCTCACGTTAAATAACTACAAAAAACATTACTAACTAATCCTGTCACGTGTATATCGTTTTATTTCAAGTAGGATGAATATAGGAACAATGAGATTAATATAGGTACATCTTCCCTATTTTCGAAGCTGGTGCAATAAAAAAATAAGGAATAACTAACACTTCAGATGATTAAGGCAGTTCAGACAAAGCCAGAAGTAGATTGGGCTGTACAGTCAAAGTCGGAAGACAGTTTGTTTGTCAGGTAATCGGCCGTTGGATGTGAATTAATAGGTTTTCCTACAACATTGCTGGTAACCACCACAGTCGTCATGAATAAAGGCAGCACTTCGCCTTCAAATTTTAATGGTGACCTGAGGAAGAGTCCGATCGTACCAATTTAGCGAAATAAGGATCCTAATCGGGTTGGTAGGCTGTTATAAAGGTAAATTGTCCTTACTTTATTTATTTCAATAGATATAAATTACAAACAATTGAATGTTCTCTTGAATTCCTAGAATTTTCGGCAATAGCAGTAATGACGTGGCTAGGTAAGCAGAGTGAAACGACATTAAACGCTTTTGGCGATACGATTAATGGGAGTGAATATGCTTAACTCGGTGACTCCCCCCGCGATACGTGCTAGTGTTCTATACTATGCCATGCTACTGCACATTATTTTCGTGCCATCAAATACCATGCTCACTTCTTATAATTTTTAGGCCAGTCAAGTTCCGACGTGAGAAAACGTTCTCTAAACCCCAACAAGACGGGACAGCTTCGTGCGAATATAATTCCAAGGGAATGCCATAGTAACAAATTATCGTCATAACTTGATTTACGGTGGTAATTAATCTGTACTGCCTTTCTCACCACATCCATTATTCGTTCAGTTGACTAGCGGTGATGAGGGTTCGAGGGCGAATCGGTATAATATCTGCGGTGATTTGCTTCATGCTGTCATTACAAGTACTACCGAACCGGTGGCAATCAGAGAACATCATCGGAAGGAAAGCCATCAAAAGTAGTTGGGGTAGAGGGAACCATGGATATCAGCAGGGAGCAGTGAATCACTTTTGCTTCAACAATTTTCTCAACGCAAGCTATCAAACTGTAATTCATACCCTGGGCCTGGAAATGTCCCCAGGGAACGATAGAAGGAAGAAAAGAATCTTCAAAGCATTCAGCTGCCATAAAGTGAATTATTGACTTCCGATCGGTGACGGCCGTAGAACAGAGCGACGAAGAATTTCGCAATAGCAATTTAAAACTTTTCACAAAGTGCAATTTGGAGTAACTTGCAAAACCGGGAACGAGTCGGAAGAAAATCACCACCGACATTCAGCCGGATGAGATCAGAGTGTTCCAATTATTTCTACGCTACTTTCCAATCTTGATGGATTTGTTCTGTTTTCACTGATAACAGGCAGTCTTACTAGGGATGCTTTCTCTTCATATTGATCTTGAAAATTTAGCAGAAAACGCATCCTTTGCAATTACCCACAAAAAAGACGAATTGAATAATTCAGAAACTCTAAGGGCGGGGGAAAACTTTGGCTCCCACTGTACGGAAGCAGACACCATTCATCGAATCAGCAGCCAGGAAGAACGAAATGATACACATTTTCCTCTCCCAATAAATTATGGGAGTTTCTCAAATAAAATAATAATAAATCTTATTAATTTGCTGCGACGGCAAATCGGACTTGCAAAAGTGAGAACATAGAAGGTTCATCGAACCGCAAAGAACCAGTCATTGGCACGTGTCGTTTCTGTGGAAGGGCTGACTAGACGCCCCACAAGCAAGAAGATTTGACATCATCGAGAAAAAGCGATAGGAATAAACTTTCTTTGTTTTACTTGGTAGATACTTATGCTGCTATGTGTTGACAGTTTATCTTATTTGGATTCCCATCGGGATCGTTTATATTGTTTCTTTTTTTTTTAATGTCTCGCCTGGTTATGGTTATCTTCGAGAATGATTATGTGATGAAACTGGGAAGAAATTAAACTGATGGCGAATTGTGTTGAATATTCAAAGAATGCTTCATATGAGTTTCAAAAGGAACGATTTTCAATTTTTCTGCTTTTCAATTGGAAATAGGAGTTTAAAGGATATGAACCAGAAATCGACTAACAATTTCCTTATTACAGAGCACTGTAATGTTTTTCGTAAGTCCAGAAAATCGAAGCTTTTTACAAAGAATAGAAATATTTTGTGTAAGTGATTTGAAGTGTTTGGTTTTGTACGATAAGTGTTCGTTGATTTTTGGTAAATTAGTGTGGTGAAGTGAGTTAAGATATTTCTGTCTCCATAAAGCAAATCCAGAAATGGTAATTTGTAGAAATTGTCAACTTCGTTAGTAAATTAGATATGTTTGTGTGTTTTTTTATAGCTTCCAGCGCAAGATGTTGAGATCCTTCAATGCTAAATGCAACATCAACGTATCTCCAAGTTTAAGATAAATGATTTGTGTCTTACAACTGTGTTTTTCTAAATTTGCAATGAAAATTTCACTAATAAATAAGCAAAGAGGGTAGCCCATAGGGGCACCATAATTTCCTGTCATGCAAAGTTGTGTAAGTTTTATGTATGAACGTAGTTTTTACTTTTATGTCATGTTGTCGTTTTGGGTAAGAAACCAATTTTCTTATAAATTTATGGTTGCTCTTACTGGGATTCTAGTAAATAAAACTCAAACGTGAAAATAAACTGCGAAATTGGTTTGGCAGTTTTTTTTTTTTTTTGACATACGTCAGCTTATCATATTTTAATTATGATAAGTTATCAACAAAAAACGTAAACTTCTCAAATAGCTACGTTATAAGTTGGTGATCCAACAGCTGAGATAATTTCACGCATTCCATTAGCAGTTTTTTGAATTTTTGGCTGACAGATGGATGAAAAGGGGGTTGATAAATAAAAAAAAAAAAAAAAAAAAAATTGGGTGTGTGTTTATAAGACAAAAGCAAGTGAATATAAAGACAAATATTCAGTTAATTGGTTTTTGAAATCAGTCATAGATTTCTTGAAGTATAGAAAGAAACCACCCAGAATTTAGGGGTCATCCTAGAAAGTTCAGAAGGAGACTGCCCAGAGTCAGGGAGATACTTCCTAGAAAAAAGAACTTCTCCGAAGGCCAGGCAGAAACTTCTCGGAACTATATGGAGAACTTCTTAGTAATTCAAGCAGGACTATCCCAAAAAATTCAGGACCAAAAATCACCAAAGTTCAAGATCCTACTTTCCAAAAGTTAAGGAGAAAACTGCCCCAAAAATCCGAAGAGGACTTCTCAGAGCTTCAGGAAGAAGTTTAGGGAAGAGGACTACTTAGAAGTCTGTAGCTTCCCAGAAGTTCAAGAAAGAAAAAAAACATTCCAGAAGTTCAGGAGGAAACTAACCAAGGACACTACCTATAACCTCTCAAAAATCAGGAACAATCTTCCACAAAGCTAAGGACCATACGTCAGGAGAGAACTTCTCTGAAGTTCAGGTAAGGACTTCTCAGAAGTTCCAGAAAAAACTTAACAAAAGTTTAGTTGAAACTTCTCAGAAGTGCTTAAGAGCTTTGTTGAAGTTCAGGAGAGAACATTACAGAATTTCAGGATGAAGATTTACAAAAATTCATGAAGAAACCTCTCCAAAGAACAGAAAAAAAAAATTCCAGGAGAATAAGGAGTACTTCCTAGTAGTTTAAGCAAGATTTTCTCAGAAGTTCATGACGAAACTTTCAACAAATTTAAGGGATTTTCCTAAAAATTCTGAAGAGCGATTTTCCAAAGTTTCGGTGAAATTTTCCCCGGAGTTCAGGATAGGACTTCCCTCTCGTAGGTCAAATTTCTCACCTTGTCGACGGTGAGAGGGCTTATCTCATGCTATAAACATGCATGTGAGACCAAGAATTTGACCAGTAGAGAAAGTATCACATTTTCTTATCATTTTTTCACTGCCACGTCGTAGAACGTTTATATAAAGGCACTAACATCAGATGTGATACTGGCGAGATATGCCGCAATTCACTCTTAGACTTCTTACTATCAATCTAAGGGAAACGACTAAAAGTACACTTTTCATTTTATTGACAACTTATGTTGTTATTCATACATTTTTCTTATGCAATGAATAACCAAAATACCTGATTTGCTCATGGTATAATAACTAAATATAATTGCAACATTTTCGAAAGGGGTGAATGTTTTAATCAGGGTAATTATCTGACTGTTCGAAATGAAGCACATAGTCATAAAAAAGTGTTACTTGAGACTGACGATGACAAGCATGTATATTAGAGATAGGACGCGGAGGGCCCGCTTAGGGAACACCATTGGAAACAATAGAATAAACCTTTCCATGTATGAATCCTGGAAAGTGTGAGCTTTTTAGTGGAATACCTGTAACTGGAAAATTAGAGGAGGAATTGGTAGTTTCCGTTTGATCCCGGCTACAATTGTTGCTTGTCTTGACTGATACGCGAGTTTCGTCTACGGTGTGCGGACTTCTTCAGTGTCGTGTACTAATATCGTATTAGTGCACGACACGGGGGGGGGGGGGGGTCTGCGCATTGTGGACGGGATGCGCGTGTCTGTCGGGATAGGCGATGGAGGTGGTTGGAGTTGGATGGGGGTTGCTAGTCCTTCTTCTTCTTTTATCGTTACCTTTCCATGTAGTTTATAGCATGTATCCTCCATACCAGACAATAAATAAATAGAAGAAAAAAAACTGGATAGGAAATAGAACTGTTCTTTTCCAAGTGTCAGATTAGTTAGTCAGTGATTTGAAATATTGTTAAATTTGGGATGGGGATGGTAACTAGATCCAAAGCTAGAGAGTAGGCTAGAATTTAAAATGTTGTTGTCTAAATTTAATCCAGTATTTTTTTTTAAATCCTTTTTGATTCAAACATCATTACTTCTGGTTCATGCTGTTCAAGTTTTGTTAGGTTAGGAATTCGGAATTCTTAGTCAGAGAAACGAAAATATCGTCGTGAAAATATCACCAATAATCTCTCACCTACGCCCTGCATACCATGAAATACTAACACCCTCTTCTCTCTTCTTTTCTTATTGACTTCATGATCGAGAACGGCTATAAAATGGATCGATTGAAGTGCGCAGGACCTGCTCAGCCCTAGGTTACATGCGGTTTTGACAAGGAAGTGATCATATCTATTTCAAGAAAAAGTACCTGAGGAGCATCCTCGAAAAAATCAAAGACAGCACACACAGATAAGTATATGCGAAATCAAAACTGTCAAACTATCAAAAACATTCATCTTCCTTAAGATCAAAAAGTTATATTACAGTCATTACTAGTTTCAAATCACAAACAAATTAAACATTTCAGATCATTTTGTAGCAACGCGGCCATCTCAATCCAAAAAAACACTACAAACCCCTTACCCCAACCTAATCCTTATCACCTCCCATGGCGTTCAAGTAGTCCGCATAGACCAGTTCGCCATTACCCCTCCCTAACTCTCGGGTTTGGATTGACTTGCGCTCTCATTGCCCCACCAAACGCTGCACAATGAAAATGAAAATGAAAGGAGTTCAGGATAGGACTTATCAGATATTTAGAAAGAATAAGCTCAAGAAAAAACTTCGCAGAATTTCAGGAAGAAATTTACCAGAGAGGTTGAGAAAGAATTTATCAAAAACTTCTGGAAACTTTTCTGAAGTTCAGGAGAGGATTTTTTAGAAGTTCCGATGTAAATGTAGCTGGAAGTGCTAGAGAGCTTTCCTGAAGTTCAGAATCAATCATTCCAGAAATTCAGAACGAGGTTTTCTCTAAGTTAAGGAATTCCCAGAAGTTATACACTTCTAAAATAAACAGGAAGAAACTATCTAGAAGTATAGGGGATACTTCTTAATAGTTCAAGCAGGTATTTGTCAGAAATTCAGGAACAAACTTTCCCGAAGTTCAGAAGAAAACTTCCCTGAAGTTCCAAAATCTCAGAAGTTCTGGAAGAAACTTTCAAAAAATTTAAGAAGGTTTACCAAGAAATTCTGGAGAGAACTTTCCGAAAGTTTTGGAGAAATTTGCCTCGCAGTTGTTCTGAATGGGGCTCATCAGAAGTTTAGACAATAACAAAATACAGGAAATTTTTTCCAAATGTTCCGGAAAGTTTAGGTTGGGCTGTTAGATGTGAATTTACAAGAAAATCAGGAGTAACTGCTAAGAAATTCATGAAGAAATTTGCCAAGAATTCAGGAGGAAACTTTCCAGAATTTCAGCAAAGAGCTTTGTCGAAGATCAACAAAGAGTTTCCCTAAATTTGAAGAGATTTTTGTACCTATACTGGCCTAGTAACCGGACATTGCCCGAGTAGATATCATTTGAAAAACAAAATTCATCGGTCGTTTCTGGTCACCGATTCAAAATGATATCGGTCGTTTCTGTAACATGGAACCTGAAACCTCGGAACATCTGCTTTGCAGTTGTGATGCTTTGTACAAGAGCAGACTAAAATTTCTGTACAGTGGCTATATGCAACCTAAAGAAATTTGGACTGCAAATCCTGGAAAGGTGGTGGGTTTTATAAACTCAATTTTGCCTGACTGGGAGACGGCTGATCTCTTGACAAATGGTGATCATGCTTTAAGATGCGAATTAGAATAGTAAACAGGGGTATACCACAAAAGTTCAACTCAGTAGACGCAGTGGTTCTACGCCAAAAAAAAAAAACAAAAAAAAAATGAAGAGATAATTATTGTCGAACAGAAGAAGCAGTCTATACAAAAATCAATCATATGACCACAAATCATGCATTGCCCATGACACCATATTGAATGGACCATATTGATGGAAAACACCATCTTCCCAACCGTTTGCATCGTACTATGAGCTAGGACACAAACTTATTAAGGAATAACAATTCCTTGGTTTCGATCTCACCTCGATTGAGAGATTTGATCGGTAAGAAAACTTCCCTGAAGGTTAGCAAAGAATTAATATATCAAAAAAGTTCAGAGAATCCTTCAAAACCTCAAAAAATATCCTCGATTCTTAAGTTTTTTCCACTAAGGTAACTTTAATATGACGAAAAAGATTGAATGCTTTAACAGAAGGTCAGATAACTTCGAGATAAAATCGTTGAAATAAGATCGACCACTGCATATCTATACTGCTACCTTTGCATGTTGAATGTTTAAAGAATTAAAGCTGTCAATAGCGTCAGTATCGTAACGCATAAACTGGTGATAACTAGATTATAACTCCTCTTCTGAATCATCTTTGAAATATGTGTCGACACATATTAATTAATAACTTCCCCAAGGAAAACTTCAAATCGCAAAATTTGGAGCAGCGTCCCCGTGAGATTTTCTGAAAAACAAAAACATTAGAGTAATTCACAAAACAAGAGTGAAAATGTCAATACTTATTCGTGGACTAAATTACAACCAAAAAAATGAAAGTCCTGAATTACTGCATGGTGTGATAATTCAAAGACATTTTGAAAACTTTCAACACTAAAGGGTGTCCACGATGAAATTGCCACACACAAAATTGATTCGCAAAATTCGAGTTTTCATCCGATTGCCCTCAAATTTTCAGGGATTGAGAAATAACTATTAAACTTCATTTTACCATTTTACTCGTATTTTATTTACAGTCCATACGCAAATGCCCGCACCTTGGCCTTAACCTCGGCCATAAGATTCTGCACAACCTGTGAATCAACCGTTTTTTGCATGTAAACCCATACTTTCTTCAGTTCCTCGACTGTCTTCACTACCTTAGGTCGTTTAAGAAGGTGCTGCTTCATAATCGCCCAGTACTTCTCGATGGGGCGGAGCTCCGGAGTGTTGGGAGGGTTGAACATTTTCGGCACGAAATTGACCTTATTGTCCGCATACCACTTCAGCACGTCCTTGGAGTAGTGGCATGAGGCCAAATCCGGCCAGAAGATTGTTGGGACGCTGTGGGCTTAGGGGATTTTACGTCCCGCACGTGCAGATGGCTTGCCAAACCAGGAATTTCTTCGCAAATTTGGACATCTTCTGAGTGCGGACATGCTCCGGAACGCTGAACTTATCCTTGGCCGTGAAAAACAGGTTGCCGGGGATCTGTTTAAAGTCGGCCTTCACATATGTTTCGTCGTCCATGATGCAGCATTCAACTTTCGTCAGCATGTTGAGGTACAACTTCCTGGCACGGGTTTTGGCGGACTTGTTCTGCTTCTCGTCGCGATTAGGGGCCTTTTGTACCTTGAACGTTCGAAGCCCAGCCTTAGTTTTGGCCTTCTGGACAAAACTTCGGCTTAGGTGCAGCTTCTTAGCCACATCCCGAACGGAGGCGTTCGGATTTCGGTTGAAGGCCCCAACTACGCGGTTGTGATTTTTGGTGTTGTACGGAATACTTTTTCCTTCACTTCTGGGCTTCCGATCGGTGGTCAACCGTTCCTCGAACCGCTTAATCACTCGCGACACCGTGGAATTTGCGATTCCCAACGTTTTAGCGATGGAACGATGCGAGAGATCCTTGTTCTCGTGATGAATGCGCAAGATTTTATCACGCACGAGCTGTTCTTTCGACTCCATTTCCGCGAGTTTTGATCACAGGACTTTAAAACTTGCAAGATGTAAATAATGCACTATGAACTAAATCCACCAGAAACAGTCCTAGAAACAGTCGTGTTCTGTTGCCAACTCGATCAGATTCAGTTGGTTTCTGTAATGCGCAATTTCACTCGACTCGACAGTGACAAGTTTCTATAATTAATCCCTATGAACATCGATTTACTGAAATGTGATGTGATGTGATGTGATGTGATGTGATAAGAACCCACCATCAGTGCAAGGATTACCTATGTCTGCAGGACTATCCTCAGCATGTTGCCACGAGAGAATAGCCTACGTGATGGCTTGTTGTAGCAGTTCCAGTCGATCTCAATGAGGACCTTTGGATGACTACTACCTGAAGGCTGCGTGTCTTCACATGACAAGGGACTGGTGACTCCACGAACCCTTGTCCAGTCAACACATCCTTCGACTGCCTTAGGCTTCCCCCCAATCCCAGTTATTTAGTTGTTTTAGGAACAGTAGAGATTTTAGCATAAATGATGATTTATAAAAAAAAAAAGGATAAAATACTAAATGTAGGAAATTTCACGGCTGTATTTAAGGTTTGATTCAATTAACAACTTTATTTTTGTACAAGTTAATCTATGCTAAAATATTGCAAATTCCTACTGTTTCTAATTAAATAGTTGTAACATTTAAAAAACTTACCATAAAAGCATACCAGTCTCATCAAATATTCAAAGAGTAAAACTTTCAAACGAATCTTTCACTGCTTGTTATTCGTATAGGACTCTTATGCTTTTATAAGCTGATCCAAAATTATATGGTTCAAAAACTGAAATACATATGCTTTGCTCGTTCTGTACAAGGTCTTACTAACTTACATAAAAAATTAAGTTATCATATCATTATTATTTATTATTATTATTATTTATTTATTCGTCAACAGATAAAAATGTTTATCCCAATGACAATTAGCTAACACTTAATTACATACAATAACTAACACATACATCTTAGGAAACAACGCTTATTAACATCGCGGGATACATTAAAATTAAACACGTTATAGCAGCTGTTGAAAACGCGACACATGCTTAGCAAAGGTTCGTGTTTGCCGTAGTTGGTCCTTAAGTGCCGGTTTATAAAGAAAGATTGTAAACGTAGGTTTCGTCGTCGAGTGTTGATGTTCAAGAGACCAAGTAAAGTGGAACAGTCGATGTTTCCCTGAAGGAGGTCACCAACAAAACACGCTTTTGCCACCATACGCCTCCCTTCGAACAATTCCAGGCTGATGAGCTTACACCGACTTTTATAACTTGGCAATCTGCGAGGGTCTTGCCAACGAACATGTCGCAAAGCAAAGCGTATAAACCTTCGCTGAACGGTTTCGATCCTCTGGACTGCATTTTGGTAGAAAGGGGACCAAACGACAGCACAGTACTCCAAAAAAGAACGATCCAGAGCAGTACAGTGCCTTCAGACAATAAACGTCTTTGAAGTTTTTTGCGAAGCGGAAGATGAATCATTACTGCGATGAGGCTTTCGAAACAATATAGGCAATGTGATTCTCGAATGAGTTTGGAGTCGAGCATTACTCCCAGATCCTTGACTGTTGTTTCACGTTTCAAGCGTGTTCCTCGAAAAATATACTCGTGGAGATACATTGCACGTTTTCGGCCAAAGGGGATAGCCGAGCATTTGGATACATTTAAGGACATCCTGTTGATCCGGCACCAGTCGTCGAACACCTGTAGTTCCTGCTGAAGAAAATCGGCGTCTTCTGGACATTTTATGACGTAGTACAGCTTTAGGTCGTCCCCGTAGGATAATTTCATGCATCTGAGGACCAAGTTCAAGTCGTTCATATATTACAGGAAAAGAAATGGATCAAGGTGGCTGCAGTGCGGAACGCCGGATGTTACTGAAAAGCTGGACGAGGCATAATCTGAAATCTTCACAAACATAGTTCTACCAGTCAGGTATGAGGCGTCTACTTGATGACCGCGTTCCATTTTGCGAATGACGAACGATGTAAATACGGTGAGGTTGGTCGCCGTCGAGCGTTTGGGCAAAAAACCGTGTTGTTCAGGAGAAATAGTATGTGAATAGCCATGGACCAGCCTTTGAAGAACAATTAGTTCGAATAGCTTGGATACAGCACTTAGTACAGCAATCCCACGATAGTTGGTGACGGATCGTTTGCAACCCTTTTTGTGTATTGGGAAAACAAACGACTCTTTCCAGCATTCAGAAAACACACCGGAAGTTAATGACAAATTGAAGACCATAGCCAGGGGCACAGCCAGTGTGTTAAGGCAACGGTTCAGGACAATTGAAGGAATACCACCAGGACCGCATCCAGGTGAGCTTTTCATCTGTTTCCCTGCTGAAATCACCATATCACTATGGATAGTGAGTGCAGAGAGAAATGCAGACAAGCGGGGAACATTGCTAGTAGCCGCTTCGAGGCCCTCGGCATGCAGCATTACGTCGCAGAAGACACTGCTGAACTGCGTACGGAACAAGTTGGCGATATCCGCGACAGAGTCAGCTTCGTTAGTGCCGTCAGTCATGGTGGGGCAGCAGGGTAAATGCACCCTTCTTTTTGGGGAAATGCTCCTTAAACTTTGGAAAAATGCTCCTTAGATGCGTTTGCCCGGTATAATGCAATCGGAGGTATTAACCTTCTGGTTAGCGCTTGCCGGTTGTTTTGACGGGTCTTAAGTTTCTTCAAGATTATACAGCGGAGCTTTGCTCCGCAATCTTCTAGGTAGTTTTGACGGGTTTAAATTTCATTTTGATGAGTCTTAATTTCATTTTGAAGAGTCTTAATTTCGTTTTGACGGGTCTTAATTTCGTTTTGACGACTCTTAAATTCAGAAACTTAAGACCCGTCAAAACTATACAATCTTGAAGAAACTTAAGACCCGTCAAAACATCCGGCAAGCGCTAACCAGAAGGTTAATACCTCTGATTGCATCTAAGGAGCGTTTTTCCAAAGTTTAAGGAGCATTTCCGCAAAAAGAAGGGTGCATTTACCCTTTGCCGTCATGGTGGAAGGTGAACAGGTGAAGGAATTCCGTTGTTCATTCACGAACCGCCAAAAGCTCTTCGGTTTCGTTTTGAGATGACTCTGCAATTGAGACTGATGAGAGTTGTACAAGCTGTTATTGAGGTGTTTGTAATTGTCATTGGCACGTGCGTAGTTTGTCTTCGTAGAATCGGTGCGATATTTGCTGTGTTTCCTCAGAGCAGCCATTTTAACTCGTTTCAAATGTTTGAGGTCGGAATTAGACCAAGCAGGTTTGGGAGGCTTACGGTTGAGTTTCTTAGGCACGAATTGATCAACGGCGTACAGCAAAATACCACACATAGTCGAAGCAGCAAAACTCGCATCTCCGTTTGCAAGGGTCGTGTTCCAATTCACGCCGGCGAGAAAGTTGTTCATTTCCTCGAAGTCAGCATGGATGAAGTCATAATAAACGTTTTCGATGTTGTTATGGAAGCTGTACTTAGGATTAAACTCCAGTGTCAGTAGCAGAGGGGAATGATTTCTGCCGCTTTTGACAAGCGGTGTCGGAGCTTGAAGAACGGAACATCTTTGACCCAATTCTTCGCTAATGAAACAAAGATCCAGCAAACGGTTATTCGCATTTGGAATGCCATTAACTTGCCGAAGTCTGGCGGAAGAATAAGCATCACGAACAGGAATTGTCTGGAAAGCGGAAGCCATTAGTATCGATATGCCATGAAATCGTGCTGAGGTTGAAATCTCCCACGATAATGATGTGGGTCCCATTTGTGACACGATCCAATCCAAAGAAAGAGCGTGCTTTTCGATAAGGCTACTGTCACTAACACGATCGGGGGGAATATAGACCACACAGATAAACAGAGTCCCAGTTTTAGTGGATATCGCCACCCAACGATGTTCAACCGTTGAGTCCGGTTGAAGTGACGATCGATGTGTGTTGATGACGAGCATGGATGAGATCATATCATATTATATCAAAAATGCTATTCATGCAAATTTCAAATGAGGAATTGAATTTTAAGACACAAATTAAATAACTTGACCATGTAAAATGCGGCTACAGTAAGACAATACGAGAATATAATATACGTATACAAAATATATCGGACATCCACCGGATTGATACTGAAAAAAAAATTGTATTATTGTAATTATGCCTTACTAGTCCTGGAAAATCTGAAAACAAAATTGATCATTCCAAATATCAAAGTTAAAATTTCAATGTAAGATATTATTTTATAAGACATGTTGTCAAAATTTTTTTTCTTCATACTGTTCTAGTTACATTTCAAAGATAGCAATTGGAGTGATCGAAGAACCTGGTTTGATGATTTCTGAACTAAATGGCTAATCTAATCATTAAACCACTGAAGTGCAATTTTAAATAAAATGTTATGCTACAATGCTGAAAAAAAAATTAAGCCTTTGATGTTTGTCATGTTGCTCCACGCTCTTGAAATAGATGATTTTGAATGCAAAGATGATTCCAAAGCTTGCTGAAATTATTAATTGAAATGAGAAAGGAAAATTTCATGATATGATTTACAGTCGCACCCCCTCACTTCGCTATTGTCAAAATGACAACATTGCCCAGGCTTCGCCAACCAGCATCTCCATGTTTCAGCTGGCAATCTTTTGTGATCATATGACTCGTGGAGGCGTGAGGTGAGAACTTGTGAGGACCAGAGGTCGGTTGCACCCTCCTTGGAAGTTGTCAACTCACCATTTGAAGCCCAACATCGATTTACTGAAATGTGCTGCAAAACCACGCAGAACTTTTATATTTGTCTCAATACCTAATATCATCCGTTCAGACACGTGCGGGGTTACAAGCCAACGCATGTTCGTCGATAGGACCACCACCTCGGGGAACGTTTATCATAAAACATCCTTCAGTAACAATAAACATAAAATATTACGATTAGATTACAAGGATTGCAAAACACGCGTGTATCTTGATCTCATCCCTGCACGGCCTGAAGGTAGCACAACCCATTTATTTCTCAGATTGAAAACCATATGGTTCACATGTTCAATATTGAAAACTTCATCAGGCGACTGATTTGAAGAGGATTCAATCTACTGAACATAGCCTCTTGGAACCAGCCAATTTCCGGTTGAGAAATTTCGCTCCAGTTAACCTTGCCTCTTAGCTTTAAGAAGACAAAATAGATGCTGTTTCAGTTTGTCTTTCCAACACTCCGAAACAAAATAACAGACAAGAAAACAGCCAAACTTTTGGTTCAACTTACAAATTGCTACCAAACAAGCTGCTCTATTTGTATTATCAAATTACAATCTTCAGCACTCTCGTTTACATCAGGCTCGGCATCACTGTACCTACAGCGCGTTACCTTGCCGGGGCAACTTGCAAACATTTTCCAACAAATTCTCATACTGTCAGACAAAAAACAAGTCAGAGCGGGTCTGGAAACTATTTGCTTCATCTGCATACACTTACTGTACAGAGGGGTAAATGGAAATGTAAGATACAATATTCATTCCGCTTCCGTTGGGAAGTGAACCAAGGCACAGAGCAGTCAAGTTTTCATCCAAGATATCACACCCTCTTTTTACTCCGGCAAATTTCGCTTCCAACACACTTTTTTCATCCTATTTTCTTTTCCTTTCTTCTCATATTCGACAGGATGCAACGTGGATAACGGTGAGGACTGCTTTCGTCAGTGCATCTACGATGAGGACGGTGCCAAAGAAGCCTGCAAGTGCGATCAGAGCATATCGTCGTCCTGTAAGTAGTTATTGTGTTGGTGTGCAGAATAGTAGACATTTCTTGCTGGAAGATTGAAGCTTGTTGAGCAGTTCGATGAATTTTTCATGTGAGCTGGAGTAACATTTGTAAATCAATCCTTGGAGAGCAACAATTGACGTCTCTACTTGGACTTTTTTTAGAGCAGAATTTGATTATGGTATTTTTCAACCCGACATTGATATGCTGCAATGTCATGTCAAATACAAAACTTTAATGTCTCAAACCTACAAAAAAAAACTAGTTAAATAGGTCAAAGAACTCTATTACTAAACACACTGAATCATAATATCTAGTTTGGACAACTTCGTCAGGCTTTTTACTTTACTTTACTGTTTCAGGGAAGTTAAAAATATTGCAGTATCATCTTTCTGAGAATTGGAGAAACATAGAAAAAATAATACATGCTTAACAAAAATGTCTATGTATTTATGTATTAAAAGCTAAATTCCCAAAGCATTCGTTTAAAAAAGAAAACTGCCGAATTTCGTTACCATGAAAGTGAAATATACTCCTTAACGCACAGTTTAAATCGATAAAACAAAATGATATAATCTTCTGCAGTACAACGAAGTCGTTTCCAATTCAATTTACTGTCCTAGGCATAACGTCCAAAGGTTGTTTTTCACTTGCTAAATCCACCATGCCCGTTTCGCGCTTCTTTTCCATTGTATCAGTGGATCCATTCTGGAGAACCATTTTCACCGAGCTTTCGTCCGACATTCTTACGACGTGCCCAGTCCATCTTAGTTGACCACTTTTTGTGGTGTGGACAATCGATGATTCTAGCAGCAACTCATGCAGTTCTTAGTTTATTTGCCTTCATCATGTTCCGTCTTTCATCTGCTCTCCCCAGTAAATCGTACGCAGCACCTTCCGTTCAAAGGCACCAGGGGCGCATAGTCCATGTTTCGATCGGATCTATTTTTCTGTACATGTTCAATTTGGGTAGTGCAGAGAACGTTGTTCGATCGTTACGTTCCTTATCATTCATCTCCGCTGATGTCATTGTCGGCGGTCTCCAATATGTCCAGATACACGAACCCGTCTGCCTCCTCGAGTTTATCACCGTAGACCGTAGATAGGAAGGCTAACATTCCCTTCTCGTTAAGCTTGTATTTTGAATTTCATTGTATATCATGTATTTTGTTTCCCACGCATTAATTATGAGTCCAATTATGAGTCTGCTGGCCTTTAGTCTGATGTACGTTTCCACCATCGTCTCACAGTTTTGGGTTAGGATATCAATGTCATCTGCAGAACCAAAACGATGAACTAATTTTCTGAAGCCCATCTAATCGCCATAAACTCTTTTGATATTTGAAGGGAGAGTGTCTCAGAAACACAAATGACGTACATGACACTATCCATCTTTGCGTTGACCAATCACGTTAGTTAATCTGGGAATCCATATTTGTGCATAATCTGCCATAGCTGGTCTCGATCAATTATGTCGCAAGATTTGGAATCAATGAATAGATGATATGTGGGCACGTAATAATCACGGCAAAACTTGTCGAATCGTGAAAATCTGATTCGTGGTCTTGTGAGCACCCATGAACCTCGCTTGGTATTGCACGATACCTTCAATTCTCCGGAAAACACTCTTCCACCCAAATTTTAGAAATGACCAAGTGCAGCACTGGCTAAGGCAGTGTTTCTTCACTAAATTTTAGAAGCTTACTTAAAAGTCCATCAGCATCAGGAGCTTTGCAATTTTTCATCCCACCAATTTTCTCCTCGATTTCCAGGAGGTTGGTTCTGTCGTCATCCGCGCATCTTCCAAAGTAAATAAGCGTCCCACCTTCATTTACCGTGTTTTTGGCCGCAAAAGTGCTCGTCAAAGTACTGCTTCCACCTTCCGCGCAAATATCTCATCCTCGTTCGTGAGAAGATTCCCTTCATAGTCTCAGCACGTATCGGCTTGTGGACAACTTCTCAGTGAATTTTCGTGTGTCGTTAGGCACGGTACAGTTCCTTCATCGCTTCCAGGTCTCGTTCTTGCATTTGGTGCTTTTTCCTTCGAAGGCCCGCTTTTCCCATGCCTGTTTGTAACACTCCTGGTTCGCTCTCCAGCGGGCTGGATATGAAAGTGGTCGATTTGATTTTATGTTTGTCCATCATGATATTTCTAAGTGGCTTCATGGATGCCTTTGTGGGGAAAGAATATAATTTCGTCTACTAAGCCGTGGGAGGCCACAAAGCTCACGTATCATTAGTCGTTGTCGTTCGATGTGGCACTGTCTCTGCAGTCTGTCACTGCAAACTGTCTGATCCAATCACGGTAGGACCTGAGCGTTCGTGTCACCGACGACAAATTTAACGTCCCGTTGTGGGCAGCAGTCGCCAGCGTTGCCAATATGTTTTTTGAAAAAAACTGGAAGAATGCAAAAATAAAAACTGGCAAAAACTGGATCCTAAAAAAATCAAGCCTACGTAATGAAAAACCATTTGTCGCATATTCACTGTTCTTTGGTCTCTCTTCTAACCGACTCGTACATTAGATAATTATACTTGGCTTCTGTGTGTTGATTTATTTTAAGTTTTCCTGATTTTTCCTGATTGGAAGTAAACAAATTTTTTGTTGCCAAAATTCCCTTCATCATGTTTGTCCCAAACCTGTTTCAAATTTTAGTTTTGTTTATATTGTAAACGAAAAAAAACTCTTTTCACCGTCGCAGATGAATGAGGAAGAATAAATAATTTTGGTATCAAATTCCGTAGATTCGGAAAAGCAAATGAAATGTCAAATCTTTTAAATTCTAAAACTTCTAAGTTCCCGGAGTTAATTATCAGTATCTTGATACTTATAATCTTTGTTTTCCCAACTAATCTGTTTCCCTCTTGCTCCGACTTCTTCAATTCAAATGATTCACTATTGTGCGTCGATAAAACTTCAAAAAGCAGCAGTTGGCAGATAAAGTTGATTTATAAACGCTAAAAAAACAGCAGCCTTTTTAAGAAGATAGGAATTTTTCCACATTTAAAAAGATGTCCTACAATTAATGGGTAAAGCAGACAGGGTTGTGAAAAAAAAAACTGGAAAAAACTGGACAAAAGCCAGAAAAACTGGACGATTTGAAGATTTAAGTTTGACTGGATCCCGTAAAAAAACTGGAAGAATCCAGTTTAAACTGGAACATTGGCATCCCTGGCAGTCGCGCTGTACATATTCTGCAGCTGCGCGTAGAACGTTTCTGTTTCGTCGTCGAGTCTCCTTTCGTGTGGGCAGTGCACATGGTGCAATGATCATCGATCATCAATTTGTACACCTTTGTATTGCTCGGAAGCCATCCAAACACACGTTCTAGGTTCTCGCCGTAGTTAATACTATCGCAACCTAGGAAGCAGAGCGCATAGCAGAAGTAAGAAGTTCACAATCCTGGTACTTATTTCATTGCCTTAGTCTTTGCCGATTGATCCGGTCAATGTTTACTTCTGTTAAGCCAACAAGGCTCCCTTTTGGGCCTTCTTCAACCTCCAGTCTCGCCAGAGGACCATCGTGTATAATACTGTTTAGAGTCCTAGGCTGGCACGAGGACGATGGCCAGTTATTCCTAACATGGAGAACAGACAGACGCCGTTTTGATCTGCACCTGACATGGAGAACAGATATAGTCAGCACCGTTCGAAGTTATCAGCCCTCTTCCAAAACTCATACTCATACCTCAGTCTGGACAAGAGGCTAAGAACCAGATTGTATATTTTATACCACACTGAAAATTTATATTCGTAAATTAGCTTTCACTCGTTTCGTAAACAAGGATTTTGTACACAAAACAAATGTCTCGTATATTGTATGAAACATTCATATTACTTTTTTATCTGATGAAATGCTATCATTACACATTATTGTAGAATGCACGAATTAAATTTCGTAAAGACCAGCCAATCGCTGTGTTGCTGCTGGGATGGGCGGAAATAATTTATTTATCCAGAAATAAACATTAAAGCGCTGTCGATAGTAACTTCATGCTCATTAATCTAGTATCCTCTCACAAGTCACCATGACCGAGTGAGATCAACCACGGATTTAGTAACAGCTCTTTCCAGAAATACAGAATCGAATCCCATGTCTGAAGCATTTAAAAAAAAACGCTGGACAACTCCACGTGATTGCGCTTTTTTTCAATTTTATTTCGAGTCTGTCAATCATTCATGCAACCACCAGAGAGACGTTTCTTCTTAATTTGTGACAAAATATTCGTAGCTCTTTGTATTCTTTTCGTATAATGCACGAATATTCTTTCTGTGTCAACAAATGCTTCGTGCTTTTGACAGCTGCGAATGTGCCATTAATTACGAAGGTTTCTTCATAAAAACAACAAATCAGTTTCGTTGCAGAAAACAACGAATAGATTCGTTAGTTCTACCTTCGATTTCGTAAAATAAACTAAAATTAATTTTCAGTGCAGTAGGTATGTGAAATATCAATGAGATCACCACATGCGAACATCCTTTGGGAGATAAGAATAAGTTAAAAAAAGGCGATATAGCAATTCATTCATTCTTATTGTTGTCGGTGTTCTATATATTTCGGGATATTTTTTTTTTTGTGTTATATGTGTGTGCGGTGCGCGTGTGTGGGAAATTTAGGAAAATCGCCGAAAACGCCAAAAAAATTCTACTTAAAAAAAAGAAGTTACTTACCTGCGTTACCTGATGCTGCTCGATCAAACGTATTCCAGGAAATGGAGAGGCTGAAATTAAAAAGAAAACGTAACGTAGGGATTTCGCCAGTAGTTTTTGTGATTAGAACGACCAGGTCCGATTTCACAAATTTCAAAATACTACGGGTTTTTTAGAAAAGATTTTACAATATATACGGATCCAGATAACCGATTTCAAAACGAATCATGAAGATTTCCCGGGAATATAACACCTTTCATTTGGTGTTTGCTGTAAAAATTCAGTTTAATAGGTGTCGAGTAATATGACATGATTCTTAGAATCTGTTTTCATGGGACAGTTTCCAACCTTGTACTCGGAATCAATAGACTTATTTGAAAGAAGTTCATAAGAGATATATGGGAATATAATTGGCCATTAATTTGGCGTTTATTTGGTGCCACGTGGTTAAGTGCTTGTCGAGAAATAAAACCTAGTTACTGGAATCCATGTTATTCAAAATATCTTCCGGCTATATTTATTTGGAACATCTTTCGAACAACTCTTAACAACTCTTTACAAAACGTCTTGAACAGATCCAGAAGCATTTTTACAACTCCTCTGCCATCTCTCTAATGGTCAATTTGTGGTCTACGGTAATCCATTCTTTAATTTTGTTGATGTTTTAGTCTGTTTTCGATGTTGATGGCCTACCACTTCTCTCATCATCATTCACGGACTCACGGCCACTTCTGAAACGTTCGTACCACTGATAAACGACTGTTTTTTTTTCTTCTTCAGAGTATCGTTGCCGAAAAACTTTTCTAACATTTATAATTTCGTGGCACCATTGAAACCGTTTGTAACGCAAAATTTAATACAAAGTTGTAGCAAATTCCATTCCATTTTGAAAATTGTACAAAATTGAATACACAAACAATCGCAGATGTACTCAATACGGCGTGACTTTTACAAATGTCAAGCTATCAAGCTGAAAATTTCAAAGAATATCAATTACAGATGTGGCAACCTAGATAAATACTATAAGGTACAGCCCAAAGGGAGTTGTGCGCAAAGGTGACGTAGGACCAGAGATGGCCTTTCGCACTAATGTTACGCCAGCGCGTGAGATTTGTACCTTCACAGAGGATACAACCATAACTCACCGCAGATAATGCAAAGTGCTCTGTTATTCGGTGGTAAATAGACAGAGTGAAAGTGTGCGCCAGTGAGGGGATGGCTTGGAGTGAGTGAATCACTCTCTCTTTTAAACGACCGCTCTCAGGGCTTTCACCTGTATTCGCTCACGTGCTCTCGTTTGTGATCGCTGCCGCGTACACTTGGGCGAGAACGCGCCAGTGCTCTCTCTGTGATTCGCTGGTGCGATTGATAGTGAAAACTTCGTCGGATATGTAAAAAATGTTCTAAAAAAGGAAGCGGGAAGAAACATTCTTCTTTCTTCTTTTGTTATGTAGCGCCAAAGCGAATTTGCAATCACTGCTGTACACGGCCAGCCATATCAACTCAATTTTGAGTCGTTTTTGAATCACTTTCGTCATTAGTGGAGTCACTCAAATTTGAGTATATGTAACTGGTATTGACAAACGGACATATCAAAAACATCGACTCAAATCAGATGGATGTTTTTGATTTCTCGACTTGTCAATCCCAGTTACATTTACTCAAATTTGAGTGACTCCACTTTCGACGAAAGTGCGACAAAAGTGGTTCAAAACTGAGTTTTAATGGCTGGTCGTGTATATTAGCATAAGAGCCCACGCCAGTGAGCTCACAGGGGTGCACGCGTCAGGGAATTTATCTGCATTCACTTCTGTGAATTTGAGAGCTCTTCTTCTCATTCTAGAGCGATCGAGTGTTGTGTGAATACAAACCATTTTTTTACACTCACATGCGCTACCAGCAAGCAAACACGGGGGTGAATATAAACAAGAGAGAAGAGCTCTCGTTGTGGTAGGAAGAGTGTGTGGAAAAATTAAATACTCTCTTTACCGCACTGAGGATATGAACATCACTGCGTAGGACTACGCAGGAATGTGCACTCTAGATCACACAACAAACACTATCAAACAACACTATCACGGGCGGCTTTTTTCCGCCAACTCGAAGGCTTCAGCTGCCATATTTCTCGCAGCGAGGTTGACAGGAGCATCCGCACCAACAGCTAACTGAACCAACGACTCTCTGGGCAACGACTGCTCGCCAGTGTACCCTCCAGGGTGCTTGCTGCCGTAACCTGCATTCCTACAGCCTCTGCCATCTCTACAACTGCCGTAAGACTGAATCAAAATGTTCTGCTAAGAGCTGTTATGTAATGGCGTCGGATGCTAAGACACGAAAAAAGGCGGTACCAACGATGGCAATGTGATACAAATTGCATCAAAGGGGACGATTTTCAGTTATTGCGTCATCATAATTAGTGATCTTGAAATGAAAAAAAGCATGCAAACAACACAACACAAAAATAGAAAATAATATAAAATCAGATCCTAAATACTTCTTCAAACATGTTAAAAAGAAACGAAAATCTCAGAGCTTTCCATCAAAAATGCATCTAGATGACAAAAGTGGTAATAGTTCTAATGAAATATGTGACTTATTAGCTGATTTCTTTCAGGACGCCTATACATCTCACGATTATAATGAGCCTGATCATCAATATTTTTCGTACCTTCCTGAACCAATGAAAGATATTTCAGTTTTTAGTTTATCCGAAAAAGAAATCTTATGTACACTTTAAACATTGGATGCCTCAAAGGGTCCTGGACCAGATGGTTTACCTCCAATATTTCTCAAATCGTTTTCCAAAGAATTAGTTAAGCCTTTATTTTTGCTTTTTAATTTATCACTGAAGTCCAGTATTCTTCCTGCCATTTGGAAGAAATCATTTTTAATCTCGATTTTCAAAAGTGGTAAAAAAATCTGATATAAAAAATTACCGTGGGGTTGCTATTCTACCTTGCATCCCTAAACTATTTGAATCCATTATAAATGACTAAATTTTTTCTCAAGGTAAAATATTGATTACTAATAAGCAACATGTTTCTGTAAAAGGGAGATCAACAACTACTAACTTGATAAATGTCTTAACATTTTCGTTAAACGCAATGTATAAAGGTAATTATGTAGAGGCATTATATACCGATTTAAGTAAAGCATTTCACAGAGTTGACATACCTTTGCTGCTTTTTAAGTTATCAAAGTTAGGATTTAATCCAAGATTACTGAAATGGATCGTGTCATACTTGACAACAAGAACGCAAATAGTAAGATTTGAAGGCAATCTCTCTAAAATAGTAAATGTCACATCTGGAGTGCCACAAGCTTCACAGCTTGGTCCCTTATTATTTGTTTTATTTGTTAACGATGTAGAAGTTTTTTTGAAAGTCCTTCAAGTCTCAGTATATGCAGACGACATGAAACTGTTTATGGAGATACAAAAGCCACATGATCTTGATATTTTTCAACACGAAATCAATTATTTTTACACCTGGTTTAAAAAAATACTTGTTAGAACTTAACGTTAAAAAAAGCACCACAAAAAACAGTTTCTCTAGATCAGATAGCATTTGAAAGATTTCATCAAATTAGAGACCTAGGAGTTATACTTGACTCTAAGTTATCCTTTGCTGATCACTACAATAATATTATCTATAAAGCAAATAACATGCTTAGGTTTATTAATATATATAGTTTGCATTTCAACGACCCTTACACATTAAAACACTAAATGTGGCATATGTGACGCCCATACTAGAATACTGTAGCGTTGCCCTAGCAAAGTAAAAAACTGAATTCAAATAAGTAACAAGTTTTGTTATCTCAGCTATCATTTTGTTCTCACCTGTTATCGTATAACAAACTTAGTTATCAACATTGACTAATGTTGGTATCATCTGTTATCAATTTTTAAGGACGATTTTTGACGAACGTTACTGAATATAACCAGCATGCTGACGAATGCTGAATATTACCAGCATGTCATGGATATTAAATTGAGCTTTTCACCAGCAGTACTACTTCAGTTATTAGTGTATGAATTTGATATTATGTTGATAACATAATTTGAAATTATCTCAGATAATTTGTTCATATCACAAAATGTGTTATCAAAATGAACTCAATGATAATAAAACGAGTAATTGTTGTGATATCCAACGAATATTGATTTGTTGTCTTTTTTGTTATTTTGGCTGTTTATTCAGCCTGAATGATAACATATTTAGTAATCAAACAGTGATAGTCAGATATTAGACCTTGTTATCACTTTGGTATAAACCTTTGCTTGGGTGTTTGGGCTCCATATCAAGGAACATATGTAAACCGTACCCGAGCAAAGGATTAAACCATATTGATAACAAGTTCTAATACCAGGTTATCATTTTTTGATTACTGAATTTGTTATCATTGAGGCTGCATAAACAGCCAAAATAACAGAATAAATAACAAAAAAACACTCGTTGAATATCATAATAATAGCTTATTTTGTTATCATTTTGATACCATTTTGATAACAAATCTTGTTTTGTGAGCAAATTAATTGAAATGATTTCAAATTATATTATCAATTTGAAATCAAATTCTCACGCTATTACCGGAATTTTTTTTTTTTTTTTATTAAAAGCATAATTTCTTGTTCAAATAAGCTGGGAATATTCATAGTTTTGCATTCAACTAATAACGTTCGTAAAAAAATGCATGTTGAAAATGATAACATATGATAACAAAATTTTCCAATGGTGATAACTAAATTTGATATGTGATAACAGCAGAAATCAAAACGATATCTGGGATAACAGAACTTGTTACTTATATGATGTTACTTTGTTATTTTCCTTTGCTAGGGTATGGAATCGGTTCAGAGACAGTTCCCTAGCAAAGGAAAATAACTAGCTGATATCATATATGTAACAAGTTCTGTTATCCCAGATATCGTTTTGATTTCCGCTGTTATCGCATAACAAATTTAGTTATCACCATTGGCAAATTTTGTTATAATATGTTATCAGTTTCAACAAACATTTTTTTATGAACGTTATAAGTTGAATGCAAAACTATGAATATTCCCAGCATATTTGAACATGAAATTATGCTTTTAATCAAAAAAAATTTTCAGTTACTACAGTGAGAATCTGATTTCAAATTGATAACATAATTTGAAATCATTTCACATAATTTGGTCACAAAACAGGATTTGTTATCAAGATGTTCGCAGTGATAACAAAATAGGCTAGTATTATGATATTCAACGAGTATTTTTTTGTTATTCATCCTGTTATTTTGGCTGTTTATTCAGCCTCAATGATAACATATTTAGTGATCAAAAAATGATAACCTGGTATTAGAACTTGTTATCAATTTGGTATAATCCTTTTCTCGGGTTTGTGTTGTTTGCTCTAAGAAAATTAGGTTGGACACGTCTGCCATTACCATCATATGGGTTGGGGTGTTTGTTGGTTAATTTGGTGGGGCTTCAAAGGGGAAGAGAGTTCGCTATGATTGCTTTCATAGCTGATATTATTGAGCGACGAATAAACAGTCCAGAAATATTATAAAACTAAAATTGTTATGCTCCTACTCGCTCTCTAAGAAATATAAACTTATTTTTTAGTAACAATCAAAGAACGAACTATGCTAAAAATGCTCGATTAAATAAAACGATGTCCTGCTTCTGCACATATAGCGAAACGATTGATATCACAATGAATAAAAATACACTAGAAACTAGAATGAAAAAACACCTAGAAAGGCTTACTAGACAACAGTTAATTAAAAACTCTTAGATATTACGCAAAAATGTATCAAGCTATACGAAATAATTGACGGCAAATAAAATTAATCATGTTTGACCAATGTTGGACCGTTCCACCTTTAAGGCCGAATGAAGGAGGTACCCTAGCAAAGTAAAATAACAAACTGATATCAAATAAGTAATAATTTTGTTATCTCAGATATCATTTTGAACTAACCTACTATCGCATAACAAATTTAGTTATCAACATTGACTAATTTTGTTGTCGTCTGCTATCAATTTTTAAAGACGATATTTGTCGAACGTTGCTGAATACTTGCAGCATGCTGACGAATGCTGAATATTAACAGCATGTCATGAACATGAAATTGAGTTATTCACCAGAAGCTCTACTTCAGTTCTTAGTGTATTAATTTGATATCAGGTTGAGAACATAATTTGATATTATCTTAAGTAATTTGTTCACATCACAAAATTTGTTATCAAAATGAACTCCATGATAACAAAACGAGTTAATGTTGTGTTATCCAACGAATATTAATTTGTTATCTTTTTTTAATATTTTGGCTGTTTATTCAGCCAGAATGATAACATATTTAGTGATCAAACAGTAATAATCAGATATTAGAACTTGTTATCACTTTGGTATAAACCTTTGCTCGGGTAGGCTGTCATCACATCCCGTCACTCTATATAGAAGTAACGAGATTAGTAGTCTATTCGTCTCATCGATGTTGTCAATTGAAGTTGATATTGTGACGTTCTAGTTGAACTGAACCAACTTTGTATGAATGGACCACTTAGTTGAGCAGCTTTGGCTACCACTCGAACTATAAGATAATGATTTTAGACATTTTTTTTATCTTTGATTCTTCTAGAATCGTTTTACAAAAACTTTTTTTCACTGAAAAAAAGATACGGAAAGACTGACTAAATAGACCGTTTATATTTCTTCTCGATGTGGACTCATTTAAGGGTTTGTTAATCGGCACATTTTTTCGAGAGTAAGGTCAGTACAGTTTATGCACAGTTTGAACACAGCTTGGTTACAGCTACTGGAACTATACTGGAAGATATCTGAATTGATTTAAACTAAAAAACAAATAAAATCGGGACACTGCATGATAATACCACCATCGCCATCCATCTGATTATTTTGCTCCATATGCAAGTAGTTATATTTGATTGTCATCCACCAAATTTATTTATATCCATGATTATATATATTATACCCATGATGACCGGCGTAATTGGCACAAATCGGTGCACATGGACACATTTACAATAAACTTGGGGCACCACGTAAATCACGTTAGTTGTTGTGTGTTCTACCCCATTGAACTTTTAAATTCTCCCGGTGTTGTTATGAATGAACCGAATCAAGCATAAAGAGCATTTAAGAGCACCGATCATGCATAGAAAAAGAATGAGAGAGCCCAATAGTTTCCTTTTGACTTACCAAAAGATACCGCACTTCGATCTTGAAGGCCAATATAACAACCTATAACTGTTAGTTATACGCCAGTATGATATTCTTGGAAATAATGAATCTCCTGTGATGTTGAATAGAACTATTCAACTGCATACTTTCAATAAGTCGAATGTTTATGTCGAAAGTATTTAAATTTTTATTCTAATACTCATATTTATAACTTATTTTTTTTTTTTAATCAGTTCGTTTATTTATTAGGCTCAGGCGTGTGTAACACTTTGCGGAGCCGATATTCAATATTGTAATTAACAATTTTTCTATTTCGATTTTAGTAAAGAGGGGTGCCAATAACTCGTGGCTAGCTCGAAGTTAATGGGTCACATTATTGTTTGGATATTTATAACTTAATATTGCATTTTCGATATCTTTTGTTAAAATAAATTCACATTTAGTTATGGAAATTTGTAATTGTTCGTTATATAGAAAATGTCTAATTATTGCTTTTTATGTTTAATTTATTGAAATTTTAAGTTGAATTATGGAAAGTTTATGCTTTTTCGATGCAGAATTTCTTTTGTTTTATTACTTTTTGAGATAAATATTGTTTTATTTTCACGGAATTGTTTAATGTTAAATTGTAATATTGCGTTTTTTTTATTGTCTGAAAGTCATTAAGTCGTGGATAATTTCAATATATAAGCGAACGTTTTAGTTTTTCTCCGTTGATTTCAATTTTTTACATTGCTATCACTTCTGTCTGTTCCTTAGCATTTTTTTATATGGAAATTTTTAAATTTTATGGGACGTTTGTGTACCTACCATACAGTACCTTCCAATTGAAAATAGGATCACAAACTGCAGGATTTGATACAGAAAAAATCGCTACAAACGCTTTGCTTGATTTGTACCACCATTGCACAGTGGTCCAGTAAGCTACTTTAGGCGGACATGAGGTTTTCAATGGAAATTTGTGGTTTTAGAGCTTTGGTTATTTCTAAGAACTTTTTGCAAACTTGTTGTGCTACAATTTGTATGAAAATAATGTTTTCTTGCATTAAACGCAAGAGTGGCGTACACGCAAACTTTTTTATGAGCAAATATCGTGAGATGGTATGTTCAGCAAAGTTGTAGAGATTGTTATTATAAAAAAACTTTGTAGAACTGTGCACTGTGAGCGGACTCTCCTTGAGAAAATTTGCCAAGGAAGATCTGCGATTCGAAAATATAGAGAACAGTGTACGTTTGAAGATGCACCGAAGAGTGGTCGGAAATCCGGTCCTGTTAGTCCGGATATCGATAAAAAGATCGGGATGCCTACAAGCGAAAACCAGCGACTTCCGTTCGGGATGTTGCGAAAAAACTAGGGACCTCGTCGAGTAACGTCATGCTTGCCAAAGAAAAACTTGGGCTAAAAACATACCGGAAGCAGAAAAACCCCAAAAGGAACCCAAAACAGGCCGCGTCCGTGAAACCACGGGCCCGCAAACTCTACGATTCGTTATTGTGTAGAAATTCTGGGTTTATAATAATGGACGATGAAACGTATGTGAAACTAGATTACAAAACGCTTCCCGGACCACAATTCTATACTGTAAGCGAAGACAAAGACATCCCCGAAACGGAGAAGGCAATTTTTACCGAAAAATTCGGTAAGAAGGTTATGGTTTGGCAGGCAATATGCGAGTGTGGTAAAACATCTAGTCCGTACATCACAACGGAGACGATGAACACTCAGAAATACGTTAAGATATGTCTCCAGAAGCGATTATTGCCGATGATCAGGCAGCACGAAAGTCAAGTAGTGTTTTGGCCTGATTTGGCGTCATGTCATTACGCAAAGGACACTTCAGAATGCTAAAAAAGTCAAAATGTATGTTTCGTGCCGAAAGACATGAATCCGCCGAACTGCCCGGAGGCACGGCCAATCGAGACTTTTTGGGCTTTAACCAAAGCAAAGCTTCGAAAATTCATAAAACCAGCGGACGACATCCAAAAATTTAAAAAAGATTGGCCAAAAGTGGTCAAAAGAGTGGGAAGTACCACTGTGCAGAAGCTAATGGGTCATGTTCGAGGAAAAGTTAGGAGTCTTGGCTATGATTAAATATTTTGATTAAACGGGAGTAAAATATCATTCAAAACACAAATACAAATAAGATTTGCCAAATAAAATTATTAAAACTAAAAAAAAACATGACTTTTTTGTTATTTTTAGAGTGTGCTTGTACTTTCTGGAATAGTCTAAAGTTTTTTAAATCAAAGAAGTCATGGGGAAAAAATCATTATATTGTGAGTTTTCAACATGGAAATGTCACGCCGAGATTTGGCAAACCTTCTCATAGAAAAGAAAAAAATTGAATATATGTACAATTTTCTTCGTCAACGGTTTCCCATTATTGATACTGATTTTTTCACATCACAAAAACGGTTAAAGTGTTTCGCTCTGACGTTCAGAAAATTATGGTTGAATAGTTGTCGCTCGAAGGATCGTTTTTTAACAACGAATTTAGTCTGGTTAAATGGGAAGATTGTGCTCAAAACCAAGAAGACCGAGAAGAAACGAAAGCTGAATCCATTTTCCGAATTATGCCGAAGAAGCAAACAGCGTTGCTTAAAGGAGATAACGGAAAAACATACGACTCAGGAACTCGGTATGGCAACTGCTCTGAATATCAAACGCAGTGGATATCGCTCGACCGGAAAACAAATGGAAAATCTCGCACGAAGTCCAGAATTGGCGTCAGAGTCTGTCCGTGACATACCACACTCAGAAGAATATTCTGCGGAAGAAGCCTAGGATTTATTTGCAGGAACAGTTTTTCAAAAATGCAGTATCAGGATATTCGGATGACAACTCTGAAAAAAGGCTTCTGTTTATATTTATGTTATAACAAAGCTTTGTTGGCTAAACAAGATGATATCCTGACGGTAATTTAGTAAGTTTTACGTTAGAATAATACACTGAAATTTCTTAATTACACTTCTTCTTTTTTGACAACTAAAGGAATCTCGGTAAAATCATCATCCGCCCAAGTCTCACTGGAATCGCTAATAAATCACAGTTCAACGCCTCGTAATGTTCCTTGACATAGATTTTGATCACGATGATTTGATTCAAGTTGTTTTCAAATGGGGCTGTTATGGCAGCAGTAACTATTCAGGGTATTTTACAAAACTAGATCATAAAATTGCATTTTAATACAAAAATTTGATTTTCAAAGATATAAACAGGTATTTATTGACGAGGATAGCGATGGTGAGCTGCAAGAATATAGTGATTCCCATATTTTTGCAATTTCCTTGGTTCCGATCCCAGCCATTCGACGGCGGATCATAGGCGTAGCCTGGATTTCGAATAGGAGGGAAGGGGGTGGAGAGCTTAGTTTTTTTTAGAAATAGAGAGAGAGAAAGAGAAGAGAGAGAGAGAGAATTACACCGTTTTCAACCAGTTGCTGCAAAGACTGAACACTTAACATTATACAACGGACAACACAACGCCCGGTGGACCCATATAGTAGGGACATTATCGAGTTCCGTCGGCTGGAGCAGGAATCGAGCCCTCACTTTGTGACAATCCACCTGAACGACTGGTGGATTAACTTTTCTGCTCTCACCCAAAGTATTTTACAATACCCGTCCGATTTTGGCAACAAGATTAAACTATTCTAGACTTGATCTGGAATGAAAATAAAAAAGATTTTAAAAACTCTCGATTTTCCCCAAGTGCCAAAATCGAATACCATTAAATAGGAACCATGCTTAAATCTAACTGGTACTGTAATGTGTCAAAATATTAATTTTACAGTCATTTTGGATTTTTGTATATGACAACCACGGAGTTTGTTAACAGTGTTTACTGAAAATGTACTTTTCCTCGCGACCCGCTCGCCCACACTGGAAATTAAATTTCGTTTTTATTACGAAATCGAATGTAGAACTAACAAATCTACTCTTTGTTTTCTGCATCGAAATTGATTTGTACTTTTCAAGAAACTACCTTCGTATTCAATGCCACAATGCTGTTAAATAACTGTTAAAAGCACGAAGCATTAGTTGACACAGCAAGAACCCTCGTGCATTGTACGAAAACAATACAAAATGCTACGAATATTTTGTTATCAATAAGAATGCATGGTTACATGATTGACTGACAGAACTTCTATATCGACTCAGTATGTAATTGAGAAAAAAAGCGCAAACCACGAGGAGTTGTTCAGAATTTTTTTTTAATATTTCTGAAATGAGGTTCGAACCTATATTTTTGGGAAGACTTGTTATTGAATCCGTGGTTGATCTCACTAAGCCATGGTGACTCGTTAGAAGTTACTTGATTAATGAGCATGAACTTATAACTCTCGATAGCGCTTTAATTTTTATTTTGGGATAAGTCAATGATTCCAGCCCACCCAAGCAGCAAAACCAACATGTATGAGAACGATTGAAGAAAAGCAGTGATAGGTTGGTCTTCACAAAATTCATTTCGTGCATTGTACAAAAAAGTGTAATGACAGCATTTAACTAGACGACAAGCATAAGGAATGTTTCATACAAATTACGAGAAATTTATTCTATGAACAAAATCCATGTTTACGAAACAAGGGAAAGCTAATTCACGAAAATAAATTTTCAGTGCATATACTGACAAAGCAAAACACCGCAAAAACATCGTTTTTTTTTTACTCACCGTGCTCACACCGTTTCAATAGAATTTTTTAATGGTTGTTCAAGTAATAAGTGATTAGCTTTTAACAAACTTACATTTTGAGTTTTGGTGGTTTATAGCTTATGGTTTGTGTCCTCTTAACTTACCTTCAGTTTAATTATTTTCTCTGTTTTATCTGCACAGGAAAATCATGCATAACTTTACAAACCGACGTAAGTTGCGATTGTAAGCAAGCTGTGATAAATTGTTGCTACTTGTATTCTTAATACACGAGGAATAAGAAATAATTAAGGAAATTTTATTCATCAATGACGAAAAGAATTTCATATGCGTTCTATCTGCTACTCTTCAATATTTTTAAAATAGTTCAGATACACTGGTGCATCTGCGTTTTGAAATTTGAAGTGATTTATCTGATACGATCCAAGTGAAACACGATCTGTCGAAACGGTATAGTGTCGATGGTATAGTGTAGTCGTATTAAGTGGAGTGTTTCTGAGTAGTATATTACAAAAACGGTGCATTATTGAATGTTATTAAAATTGTTGTTCATATTCAAGAAAAACAATCATTTTGCATAATTTTCTCTTCGTGGTTATTGCAGCGGTGTTTATTTAGTTTTGTTTCCTTTGTTTCTTTTAATTACATTTATGGTACTACTAGATAACAATGAATCAAAGAACTGCTAATAATTTACAAAAATCATTGCGCAATTCACACAATGTGCACTCACCAGCAGAGCACTTTTCCGAAATAAAATTTAGAATGAGAAGTAATGAACATCGACTTTAATAGTGACTTTCTTCTGTGTTCATGCGAGTGTTCTCGATTTGTTGTGGTATGTATTTGATTGATGAATTTCCTACCAATGAACCTATTCAACTTAGTGTTGTTTTAAAACCGAGTAGTAACCGAGTGCTTATGTATGTATTCTATCCGGTGATCCGTTTTGTTACAAACATTCTTCTATTTATGAACACGCGCCGAACCATCGCACATAAATTCAGCGCGTTTTTTTTCCCATAAAAACGGATAAAATCTTTAAAGGGGGGGTAGCTCTCGAATATTCCGGTCCGCCTCTAAGCATCTTGCTATTAGGTACCAGGTGGGTCTCCACTGGTGGACTGCCTGTCGATCTGCCAAATTTGGAAGATGTCTACATTGAGTTATCTCAAATTATAATAATCCGTCCACTATATCACAATATATTGGGATTGGTTGAGCAGATTGGAGATAACGAAATCATTGGGTATAGGAACCAGTCTCCCCCGGTTGGTGCTAAACGGATGAGCCTGGACATCAATAGAAGCATAAAGTTGCCAGAAGGCACGAAATGCATCTACGCACTCTTATTTTTACCAAATCCCTCAATCGCAAATTTAAATGGATTAGCATAGATTGTTCTTAAGAAGCCTCTACTTGATTGATACAGTTGTAAAAATTGAAAGTTTATGAAAAAGAGTATGCTTCGAGCATCGGCTGTGAAAGGTTGTGTCGATGCTTAACTACGCACTATTTTGTTATCAGGCATGGCGCGTTTCGTATCGTTTCGGTTATCTATAATTCAGCGATGCGAGTGATCGAGTGAGCATAGAAAAAAAAACTACAAAAATGCTTCATGGTGAGATGTGGTGGTTCGCCGGGCTGGTGGACCGGTGGTGAGGATCACAATTAATTTTCATCCATAATATTGGTTTGCCATACTCGCCGTGTCACTTGGAAAAGTAAGCCACTACACCTTTTTGTGATTGGCTCCAATACCATCCTTACTATTGGTTTAAATCGGTTCATATCGGATTTCCAGCATTATAGAGAATCTTTTTGTTTTTCCATTGAAAAACCACCACCACACTTTGTGAGTGGCCCCAATAGCATCCTCACTGTTGGTTTAAATAGGTTCAAATCAGAAATCGGTAATAATATTAAAATATTTCACTAAACGCCGCGTGAATTCAGCTTAACGTTTACCAAAAAGAATCCTGCGACCACCCAATCCTGTTCTCCAACATCCCAGTGAAAGTTCAGAGGCGGTCTCGGCTTCCAATAAAACGAGTATCACGTCGACACATTCCTACCCTTTTCTTATTTGACATGCATTCATGCATTCATGCATTGACAATTTTTACACATTGAGGATGTATGCTAGTCTCAACCAACAGATGATCTCTGTGTTATAACAGCTGATCTGGCAGCAACGGAGTAGCAACCTTGGGCGGTCAATCATGCTCATTATCTTGCTCATGCTCATAGAAAGGGATAAAATCTTTGAATAGGATAAGACCACTGCAACTTCTCGCACTGATTAGCATGCTGTCTTGCTTTCTCACACGCTTATCAAATTACTGGTCTGAAATCGGATACGATTTGATTCGTTTCACCTGGATTATATCGTAGCATGTGCTCCATTAATATCTCTTGGATACAGAAACAATATTTCAAAATACTGAATCAAACGGTAAGATATGATTAACATATATTCTCAATAATACGAAACTACAGTACCGTAAAACGGGATATTATTGATCAGCGGGGTAACATTGATCGATTTGGCCCATATCATGAATAGTTCAAATATATATTTTCCGTTGATACACTTTCTAACTATGAATTATGAATTATGTTTCTCTTGGTTAAAATATAACGTTTTTTGATTGCCAAGAACTGAAAATTGAACTGAGCATAGCTTTTTCCACTTTCAGCTAGCAGGAAAAAAACAATCAATGCTTGAATCATAGTTAACATTACTAGAGATATTTTTTTAGATACGCTAGGTTAGTAGGTTGGGTTTACTATTTAAAAAAAAATCTCAGGGATGTCCGCTTTTTGCGCTCTTTGCTACAACTTATTAAAAAATCGAGGCGACTTCGCGCTTTTTCATTGAGGTAAAGGGACAATCTCACAAACATTAAAATAAATAATAAAAAATTGAAACAAACATTAAAAATCTAAAAATAAAATCAAAAGTAGGGGGGGGGGGGCAACGGCCCCACCCTGCCCCCCTCTGGCTACGCCTATGCGGCGGATTGGAGACGAAAACGAAGAAGTGATTTGGAATAATGAGCTACCATCTTCAGTATCACCTTGTCGTCCAATCAAACTGATATTCTGTAAAGAAAATACGCAGCTGACAAGACAGGAGGTTAGCGAAATGGAGGAAAATATTAAAAAATTGAAGACAATGCAAGCGAATATCAGAGGTGTAAACGTGGCGAAGCTTGTTTTGTCAATGGTTTATACGAAGGTGGTGGCAGTGACGTGGCAGGAACTCATTCACAACAATGTTACATCTGTTTGCGGTCGGGAAAGCGATTGAATGACTCTTTTGAAGATCAAACATGCAGCACCCCGGCTGTATTGAAGCATGTGTTTTCTCCTCTTCACGCTACGAACCATGGAGCTATTGTTGAATATCAGCTATCGGTTGACGTTGCCTAAGCCTTCGTGGCGTTTCAGTAAAGACAATGCTATCTTAGAGAACCACCAGATGTCAATCCAGCAGGCTCTCAAAGAAAGGTTGGGATTGAGACTCAATGAACCACTTCCATGAGGAGGCAATTCAAATGATGAAAACACAGCTCGCCGATTTAATGCAGTTGCCGAAATCAAAGGGCTCGATAAAAACCTTTTACCGAAATTCGCAACCCTTCTAAAAGTCGTCAACCGAGAAATTGAAGCAGAACCATTTGGTCAATTTGCTCAAGATACATTTAAGATGTATCGTGGATTGTACGATTGGTATGTGCTTTCCCCTACGTTGCATAAGCTACTATTACACGGTAGTGATATTATCAGGACTGCTGCACTGCCTCTAGGGATGCTGAGTGAGGAAGCCCAGGAAACGAGGAATAAGTGCATAAGGAAATTCCGGGAACGGCATGCAAGGAAGTTCAACCGTATTGTCAACTTGGAAGACGTTTTCAAGTGGCTTCTTCTCACCTCCGATCCCGTAATCTCACTTATCAACAGACGTACAACTGGTGGTGAGACACAGTTTGATTTTCTTGAAGAAGCTTGAAACTTAATAAAAATTAACTAATATCCTATCAAGCCTTTTTCTATGAAAACATTTGGTAGTTGACATATACTGAACAGAGATAGCCATGATTTCTGTGTGTTTTGATTCTATTTGTGCTCCTTAAGTATGTTTTTATTGAAAACTGTATGTTACAGAAACTAGCTTTGAAAAAGATAAAAAAATATCATCTCTCCCAAATTCTCCTTAAACATACTCTAAGGTGTGTTGAATCAAGTCATGGTATGCCATATTTTTTTCAAGTGCTCCATTTTAAGTTTTGAGGCCTATAGTATGGCGTAAATTTAACTGAAAATTTACTATAAAATGAAAACAAGAAGAAATACAACAATGGTGCATTCAGCAATATTGTAGCAAATGTTAAAACATACAACTTTGTAGAACATAGTTAGCTGGTAGAAGTTATAATTGAAGGACTTTTAGTCTAAAAACGATTTTTTTTCTCTAAAATTCGGAACTATCGCACTAGGCTTTGAAGTTAGAAAAAAAATCTACAAAGTGTTTTATAATAACAATTTCTACAACTTTGCTGAACATACCATCTCACGATATTTGTTCATAAAAAAGTTTGCGTATACGCCACTCTTGCGTTTAGTGCAAGAAAAAATTACTTTCATACAAATTGTAGAACAAGTTTGCAACAAGTTCTTAGAAGTAATCAAAGCTCTGAAACCACAAATTTCCATTGAAAACCTCATGTCCGCCTAAAGTAGCTTACTGGACAACTGTGCATTGTGATGACACCGCTCAATTTAGAATTACATTAAATTTTAAAACTGGCATATTCTATCAATACACTCTCCTCATTTTTTTTGTTT
This sequence comes from Aedes koreicus, assembly GCA_024533555.2. Classification (NCBI taxonomy): domain Eukaryota; kingdom Metazoa; phylum Arthropoda; class Insecta; order Diptera; family Culicidae; genus Aedes; species Aedes koreicus. The sequence goes on from JAHHFK020000536.1 coordinate 80,770, forward strand.
GCAAACAAACCTCCTTAATATTACGAAAATTTTCATTGCCTAATACTAATATGAGGTTATTTCCTTCAGCACATAGTAATCGTCAACTTCAAGCAGACAAATGATGTATGCTTTGTTGTCTTAGTTCTATAAAGAGCTAGAACACTGTTCTTATTATGTAAAGAATAATTTCAATCAAGTAACAAAACTGCATCCTTTTTCCGGAGCTTCTGGAACCACTTTATCGAAACTCATTCCTCCAACCATTAATTAAACTAATAAATCAGCAAAAGCTCAGATTGGTCCAAGGAGATAGAAACCCCAACCCACTCCACTTGTTTCTCAATCTTTTATCCATTAAATCACAGTAAGGCACAAACTATTTGCCAATCGTGCAGAAAACATTACCCCATTTGAAAGCCCCTTATCTCTTCCGGGAACTCCAACTCGAGCTTCCCATTTTGAAACATTACTCTCCAACCAATTCACGCGGTCGTTTGAAAAGGGCAGCTAAAAACTAATCACTCGTTAAATTATCCTACTGAAGCCAAAATTTTCGCATAGTTAATGATCTGATAAGACTCCCATCATCTACTTTGCTCGTACTCATTTTGTGCCCAAAATTTACATCGAAATCCTACCTACTTCCGAACACAACGAGATTATGGTAAAACCCAGTGAACCGAAAGTCCTCATCACCAATTCACGAGGACACCATCATGACCAAACTATTACAGAACGAAGGAAAAACATAGCTTTTTTCCTACCATCCTACCATGGCTTCAGGAAGGCCGGAAGGATTCACGGATTAGCTGGATACTAACCACCGATGCGGACAGAAAAAGCTTGCGTTCTCCAAAATGAAACTAATTTTTCGAGCTTACTCTTCATATTTTTCTTTCTCTTCTTCAATGGCCTCAAAACTTTCGCCCATGTTGTTTTTACAGTCGAATGATGCAGACACAGAAGCAAAGTAAAGTTCGCGAACTTTTGAGATCTTTATAATTGGCTGGCTGAGTGGGTTTGTGCTAGTTGATTTTTTGGTTGATTGAGATTGAACTTATCGAGTTTTAATTTCCGATATTGAATGTGAAATATTGAAGCTTTGCTTTGTGAAGGAACCTAGGTATAGTAAATCTCCAGCTATAGCAAAATCAATTCATTAGGAGCTTCTTTGTCTACATCAAACAGTCTTCAAATCATCAATCGACAGACTAACTTCAGATGCTTGTCAAAAGGATTAAATCAATCAAAAGCATCTTCTCCACAATCTACTTGACTAATTAAATACATTTCTTTCTTTGTAATTTGCATGTTTCAGCACGTGGTCGGGCAAAGTACGAGGTAACAGCACGCTTGGCAAATTCATCCCACTTTGAAACGAATGAGAACGGAGAACGGCAACTGAATGAAAACAGCATCACTCTGTTGGAGAAGCATGTAAGTAATTGATAACTAACGATTGTCATCCGCCTGGAGGTGATCTCTTGGAAATTAAGGATTTAGTTTATGATATATCTGCTGACATTTATGTATCCAGTTAAAATGATTTAAGAAAGCTCACAGTAATTGAATACATAAGATGTTACTTAGATCTCTGTTGATGTGATTATACCCTGCACCAGAAATAATATTATTCGTAAAAGCTTGATTAGGGATTAATATTTAAATACGCATTGTACAGTACATATGACTCGCTTTTCTATAAAATATTCTGTGTCAAATTGCTTCTTTCCTCATCTTCTCTTCCGTCCATTGTCAAAGACTGACTGAATCTATGCGGTGCATTGGCAATAGAGTTTAGCACCCGACGCACGTTGCTGTTTCGATCACTCCAGGAGTTGGTCCTATGGCCACTTCCAGCCGATTCACGAATCGTCGGCATCGGTCCAACGGAGCCAGTATTCGATCCTTGGACCTCTTTTTTTCGGATGGAGCTCGGTAAGCGGAACGATCTGGACATGGGTCTAAGACGTTGCATCATAGAGCCTTTGTTTCCCGGACCGGATCGCTGACGATTTGAAGAATCCTGAGACTCTAGCAGGGATGTTACCAGTTTTTCCAGCAATTTCAAGTCCGCCGTATTTTTTGAATTGCGAATACTACTTCGGCTTGGTGGTAGACCACTGTTGCTGTTCGATGCTCCAGCGCCGGACAGTCCAAACAGACGTTCTGCAATCTGAAATACAGATGGAACTTGAATCAATGAAAAAAAACACAGGAACAAGAGAAAAACCAGACAATGTTAACTTTGTTAAGAGAATGCCTTAAATTGGCAAACTACATCATTTTGCGACAAGGAAGTTCCCGCTCTAGAAATATCATAAATCACACAACAACATCCATTTCGAAGCAGCTAATAGTGGAAAAGAAAGTAACTTTTCCCCTGCCTCATTCTATTCACCCCAACTATTCCTCATCACCAGACTCACACACACTCACATTTGGCACGCGGACTGACTTCCAATAATGTTTCCCCATAAGGAGCACTTTACCAGCAAATGGCTTTTCTCCATGGCTCCGCTGGTGCGCTTTTTAACAACAGACTTCCAGCAACGGGCGGGCCACGTCGAAATGTCAGAATAAGACACATGAAACGGGGTCGATGGACGAAGCGGAGGCGCAAGTTTGAATGGCAATTTTTTTAAAATAAATTACTCTCGAGGAGTTTTCGTGTAAGAAGCGGAAATCAAGAGCACCCGAAGGGATACCAGTGTTTGCTGTAATCGAATGAGAAGTTTATTTTTGGATAAAAATGGCAAGCGAGTACGCTTGTGAAAGCCAATCAAGAAGCTGCCATTAGGCTTAATAAATCATAATGTTAAAGTGTGAAGTGGTTTTGCAATTGTTGGGCCAAGGAAATAAAATTAAAAATCCTTAATCGATTTTCTACGACTGAGTGCCACCAAATTATAAAGTACGCGCATACCTCTTCTCTACTAGTTTATACAACTACTGCTGTTTATAAAAAACAATGAGAATTAACTCCACCACCTTCAATTTAGTGTGGGTAACTCATGCGTGTCGTCATTGTTCATTGGGTGAGTTGAGATCTGAGCCAGACATGTTGCTCATTCGCAACTCCTATCCTAGTGCTTGATAGACTAAATCCAACACTCGGTTGGACAATACATAATTTATACAATAATTCATTCTTCGATGCAACCATTGGTGGTGGCAAAGATGGTGTCGTCGAATATGATAGCGCACTTCTTTTTAGGGTGTCCCAGTCCATGCGACTTTGATTTTCCTCTGTTACTTTTGCATCACGATTAATTATACTCATGATCATGACTCAGTATTTTGTTATTTTTTATTAAATCATTTATTTGTACAGGCTCAATCGAATTAACTTTACAGAGCCAAATTTTCATATTTATATACATCAGTTGACTTAAAACTAAAGTTAGGAGGCTAGAACCGATTACTCGCGGCCGTCTCGAGGTTAATAGGAATAACAATTTAAAGGATGGGAAGATGGGCGGGAATTTTAAGTATGGTTTACATAACACATCTATTTTAAATTCTAAATTGTCTAAAAACTTATAACTATACAATTTTGGGTTTTCTTTTAGGCTTGAACATTTTTAGAAAGAAAAAAAAAACACACAAACACAGATAAAAAAAAACTAAAACTAAACATACAGGTTAAACAAACTACAATCTAAGGCTAATGTTAGTCAAAAACACATAAATGAGTTTCATAAACTCCAGATCACGTACAGCCAAAATATCTCGAACCGGTACATTGGGTTGTCTACCTCGAGCCCGAAGGGAATCATAAAGCTCAGATCTGACTCCACGATGCTCAGCACAAGACCAAATAACGTGATCTGCGTCCTGATAACCTTGTCCACATTCAGCAGAGATTGCTGTCGCTCAGCCCAACCCGGTATAAATGAGCGTTCAAAGAATAATGATTGGACATGAGGCGAGACATCACACGAATGAAGTCTCGACCCACATCCATCCCCCCAAACCAAGATTTCTTCGACACCTTTGGGATGATAGAATGTTGCCATCGCCCCAAATCTCCTTTACTCCATTTATACTGCCAGCTGACGAGTGACTGTTGACGAAAAATAGGAAAAAAAATCGTTGAAGGCGATTTGTCGATCATAAATATCGCCTTCCATAGCGCCCACCTTTGCAAGCGAGTCCGCTTTCTCATTGCCCGGAATTGAACAATGAGATGGGACCCATACAAAGGTGATGATAAAATAACGCGAAGATAAAGCACTTAGAAGCTCCTGTATTTTCATGAGAAAATACGAGGAGTGCTTTACCGGCCTCAAGGAGCGAATAGCCTCTATAGAACTGAGACTATCCGTGAAAATGAAGTACTGATCCGGTGTTAAGTGAGGCAACAATTTCTAGCGTAAAGTGTATTGCCGCTAATTCAGCGACATATACGGAACAAGGAGCTTGAAGTTTACGATTGGCGCTATAAATTTCATTAAATATACCAAAGCCTGCTGACTCCTCTATCAAAGATCCGTCAGTGAAGAACGATTTAGTGGAATTAACTTGGCCAAACTTTGCAGCAAATATTACCGGAGCAATCATAGGACGATGATGCTCTGGGATTCCATGAAGCTCTTGCTTCATGGATAAATCAAAATGAACCGAATTGTCGAAATCGGAGAAGCAAACACGATTGGAAATGTTCGGCGAAGGGCTGACATCCTGTGTTATGTACAAATGGTACAAAGTCATGAAGCGGGTTTGAGTATTCAACTCAAGGAGCTTCTCAAAATTTTCGATCACCTGGGGGTTCATAACTTCACACCTGGTGAGGAGCCGGAGAGATAATTCTGAAAACCGATCCGAGAGTGGCAACATGCCAGCCAGCACTTCAAGACTCATGGTGTGAGTCGAGTGCATGCAACCTAACGCGATACGAAGACACCGATACTGAATACGTTCCAGTTTAATGAAGTGCGACCGAGCCGCTGACTGAAAACAAAAACTACCGTATTCCATAACCGACAAAATCGTTGTCCGGTACAACGTTAGAAGATCTTGTGGATGAGCTCCCCACCAGGTCCCGGTAATTGTGCAGAGAAAATTGACCCTCTGCTGGCACTTTCGCTTCAGATACTCAATATGGGATCTCCAGGTGCACTTAGAATCGAACCAGACCCCAAGATATTTAAATGACATAGAATGAGTTATCGGCTTACCCCAAATTTGAAGCTTCGGTTGTGCTGGGTTATGCTTCCTAGAAAAAACTACCAACTCAGTTTTCTCCGTAGAGAATTCGATACCTAGCTCTAAAGCCCAAGTAGACAAATTGTCTAAGGTATCCTGTAAGGGTCCTTGCAGATCGACCCCATTGGGTCCCGTGACAGACACTACGCCGTCATCTGCAAGTTGTCTTAACGTACAGTTGTCACTTAGACAACCGTCAATGTCTTTGACATAAAAATTATACAAAAGGGGGCTTAAACATGATCCCTGGGGGAGACCCATGTAGCTAAATTGTGAAGCTGTAGAGGTTCCATGAAAGAAGCTCATATGTTTCTCTGACAGCGAATTGTACAAAAAATTATTCATTAATGGTGAAAAGCCACAAGCGTGGAGTTTATCTGAAAGAACTTCAACAGATACTGAATCAAAAGCCCCCTTGATATCCAAGAATACAGAAGCCATTTGCTCTTTTTTAGCAAAAGCTAACTGAATATCTGTGGAAAGCAACGCGAGACAGTCGTTCGTTCCCTTACCCCTACGGAAACCATATTGAGTATCTGAAAGCAGGTTGTTCGCCTCAACCCATTTGTCCAGGCGGAAAAGGATCATTTTCTCCAACAACTTTCGAATACAGGATAACATCGCGATGGGTCGATAGGAGTTGTGGTCGGACGCGGGTTTGCCAGGTTTTTGAATGGCGATAACTCTCACCCGCCTCCAATCATCCGGTACAATGTTGAGCTCCAAAAACTGATTAAACAAGTTCAACATGCGCCTCTTCGCGACGTCTAGAAGGTTCTTAAGCAAGTTGAACTTGATTCTATCAGCTCCTGGAGCCGTATTGCCACACGAAAGGAGCGCGAGAGAGAGTTCTACCATTGAAAAAGGTTGGCTGATCTCATCTTGTTTTTGTTTTGATTCGCTATATTATTTTGACGGCATATTTTAGGGTGTGTTGGTGTGAGCTAAGTTATTAGGGGTGAATCATTAAGCTTGAGACCGAGCTTGGGACCGGTGTGCTAGTATTTCCTGAGCCAAAAAATATATTCCTTTTCAACATGACTATCCATCCGCTGGTTCAGCTTTGTCGCAAAAAAAAAAAATCCGCACACATACACGAGAATTTCAATTCCGGAACTTAACTACACTCAATTGCAAAATTGAGCAAACAACTATAACCGCTCCACTATTCTCAATTTCCTTGGAGTAATAAACAGAAAACTCAAAATAAGTTTACAACATTTCAATTTTTCTACATTTTCATTTCTATTTCACATACAAGAATGAAAGTAAATGAACGTATTCAGCTGAAACTTAAACAAACAATTTAAAATTCAGCATACACTTCAAGTTTTAAGCAAATAAATGCGCAAATTCAGGCAAACATGAAAAAACGAAAGGGTAAGTTATGTCAGTGACATAACTGCAAAGTTGACGTAGGACTGCTTGTTGATGTGAAAAGATTGATGTCATCGAATTAATAAACTGAGAACGAATTACAACGAACAACTTAACCTAACACCCAGTGAACCAGTATGGACATTTTCGTTTTGCAAAAAGTTCTACCTGTTGGAGCGGGAATCGAACCCTCACTTCATGTCAATTACTTGAACGACGGATGGCGCCGGTAACCACTAGACCACGAAGATGGCGCGGGCGATTGATTTGGCCATTTTCACCAGGACGCGGCTTTTTAAGCATCGCCATGGTGAACCGGTGCGTGGTAATAAAAATTTCATTGAGCTCAAGAGAAATTTCAATCAAAGAGTATGTTTGACGGTAAATTGATTTGATCGTCCTGAAAAGGACGGATTTCTGTTGTTTACGGAGGGAACATGGTTCGCGATTGAAATTATCAGTCTTCTTGGACTGCAGGACGTTTGGCCGGACACCACTCTGTGAAATGGTCACACCGGAGAAAAGTATTTTTCAGCTCCTCGTCGTTGCCGATGGCCAGCTGCAGGTGACGTGGGATGATTCTGGTCTTCTTGTTTTCCCGGCGGCGTTTTCTACCAACGTGCTCGGCGAACACGTCTGTCGCATACTGATGCACAGCGAGAACTGATGATTGGTCGGCCGTCCCCACATGTTTGATAATCGCTGGCACGGTAACTGTGGCAGTATGAACCAATCAGAGCGTGGCACAAATATGATGTCATTTTCGACCAATAGCGTTGTGCGTTTAGACATTTTTCTTTTAAGTACTTTTTAAATAGTTTAAACAAATGTAATGAATTAAGTTAGCATCAGGGATTCAGATTGATGTTCTACCTTTCGAATGAAATACGTATCGTAAAATTTCTGTGGGCCGGAGGGGAGATATTATTGTTCAAAATCTCCAAACCCGCGTAACGCTTTCGATTTCAAAAAAAATTAGAACGGTGCCCCTATGCAGGAATAGAAAAGAGGGCGTAAGTCCTACGTCAAAATGTCTTTCACTATTTTGTATGACCATCTTTAGCATCCAATACTGTACGATTCCACAATATTCCTGGTCACCGTAGATGGAATACTATTCCAAATGTCCTCTATCGCGGTTTTTAGTTCTTTTTTGTTTCTTACTTTCTTTTTCTCGCCGCTGTTCAACGGATGCTTAACCTCCCACGATAAATGCTCCATGGGATTCAAGTCCGGTGAAGAGGTGTTTTTAGTTGTTTTAGGGCATCATATAGCAACCACTCTCATACTAAGTACCAGGAGCCGTATTGCGGATCTCGAAATGAAGAACTTTTTCTCCGAAGCGTTCGTACAAAAAGTCGAACGTTTCGAGCTACGTAGTGCCACCCCAGGTGTGCTTGGGATCGTTGTCCTGTCGAAAGTAGTAATCATGAGGTAAGTTTAATTTCTTCACGACAGGTTGTAGGCTATGTCATGATGTTCAAACAACCGAGTTTGTGCAAGGTGGTAGCGATAAACTGCATAGTACCGGTTCCACTAACTGCCATTGAACCCCATAACATAACGCTATCTCCACCATGCTTGACTGTTGAGGTCAAAAATTAGCTCTCAAGCGCCGAATTGGGATTTCTCCGCTCCATCTGCCTTCCATCATACCCAAACAGATTGATTTTGGTCTCGTCGGTGAACATAACTTTGTTCCAGAACTCTTGTGGCTTTCCAACATACTCCTTTGCAAATTCCAGCGTTCTTCATGGTAACTTCGAAAGGAGGGTTTTTCCCCCCGGTTGTTGGGGCGACCGGGGGGTCGGGAAAATTTTTTTCGGGGTGGAGTGTGTTTGGCTGTTCATCGTCTGCTGTCAATATCCGTTTTCGTCCGCTGCCGAACGATTTTTCATTGTGCCTTCGTACTTCCACCTATTAACATTTTTTTATTTTTGTACTGTAGCATGTGATCTTCCGACGGCAGTTCCTATTTCCCGTTACGGCTTTCCGCAGCAGCACATACTTAATATCGGGGTTTGTGTTGCTTTTTCTTGCCTTTTCGATGCCATTTTTTTTTTTTACGTCGGCCTATTTCCTCACATGGTGACAGTCACCGACGCCAGGAAGACGACTCCACCACCTGGACCCTACCTAACGACTCATGAATATGAGCCGGGACCAATGGCTTTACTTCTCTTCCGAAGGAAGACGTGACCAGATTTTTTCGCCTCAGAAAAACCACCGACGCCGACTGGGGTGCCAAGTAGCAGTCACGCTTACCACTACACCACCGACGCCGGCTTACAGATGATGCCATTTTCTCAACAACAAAAAAACAACTGCAACAGGAATATGTTTACTGCCCATGCAGTGTGTTTTGACGCTGAAGAAAAAAACAAACGTAAAGTTCAACTATTTTCATGGCACGCTAAGGCTTGTTCGCCGCAAAATCTAGACAGATTAAATTTGGAATAAAACAAATTTGCTGTTAGTTAATAAAAATATTTTTTTTTTTTTTTTTTTTAATTAAAAAATTATTATTATTAAAAAAATGTTTACTCCACTATCTGAGCAGACTTTCTCTCTTCCCGAGAGCTGCTTTAATTCCAAGACTGTTCGAATTTTTTCTATAGTTGTCGCTTGTTGTTTATATTGAGAGAGTTCTCTCTTCACGAGAGCCCAATACCGCTCGATAGGTCGCAACTCCGGACAGTTAGGTGGATTCGCCTCTTTCGGTACAACATGGACTCCATTCGCTTTATACCATTCCAAAACATCTTTGGCGTAGTGACAAGATGTCAAATCAGGCCAGAATAGCGAGGGAGCGTCATGGCTGCGTAGGAATGGTAAAAATCGCTTCTTTAGACATTCTTCGTAGTATATTTCCTTGTTTACCGTTCCGGTAGTGATGAAGCTTTGGCTTGCTCGACCACAAACCAAAAGCCTGCCAAACCAAATATTTTTTAGGAAACTTGGCCTTTTTTTTCGTACTGAAATGCTCCTCTACGCCGTTCCATTGCACGGCAAAATAATAAGACATTCCGAGAAGCTGCTTAAAGTCTTCCAGCACATAAGATTCATCGTCCATTATCACGCAGGAAAACTTCGTCAAATATTCGCGATACAACTTGCGAGCCCGGGTTTTAGCCGTCACATTCTGTTTATCATTACGGTTCGGTACAGTTTTCACCTTGAACGACTTCATACCTTGCCGGTGCTTGGAAGTATGCATGAAAATTTGGGACATTTTTATTTTTCTAGCCACAGTACGTACTGAACGATCTGATCTCTTCTGCAATATTTGCTTCACCATGGCGTCCTTCTGGTGGTTCCTGAGATCCGTTTTTGTTCCGCTCCCAGCGTTTCTGGCAGTTGTCAAACGTGTATCGAAAGATTTAAGAACGTTATGGACAGTTCTTGCAGGAAAACCAAGCTTTTTTGCAAGTTTTCTAACTGACAGATCCGGATTTTCATTACGACCGCACACAATTGCTCTTCGAACCTGCTCTTCGACGCCATCTTCGATCTAAAAGCTTGTAGTATCACCAAAAATTGATTTTGCACAATGAACAGACATACGTTCACCAGTCTGCGAAACATTTCATGCGTTTATGAAGTGTTTCCAGAGATATACGTATTTAGCGGTGTCCAGAGTTTGTCGCGAACAAGCCTTACATCATATTTGACTGACTCAATAAGAAGCCAGAACTGATTCTCATTCAAGTGGAATTAGTCTTTTAATTGTTTGAAATTCTAAATTTGAAAAGTGTATACATATACATTTTATTTTTACGGCTGTGTTAATGAAATAAGTAGTAATTTAAGATATTTTCAATGTGAAATAAATTCAACTTAATTGAATATCACATTCTAGCAATAAGCCCTGCTTTAAGAAAGAGCTGATCAAAACATTCCATCCTGTAAGTATACGCAAACAAATGTAAAATACGCAAAGGCAAAACTTAAGTCAATTTCTTCAGTTCATAGGTAGGAAACTCTTGATGTTCTAAATGATATTTCTTAAACCTTAAAATAAGAGTAATTAATAGGGTCAGTTATTATTCATGCATTGAATAATCATCAAGAACTAGTTGTGAACTAGAATGTATTTGATTATCTAACTGATTCGATTAGTCAGAATTGTATTCGACAAGAAAAAACATTTAGTTACAAATCCTTAGTTTTAGCCATATGACAAACTTTGCTGATTTGTTCGAAGACGTCACATCAACATTGGTTGTATAGACTGTCCCAGAAAATAAGGGCACACTTTTCTAACATTGCCATTTGAACATATATTTTTATTCGGGTAGTCTGTCAGCTACATCTCATTGTTTACACCGAAACGTCAAACCGAACACAACTTACAGCAAAGTTTCACGCGCATTTTGAGAGATGGGAAAGATTTCCGTTGAAAAACGCCGTGCCGTCGTGCACAAGTGGAGCTTTATTCCAGGATAACCACCATGAAAGTTGGGGAAACTGGAAAACGTTGGTGTGAAAGCGGTGCGTATTGCGATCCGGAAGTTTAGGGAGAAGTATTCCCTTGTGGACCTGCCACGAAGTAGACGTAAAAAGGAGCGTCGACCGCGAAATTAGACAACAAAATCGGATGAGCTTTTTTCGAGGCTAAAGGGGCATCAGGTCGCGATTTGGCCGTAACGCTGAACACCTCGAAGACCAACGTTCAACGAGCCAAAGAGAGACTGAAGCTGAAGACGTACACGAAGCAGAAGCAGCCAAAAAAAAGTCCTACACAAGCGGCCAGCGTGAAACCACGGGCGTGGAAACTGTATGACACGGTTTTCGCCAAGAACAAGTACTGCATCATGATGGACGACGAAACTTATTCGAAGTTGGACTATAAAGCATTGCCGGAATCGCAATATTACACGAATCATGTAGAGGATGATGTTGACACCTCAGTTTTCACTGAAAAATTTGGCAAAAAGGCGATGGTCTGGCAGGCAATTTGCTCGTTCGGTAAATTTACGAAGCCGTACATCGTAACTGGAGTAATGAATGCAGAAATTTACGTCAATCAATGCTTGAAAAAATACCTGTTGCCACTGATTCGTCAACATGATAATCCTTTAATTTTTTGCCCCACCCTGGCTTGGGGCCTTTAGGTAAATTTCCCCGGGGCTGGTTTAAAATGTAAACGTAATGATTGTACCCAAGTACATAAATCCCCAAAATTGCCCTGAAATTCGTCCCATCGAACTATTTTGGGGTCTTGGCAAGAAGTTTCTTCGTAAACATGTTTAACCAGCTGAAATAGTGGAAAAGTTCAAAAGAGATTGGACAAGAGTTTCTTAAATCGTAGCTAATCAATGAGTGCAGAATCTTAGGGGCTATGCATAAACCAAGTAGACTTTTTTTGGGGGGGGGGGGGGGGTGTTTGACCAAAGTCTACGCTCCATACAAAATTTCAAAAAAATGTATGGAGAAAAGTCTACGAGGGGGAGGGGGTGGTCTGAGATTTTCAAAAAAGAGTCTACGTGGTTTATGAACCGGCCCTTATGAAGAACGTTAAAGGAAAAGTTCGAGAACTTGCTTGTACATGAAAAAGCCATTAAAAATCTTCCATGAACTGTTGATAAACAATGTTGAGAAACCATATGTAAGAAAAGTTGACATAAATAAAAATACACATGTTCTTTTAACGAATAGAAGGTGTGCCCTTTCTTTCTGGGACGGTCTATAATATACAAAGCTATTTTATTGATGACCCAAAATAGAAAGGTGATGAACCAGCTCAGGATGCTAAAATCACCATAAAAAAAAAACCCAAAATAGAAATTAATTTTGTAAGAAAAACCTATATCTAGTTTTTGTTTATGGCGAAATGCTGCGGAATTCGAACAGATGCGTAAAATGTCCACTCATTCAATTGTAAGCGTAAACAATGAAATTGTTTGCAACCTTTCATACAACAGCCTGATTCAGGTGACATCTGGCTTAAATTGACAAGAAATATCCCATTCATTTATGCCAAATCTAGCATTCACTTTATGTGCATTAGATAACGCAGAAAAGTTTATGCTTCTCTTAAACTATGTATGTACATCTCCAGAAATGAGCGGAATATTATTAGCTCTCCCAAAAATAGCCTTCCGGTTTTTGACAATGGAGATTAGGTTTTGCAAAATTCATCTTCCTTATTTAAACCCAAGCTCCACATAAATTTCCAATCCAATTTAAGTCCAAGTGTTCCTGAAATAATTAATCTTCGTAGCACGTAATTTCCATTCGTTCATTGACCACACCGTAAAACAACAAACGGTGTCCTAATTTTCCCATACCCACCAAAATTATTGTATCCATCGCTCCTAATTTACCAACCCGAGCACAATAAACATCCAAACAAAACCTTCTCTGCAAGCACACACCCCGCAAATGCGTCGGTACATTATTTTTAGCTAACTCATCTCTGGTGGCGTCACATGACGGCATCAAAAATTTTCAAAAAGCCAAATAAATAAATGAAAAACTCGTTACACCCCGAAAGAATCGTTAAGTAACACCAGTTATCGCGCATTTTCTACCCCGAGACAGTTGTTTATCTCTTCTATTTGGGGTTTTGTGACACTCATATGATAAAAGTAAATCTATCAAATGATTTTATTTCGCACTTCGTCTTGCGATGCTGTTGATGCAAGCGGCCGAAATATAGCTTTATAGCCGGTGTTAATCACCTGCTGTCCCACAAGAACGATGATAAGACTCAGCGATCGATGACCCGATGAGTACAATGTATCAACGTCGTATAAATATTATCGTATCTCATTCTACCTTTCTATACATCAACTTACTCGTCTTCCCGTCCGTACAGAATCCGCTTGACTTCCTTCAGCTCTTCCGGTGGGATGTGCCTCTGAAGAGTATCCTCCAAGCTCACAAATTTACTATCCGACATGCTAGCTGGTGGCTTTTGAACTTGAACTA